>JAZKJV010009452.1:0-166463 GCA_037367405.1 Ottelia alismoides | reverse complement strand
TTGGTCACGGCTATAAGCGGGCGAACCAGAGTGCATCGATCCATCCTCCTTCTCCCTCATCGAATGAAGTTTATTCACACGCAGGGGAATGCTGCTCCGAACAGTCTGCTCTTGCTGAGAAACCACAGAAGTAGCATTGGGTATCTCCTTGAGAAGCATCTCCAGCTCATGGTAATCGTGCTGCGCCGCCGCATCACCACCTTCCATCCAGAAACTATCCGAGGAGCCCAATTACTCGTGGAAACAATCGACGGAGACCTACAATATGCAATGCAAATCAATTTGCATATCAAATTCGACAACACTGGCACAAGAACACGCGCTAATAACCATAGAACCAAAAGGAAGAACAACAAACAAAAAAACAGAGACATCAAAAACAGAAGAACCCACAAAAACCCTACTCTCAAACAACAGAATAGCAATAAATCTTGCAAGAACAGTAAGAAAAACAAGAACAACAGAAGCCAAACCGTTCCTCAGATCACCCACGCAATCCAGAGAGGGGAGAAACCCACGAGCCCGATCCCCCTCCCTATAAGCCGATCACAAAGCAACGAACTTAATTAGATCCGCAACAACCCAAATCCCCAAAACCCCCTAAAACCCCGAGAGAGATCAGCCAACGGGATAATGTGCACCACTTTTGAAAACAACAAAACGAAACGAACCCAACATGATAAAAAAACAGAGACCCGATTCAAGAGCGGGGCTCCGCGAGAAAACGGGGATTGCTGCAACAAGAACACCTCGAAAATCGAGACGTTAGGCGAGGATTTACCGGCCAAGATTGGAATTTTCTCGGTGAAATCCCCGAAATAGGAGATGGGTAATCGCCAGGAATCGATCCTCAAAGCCGGGATTGTCGCTCGGGGTCGTTTCTGCGAGGAGGGATGGTGGAATGGGAAGTGGGTGGGGGGTGGGGGAGATTGGTCAGGTCACGAAGAGGAGGAGGCGGCGTGTGAGTTAGAGATAGAGAGAGAGAGAGAGGCTTAGTAGAGAGAGAAAGGAAGAGAGAAGAAGACCCTCTCTCTCTCTCTTGAAATCAAAGGACTACTACCACTCTCTCTCCACTCTTTCCCTTTCCATGGGAGTACAGCGTCTGTTGTGTGTATATATATGTCTTTGAGATGGTGGAGAAGAGAGAGGATGGACCCCATCCCTTTCCCATGCATGCATGCATGGACGGATGGATGGTGCTCTTCCCTTTCTCTCTCTATCTCTTCCCCATCTTTCTCCGAGTAAAATGATTCAAAATTAAGGAAATTCCATTTTATTTTGTTTTTTTAAGAAAAAAAAGAAACATGGGATTGGGGTTTTGGTTGTTGGGTTGTGGTTGGGACTTCCATAATTTTGCCATATTTGGATTGATCTTAACTTTGTGATGATGATCGATGACTGTGTTTGTATATGGAAAAAAATATAATTTATTTTTTGAAGGTGATACAGAAATTCCTGCAATTATTGCATGGCATGTGAGGATGACAGCATGGAGGGAGGGAAATGACATTCATTGATTTACAGGGTGTTTTGATAAATAATTGGGTTTAATATTATGTGTACTAATGAAATTTCACCATATGCTAAAAATAGAAGGTTTTGCATAAAGTTTGAACGGGCCGAGGATGATCGTTTCAAGGAGGCCGGTATTATCATGAGCAATTAATAATTCGATTAATGAAAAAAAGAGATATTTGCAGATAACCCCTATAATAATTACAGTTGCACCACGGCTCCCGGTTTTGGTTTTTTTGAATCACATGCTGTTGCGTGTATCGTGTTTTGATTGGATATACTACGATTACCATTAAGCTTAGGGGCTTGGATGGAAATAAATTAAGCTTTGCTAATATTAGAGGTTGATACATTTTTCCACACAATGCCCATAATATATAAAAAAGGGTAACAATTTCTCAACATATACCTTCGCAATCCCCAAACTTGCTGCCCAAGCAACAATTGTTTGTCTTTTGGGATTTTTACACTTGTACCTTTATGAATTATTCTAATGATATTGTGCTCTTAATTTTTTGTAATTATACTTGTGCTTTTATATTCTTACAAAATTTACAGCAATGCTCTTTTGTTATTAAATGTGTGCCATTATATTACACTAACGAAAGGACAATACTGTAGATTTTGTAATAATCTTCATGGCGAAAGTTCTTATAGAATTAACGAAGCTCTCTTAACTCAGTTGAGGCGACAAGTATGTAGGTTGCTGTAAAGGAGTTAAGCTCCCCTTTCCTCTATCAAAAATCTAAAATCTGAGGTGAGTACAAAGCTTTGAGCAGCGAGTCGACCTTTATGCGAACTTGCAAAGGGTAGAAAGTGTAGACATTAAGTGGACATAGATGGGGGTTTGCAAGATAAACTAAAAATCGATTATCCTAGCGTGACTCCTCATTAAAACAACACTCCCAACTAAACTAGATGTACATGTGGATTGAGATGTTTTTCGCGATACATATACCATGCTGATAGTTTGGCAAACATAAACATGGAGAATCGATAATTATTCGTCAGATAGGATGGAGCGAGGAACTCTATCCTGCATGAAGCGAACTTACATATAGCAGGGAAGAAGAAGATTGCATTAGAATGTATGGAATGGAAATGAAAGCGTATGGGACCAAAGTCGATTACAACTGTATATTAGCCTGATTGGCTGCTCAGGTATACAATTTGTCTAGCTGGGGTGGTGGCCATGTTCATAACAGCAAGCTGACCACAGAGTCTTTGTCTGACCTGTAAGAAGTTACGTAGGGAAATCATCGACGACCAATTCCAAAACCTAAGTAAGAACTCAAAAAAGAAGTTCAACCATAGTGAAGATATTTTCGCTTGTTCATCCTAGAAGACTTTCATCATTCATCCATTGACATTCTTCAAAAAAGTAATTGGAAAAAAATAAAGATATAAGTGTTATTGGAAAAACTCAAAAAGGCACAAGTATAAAAAGCTCCTTATCTTTTTACGACATATTTGACCAACAATTTCAAAAATTCAATTATTTATTTCTTGTTTTCCTATAATATCTCTCTTTTCCCATGCGAAAACATCAAATATAAACAGAGGTATTTCATATCGTCCAATTTATAATGGATTTAAACACTAACTAATGAAAAATGATAAATATAAAAAGGATTTTCTTTAATTTTATTTATATTGCTTCTGGTTTGAACAATGAACATAGTACATCTCAACTTTCTCCATCTTAATTATCTATACAAACTTGTATAATTTACCTAAATATTCCTAAAAATACTTATTCATCTAAAATATTTCTAATCATTTGTTTTATAACTTATTTCTGATTTTTTGAATTATTACACACCGTATCATAAATAAGTTACCCTCTGGATCCATACGTTTCAAAATTAAATGCTTCATTAAAGTTGTCTATTTTGTTTGGACGGAGCATGAATCTAAGCATGCATGTATAGAATATGATAAATTTGTAGGGAATTTTATAAAAATATCACATATATTCACAAGGATATCTATATGAAAGTCCCCTAAATTAAATGCAACCATGGTACCTTCGATCCTATGCTTCAAATGGGCCGGTTTATTTTCGGTGTTTTTATCTATTTTTTTCTCAAAAATATTACTATATATATATATATATATTCATCTATATATTCGTCACATATGTCATTCGAAATTCGTCAGAAATAGAGACTCACATGTCCTCCATTTAGAACATGTCGATTACAACAATATTTAGATCGTCAAAACTACGTGTTATATATGGAGGGCATATGAGTTTCTGTTTCTGACGAAATTCGAATGATATTGGAGATATATAAATGAATATACATGATGGTATTTTTCAAAAAAAAAATAAAAAATACAGAAAAATAGGGACGGGAAAGCCCCATTTTTCCTTTTTTTAATTGCTTCAAAAAATACATTCGTCAAGTGTATTTTACGATTGTGTCTCTCCGAGATTCATGCAATTATAATACAGCTCCTACCTTTTTGGCAATAATACTTGTGCCTTTATATTGGTACAAAAATCACAATTATGCCATTCTTTTATTACTCATATGCCCTTATTTTACCACAATGGAAGGATAAAACTGTGAATTTTATAAGAACACATTGGCAAAAGTTATATTGCATAAAAAGTTAAGAACAAAGTTAAGGACATAACTGTAATTATTGAACCTCTTAATTGGTAGTAAAAAACATTAAATTGAGCATTTATGGATATGATAGAATCTTCTAAATTGAGCATTTACACAATTGTCCCTAAAATCTTGCCAAGTTACACCACAACCCCTATAATCTTGTAAGGGTAAAATGGGGATGCCCTTTTGGGAGAGCTAAATTGACTCCACTGCCTCATTTTTTTATTTTTTTTAAATAAACCGTGATAATTCATCACTAAATCTTTATATTATGATTATGCAATTCAAGTTTCGTACGAAATATAGACTCCTACTGTCTCCATTCAATCGGGGTAGATTTCAATGATTCTGCTACTGTTAAAAAATGATAGTCTAGATGGAGGTCTTAGGAGTTTACTTCGCACGAAAATTGAATGACATAATATAGTGATAGTGATGAATTTTGACAATTTTATTTCAAAAATAAAAATAAAAATGAGACAACTGAGGCAAAGGGGCCAAGTTAGTACCTTGGGAGGCAACCCCATTTTATCCATCCTGTAAATAGGCCACGAAGTTTGTAATCTTACTAGCTTTTTTCCTTAGACAGGGGCATCTATGTTATATAGAGTAAGATTATAAGGTGTGCCGTGCAATTCCAATATTAGAGGGCTTACAGTAAATTAGACAAGATTTGGAGGGCCATTGGGGAAAAATCCTAATTTATTTTTAGGATTATTTAGACTACGACCGCTACACTTTACCTCACGATCGATTCAAATTTAATCCTAAAGACATACACCAAAAAACTATATATATTCACAAGTTTAGAACAAAATTACAAGAATCAATAATCTCGAAGGATTCTAGTATGAACCGAAATATTTTCTACATAAAGTCCCTCCCTTCTAAACACAACACCATTTCTAGCAAGCCATAAAGCTCAAAGGATAGACACCGTACGAATCATGTCCCTCATCCCCACATTGGGGATAATCAGGAAGTCGACGTGTAAAGTTACTAAATTTACAGGGGTTTTGAGGTAAATACGAAGAATACATAGGGTGTCACGTATTGTCAAAGGTTACAAGAGTGGTTTTGCAAGAATCCCTTGTTTTCATGTAGAGATTTACGGTTGTGCTCCTCTTAGATCATGTAATATCACTTATGCTTATCTTTTCTTGCAAAATCAGGTGTGCCCCTACCTTCTTGGGCAATTGGCAATTGTCCTCTCAAATTTAGTTTCCATCCTTCTCAAACTGACATTATCTCGAGGTACAAGTGTAATTAGAAAGAAAAAGAAGGATAAATATATAATTTTTAGTTACACCATGACTCCCAACTTCTTTTTAAGTGCATCACTACCCTTGAAATTGGACAAGATTACAAGGGTCATTATATAAAAAGTCCTTTGAGTTTTTTTAATTGTAAGACGCGGTAATTTCGGGGGTCTGGAGCGTCCCCACTGTGATTCAAATCTGGGTCCTTTAAAGTGGATGTAAACTGCTCTATCATCGTACCAATCCTTGGGTTCTACTTTTATTGTATCCTTTTGATTTCAATAACTCACTTCTTTTTTAACTATTTTTTCCATTTTCCATGTTTTTAACTCAAAAATTGCCACAATACAAGAGATAATAGATTATGGCTTATGTGCGAGGTCTTTGACTTGAATATATAGAAATAGGGGGCCTTGATCAATCTTTTGCGAGGACTGCCTCTCTCTGCCTCGATTTCCCTTCCTTCTTACTTGCTCTCTGTCCCCACCTCTTCCTCATTATCTGAATGAGACTTTATTAGACCCAGAACTATTAGAACCGGACGAGTTAGATGGTGAAAGTATGGATTCGCCTGCTGAGGCGATAGACGAAGGGGAACCGATCGTGTACCACGAAGCAAGCTACGGACTAGCCAATCTATCTCTTAAAACTGATGAGGAAATAAGGAATAATATGGGAGAAGTGACAAGCGATCTCGTTCTTGTTTAGTTGATTTGAAAGATAACGAATATGATAATATTGAAATCAGGATGTAACGACTAATCATAAAATATGAGGTTTATGACATGTACCCTTTTTAAAGTTATGTAATGTCAATTATGCCCTTCTTTTTTGTAATACCAATTATGCCCCTGACTTCTAACAAAATTCACACCTATACCCTCTTGTAATATCGGTTATGCTTCTATTTTACCTTAATGGAATGGTAGAATTGTAAATTTCATAAAAAGTCTTACCAAAAATAGAGGGTGTAAATAATATTGTGGAAGATGGACAATGGCACAAGTGGTAAAAGTCTAAAATAAGATTATCCGGAGATAAAAGCCCTTTTATTTTTTTTTGAAAGAAAAAAGGGCCCCCACCGTTTAGGTGACTGCCCAAAAACTTCACCATTAATCACCGAAAGAATACACATATGTAAACATATTACAGAAGTTAACTTACACTTTCCAACACTCTTTCAATGCTCTAGCATGTACAACGATATTCTCTCCATAGCATCGCTCCTGACGAAAGATCGCACCATTCCTGGCAAGCCAAATCGCCCAAATCATAGCCAGGCAACTCGATCTACTCATCTCTGTACCATTCCAGTCTGCTCCAATGGATTTCCAGAACCTAACTGCACCATCTACACAAATCGCATTGTTCCCAAAAAGCTCCCACGCCTTCCGCGAACTCTCGCACCCAAAGAAAAGGTGATCTGCATCTTCCACCTCCTCCATACATCGTCTACATGTCGCCCCCATAAAAGCCCTTTTATGCCGTATCGAAAGGGATCTTAATTGCATTATAACAACGATTTTTAATTTGATTGAGTAAACTGTTGGATTTCATTTGATTGCGATCCTTAACCGAAAGGTGCTGAAAAAGAAAATGAGCATTTCGACTCCCTGACGTGAGAATTTGATTGGGAATTAACAACGGATTTTTTATAGTTACATCCCTCTTGATTTCTGCTAAATGAGTTATGCCCTTCTTTTTTTTTTTGCAAAATCAATTGTACCCCTTTATTTTTAAAATTTAACGGCTGTACCTTTCGGTTAAGTTAAAATAGGAGCATAAGTGAAATTACAAAAAGATGGAACTGTGAATTTAGATAAAACTGTAAATTTTGTAATTATATATTGCAGAATCTAAGAGAGGTGTAACTGTAAAAAAACCCTTAACAATGATCAAAACTAATCAGAGCATCTTCATGAAAATGTAAACATATAGAGGTTAATAATAATTCATGAATGGTCTACTTGGCCAAAGTTTATTTTATATATGGCGTATTTCGAGTCGAAACAAACTTGATTTGAGCTCTAGAAAATGTTCATCGAGTCGAACCGAACTCGGTTTGAGCTCAAGTTCACGAGCGCCTAACAGACTCTGGTTTGAACTCTTTCAAGTTCGAAAAACAGCCGTATGTTCTAACTCATCGAGTTCGAACTGACTCATGAGCTACTTAACGAACCAAACTCAAGTTTGCTACTTAAGCGAGTGAGAGCGCACGATATGTCAACGGCTCAATAAACCAAGTCACTTGTATGAATTCCTTGTAATAAATTAGTAGAAATCTCCTTTCGTTTTTACCGCAAAAACTAATAGTATTAAATGAAAAAAAATAAAAAGGTTTCAAAATTAATTTTTGAAAAGAAAATGACAAAGGATATTGTGTTTGGAATTTCCATTTACTTGGTCTTTGAAAAGAAGCGTGATATTCATTTTCAAACATCTCTGCACTTATTTAACGAACATTTCCATTTTCAAAACATATGTATGAGATTCTATTACCACAATCATATGATATCAGTTACATCACTTTCTCTTTTGCAATATTCTTATAAAATTCACAGTTCTGCCCATCCATTACAAAAGTGAGGATAAAAATGTAAATTGTGTAATACTACAGGGGCACAACTGAAATTACAAAAAAAGATCAAACATAACTGATATTTCAGAATCTAAAATTAGCATAACTGTAAAAAAAGACCCTGATAATAATGTGCAATCCTTGGTCCTTTTTTCCTTTTACATCTCCAAATTTTAGTTTCTGTATTTTTGTGGACAAAAATAGAGCTTAAAGCTTACCCCAAAAAGGGGAAGAGATTTTTACCCGGCAGACTCTATAATCTTTTCAAATTATCTCTACGACCTTTGAAACATCCTAATTCTTCCCCGACCCTGTAAACTTGCACCGTCTTACCCAACAAACCCTACCGTCATTTTTAACTATATTTGAGTCAATTACTTGGGTTAGTCTTGAGTTAACCTAACCAATTCACCATCAGACGGTTAGGATTAGCCAAAATAATAGAAAAAATAGAAACAAAATCCTGCAAAATTCCATCGGCTTTTGGGGGTTTAGGAGCCTGGGAGGATGAGCGGCAAGGGGAGCTCCATCGACGGTGACGTGCGGGGGGAAGCAGAGGGGACTCCATCGGAGGAGCTCCATCGGCCGGGGGGGGGAATCCATCGAAGAGGGAAGCACGGGGGACTCCATCGGCAGAGGGGGCTCAATCGACAGCGGTTGATCGGAGAGGGGGGGGGGGTCCATCAACGGCGGGCGGGGGAGGGGGCACAGGGCGGAGCATCAACATCGGGCGGGGAGGGGGAGCGGGGGGGGGGGGGGAGGGGGGAGGGGTGGGGTGGGTTCCATCAGCGACGGGCGGGGGAGGGGGGCACAGGTCGCAGCAGGGGTTCCATCAGTAGCGGGCGGGGGAGGGGGGGCACCGGGCGCAACATCAACACCGGGCGGGGGAGGGGGAGCAGCATCGGGGTCGGAGGGGGGGGGGGGAGATGTGTAGGTAGCAGCATCGACGTGGTGTGCGGGTAGCATCGGCGGGGGGCGGGGGTGCAGGTATCAGCGTCGGCGGGGGGGGGGGGGGGCAGGGAGCGGCGGCGAGGGAGGGGGGCTCCGTCGGCAGGGGGCCAGCAGGGAGCAGCAGCGGGAGGAGGGGGATGTTCCTACATGCCATTCGAGCAGGGAAGGAGGGACTCCTCGGCGGCCAGGGGGTAGAGCAGCGAAGGTGGAGCTGTTCGCGAGGCTCCTCGGCGACGGCAGTGGCGAGGCTCAAAGCTTGCTGCTGGCGGGGGGTGACGCAATATGGATTAGCTCCTCTCTTTTGATAGAGTGGCACTCAATGTAAATTTGATAAGCAAAATGGGTATAATATAAAACAACATAACGTAATCCGGTTACTTTTAACGGATAAATGAACGGAGGTTAACCACAGGGTCTGTAGGGTAAGGATTAGCAAGTTTACGGGGTCGGGGAAGGAATTAGGATGTTTCAAAGGTCGTAGAGGTAATTTGAAAAGATTATAGGATCTGCCGGTAAAAATCCCAAAAGGAAAACAATAAAAGAGACATGCAAATGCCAATCACTTCTCCATGAAATATTGTTTTTTTTCACGAAGATCATGAACACAGTGCAACAATCTCCATGTCTGCTTTACACACGAATCAAAAGATGATTAAGGTGTAAGATGGAGCAAGTATATTTCATCGTAGAGTATATATGAAGTTTATACAATTGCCATGTAATTTCAAAGGGATTTTTATCCGACAAACCCTATAAACTTTGTCAATTACCTCCACGACCTTTGAAACATCTAATTCCCCCCTCGCCCCCGTAAGCCTGCCAACTCTTACCTCGTGAACCCTTCGGTTAATCAGTTTGAAGTCCGTGGGGTTCTTGGGGTAATTTACATGATCGATGGGATAATTACGTTGTGCAAAAAGGTTGTAGATGTAATTTAAAAGGTTTATAAGGTCTGCCAGGTAAAAATATCAATTTCAAATGTTTATGAGGCCTAGGGATGAGCATCGGGCTGAGTCGGGTCGGGCCCAACCTAGTCTAGTCCGAGCATGGTTCAATTTACAGGCTTACGGATCGGGCCTAGGCCCGTTGAATTTCAGAAATTGCAACCCAAGTCCGAGCCCGACCCGCCCCTACATGAGTCGGGCTCGGGTCGGGCCGACCCGCTATATTAAAAAAACTAAAAATGTGAATATAATACACATTTAACATGTAAATATATAAATTGAAGGGATTTTATCACTTGTGCCCCTCCGAGATATCGCAATATCTGTTATGCCCCTATCTTTTTGGTAATGTCAGTTGTGCCCCTCACTTCTTGCTATTTTATCACTTGTGCCCCTCGGGTTAGTGACCGTCCATCCACAGTGCAAACGGACGTTAACTTTGAGGACATAAGCGGAATTAATTTTTTTTAAAAAGGTTATGTGGTCATTTTATACCCTCTTCCTCATCCTCTTCTTCTTCCTCTTCCCCATACTCTTCCTCCTCCTCCAACCTCCTCCTCCTCCCTCTCCGCCCCCAACCCTGCCCCGCGCCGCCCAGCTCCGCCTCGAGCTCCCCTCCCCGGCGCCGCCCCCTGCTCCCCCTCCCCTTGAGCTGCACCCCTCCTAGCCCCACACCTCCTCCCCTTGTCGACGCCGCCCCCTACTCCGCCTCCCCCGGACTGCACCCCCTCCCCCTCCCCCGCACGTGTCGCCCTTGCTCCCCCTCCCTCCCAGCCCCGCACCTCCTCCCCTCGCCGGCGCTGCCCCCCTGCTCCCCCTCCTTCCCAACCCCGCACCTCCTCCCCTCACCGGCGCCGCCCCCTGCTCCCCCTTCCAACCCCGCACCTCCTCCCCCCCGCACCTCCTCCCCTCGTCGGCGCCACCCCCTGCTCCCCCTCCCCCGCACGCGCTGCCCCCTGCTCCCCCTCCCCCTGCCCCGCACTGCCACCTTCCCTGCTCCGCACCGCGCCCGCGCCGCCTGCGCTGCCCGTCACCCATCAACTCCACCGAACCTCTGCACCGACCGCCAGCTCTCCACCGACCGTGCAACCAGCGCCAACCTCTCGATAACGTCGTGAAGCTGACCTCCTCCCGCAATCACGCACTTCCCTCGGCCCCTGCCGCCAGCCCGCACCTCCTCCCCAACCCTCCTCCTCATTTGATTTTATTCTGACCATAATACCCCTCTTAACCACATCATGGTTTGAGTATACTATGATTATTTCAATTTTTTGACGATCGATCTGACGGAAGGGCACAACTGATGACGGAGAAAGAAGTGAGGGGCACAATTGATATTACCAAAAAGATAGGGGCATAACTGATATTGCGATATCTCGGAGGGGCACAAGTGATAAAATCCCTAAATTGAATATGTATTTCTTCAAAACATGAACATAGTTGATGTCTAAATAGTAAAAAATAATGACAATTTAAGAAGGAAGATCAAATGTGATATTAGAAATCATAAATTATCGAAAAAACATCAGGCTTATATACGAGCCTACACTCGGGTCTATACTCAGGCCGGGTCATTAGTTTCGGGCTCGGGTCCAAGCTTGCCCGAACCCGGTCCAAAAATTGGATCAGACTAAAAATTAAACCCAAATCAGTCCATTTATTGTTCAGACTCGAGCCGGACTCGAGCTTTATTGAACCGGACACCTAACTGGACCGGGCCTACCCTACCCAATGGTCATAAGTAATGAGGCCGTCGTATCAACATTCTAGCATTTTTTTGCGAGAGCACTTTATGATTTCGGTGTCAATAATTTGGTTTTCTTCAACAGGAAAAGCGGCACTCGATACAGCAAAAACGGACCTGTGGAACAGCAGATCCCTCGTGCTGTCTATAAAATGTCCCGCTCCTCGCTAGGGTTTCATCGTTCCATTCCATCAGTCGTCTAGTGTTTCTAGGGTTTCAACTGGAGGTGTGCGGCCTTCGGTTTGGTTTTGCTCATTCCTATTCTCCTTCATTCCAGTTCCCCCCCTTTTACCTGTCGATCTCCACTCTGTTGAATCGCCTAACATTGCAATTCCTTGTCGCTTTTCCAAGTGCGGCATAGAATCTATCATTAGGCAAGATCCCATCGTCTACCTTTAGCTCCGATACTCCTTTTTTACGAGTAGGAATCATTGGTGACAAGGTAGATATATCGCATCAAATTTCTCGTTTTTTATTCGTTGTTTTTTGCATAGCAGTGCGGGTGATGAAACAAATCAGACGGATTCCCAATGATTTGTTCAAAGATGATAACCTTACCAGCTACTTCTGACGCATTGCTTTTTTCCCCAATGATTCCCAATTATTTGTTATTTTTTTTACTTTTTCTGACATCAGAGCCGGTGATGTAAATATGATATTTGCTACTCTTGATGGGCAGACAACCCGTCTGATGACCATTATCCACCAAGATCTCTGAGGCTTTTGTTGTCTCCGATTCCATTTCGTGTTCATTTTTTTGCGGAATTTTGCGACTATCAAAATCATTTGAGTTTTATTTTTTTTCATATCTTCAGGCTTTACCATATGTTTTATAGATCTTTTTTATCCAGTTAGAATATTGTCTTTTCGACTAAGTGTTATTATATCTAAAATAATATTCACGTGACTGTGAATTTTGAATTACGTAGTTACAATTTAGACTAGTACTAACATCAATTTTAAAAATCATATATCGATTCCTTTGTCAATAGATAAACCTCATTAACGCATATTTTCTATACTGATATATATTTGATTTTTTAATATAATGCCGCTATTAGTCTTGTAACCTTTACATTTAATATCATGATAATTTAATATCACGGATTTATGATATTGACAATGATGTTTCTGATTTTATTTTCTCAGGAAAATGCTCATGCCTTTTGAAAACCGTCTCTTTTCTTTTAGAATCAAGGATCGAAGTAACTGATGAGGTTTTTTTATGAAATAACTATTAATTAATTTGCAATTAATTAAATAGGAGGGAAGATGAATCGCTTAAGATTTTAAGCATCAATCTGTATCTCAGGAGTTGATTTGAAGAATCATGCTTAATTCGGGACTAATGGTGTTGATTTGGATTGTTTAACGCTGTAAGTGTTGTATGCGTTGTTGGATTTTAAGCATCAAATTATTTTTGCAAGATTTACACACATTTAATGTTTAATGTTTTAAATATCAATTTAAGAGAACATATTTTTTAATTATAATTTTTAATTTGTTTATAAATGATTAAATGTACATGAAAAATGAATTGAGTAATAATTTATGTAAACAAAGTCTCATATGAGACTATGCCTTTCCATGTCTAAAAATCGAACTATATTCTTTGTCAAATTATTTATTTCTTAAAAAAGTTTACTCAATTTATCTTCAAGTCTTCTTCTATTAAAATTATTTCTGTCCTTTATTCGCAGATGTCAAATAAATATTTTTATTTATATAATGAAATTAATTAATTTTTCATTATATTAATGAAAATCAAAGCTTAAAATGTATTTTTCATTAATTTTAAGGAAGTTATTAGTTGTAATAAGTTTTTGGAAAGAAGTGTTTGGGAGAACAATTCTTTGTTAGGGAAGACAACTAAAGGAGGGATTTTTTCACCCTGAGAGATTAGGGCATATGATTTACTAGATAACATGACATAAGGACATCATCCTAAAATGACACTGTGGATCAGTAAAGTTTGAGCGATATCAACATGTATTTAATGATCAGGGACATGACATGAACACAAATATCAACATGTAATAGTTCCAAAGAGGACCGGTTGCTTTAAGACTCATGATTTGGGAAAGTAGATATGTTTCACACTGAAAAGAAGAATTCTGAGAAATTTAGGGTAAGATATGATGTAATTTCTGAAGAGGGGGTGATCAAAATGTAGATGCTAAGTAAAAGGAGAGATTGTTCCATCATATGATGATAAAGATCATCGTGTTTATGCTCACAACTAATCATCTTGTTCGTAAGAATGTCCTGAAAAAAAGAGATGATAGGTTAAAAATTGCGTGATAGTTTAAATCTTTTGTATTCTAATAGATAATAAATTCATTTAGAAATCTGGATCATGCAAGACATTCCGTAATCGCATAGTTGTCAAATTGATCTTCTTCTGTCCAATGATGGGGGAATGAGTCCCATCTGTTATCACTATTGATCGCTATGACGGAACTTTCTTGTATGATGTGAGCTTATCTTTGTCTCAACAAAGATGATATGTTACGCTTGAGTTCATAACTCAATCTGAAACATAAGAACTATGAGAGGATGTAAATGTATAAACAGTGCGTCCCCGTTCGGTTGGGGGGTTACCCCTCACTTTGGTGTGTAATCTCTCAAAATCCATACTTTTAACCCACTAGTGGGGCCTACTCCCTTTTCATCAAAAAAATTATATATTATATCATCATATAATGTAAAAATCATAAAATACTCAATTTCTACTTAATATTTCAAACTTCAATACAATTATATCACAACAACTACCACTTTTTTAAAATTTCAATACAATCTTACCGCAATAACTATCAACTTTTTTCAAATTTCAATACAATCACATCATCTAAATCCACACAACCATTAACCCACCAACCAAACATACTACCAAAAAAACGGTTATCCACCCCTGGATAACCCACCAGCCGAACACCACCTACCTGATGTGCTAGCTGGAGCTGATGTACTGTCAGAAGCTGAAGCTGCTTTTTCCGAGTGACCTAATGGAAAGTCAATAAAGGTAGGAGGCATGACATCATGGAGTCTGTCGACAAGTTCCTCAAATCGTTGATCTGAAGTATATGCCTGGGAGGCGTAGTATGCTCAGCTACATGGGTTGATGCAGGAAAACCATGCTTAGAATAACATGTATCCTCCATATGACCAGAGCGATGACAGAATACAGCCACCTCGACCATGAGGTCCATGGCCACGGAAAGAAGAGGCTGCTCCACCTCTAGAAGCTGCCATCACCGAAGGAGGGAGTAGTAGCAGTAAAGGAAACAATGATTTTGCTAAGACATCGATACACCTCCTCCATTGGAGGATTAGTAGCATTCGCTGGGATATGTGAGTGGGCTGCATCATATTCTGGGTCAAGTGCCGCTAGTAAGACACCCACCATTGTAGCATTGTGGAACGTCTTCTGTTGCTCTGGGGTCGCTGTAAGGAGAGTGATGCTGTAGAACTTCTCAAACATTCCTCGTAGAGATGTGTATAACGAATGTAGGGTCTGCCATTCTGCTTGACCGTAAATATATCATGCTGAAGTTAGAGGATCTTGGTCGCATTTCTCATATGCGAGTATGTCACAGCAAGGATGTCCCACATTGCCTTAGCAGTGGGCTGATGCAGGATATCATTAGCAATCTCCATCGTCAGTGTGCCTGAAAGCCAGACCTTAGCATATGAATCACCAACCTCTCATGAGGCATAAACCCCAGTTTACTCTATTGGCTCACATTCGGTAAGGATATGCTTCTTATCATTGGACTTCATGAGGCTCATGAACTGTATCGCCTAGAGCTTATAATTAGTCCCGTCCATCTTGACTATGGGTGCTGGACCTTTGAAAGCGCGGATGGAGGGCATGTCGACTTTGTTTTCTGACATTTATGACGGAGACAAAGAACTAGGGTTTTAGACCAAGTAATAGACGTCTATAGTAACATACACGGATTTGAGTGCATATGTAGACCAATGCACTCAAATCCATGAGTGACGAGAGAGAGAGAGAGAGAGAGAGAGAGAGAAGAAGAAGATGCCGCTAGGTAGAGGGTGGGGTTGGGAGGGGCGTCGGCTAGATGTTGGTGGAGGAGGGGGCGGCGGAAGGTGGAGCGTTGGAGGAGGAAAGAGCGACAACGGAAGGGGGGGGGAGGCGCTGAAGGAGGGGGCGACGCCGGGAGTGGGGGGGGGGGACGAGAGGAGGTGGCCGACGGCAGGGGGCAGCTGGGTTTTAGGATAGTGGCTCTGATACCATGTTGAAAGAAAAGACTTCGAAGATGTTTATTCTAAGGAAGCCTAGGCTCTCTTATATAGAGAAAGTCTACGGGTAAATCACATAAGGTGAACAAAGAAATAAACATAATAGAAAAGTACTTGAACTACAGAAATATCTCTACAAGGACAAGATAAGGAGTACATTACCTACGAAGAATCGAAAGAGAACATATAAATTTGCATCATGGAAGGACAATGCAATGGTAAAGGCATGGAATATGAATAAGTGTAGTTAGTGCACTGCAAATGACATTGTTCACTATAGAACCCCCAAGTGCATGTGGGGAAATTTGCGACGAACATACAACAACAACAACAAAGCCTTTTCCCACATTATGTAGGGTCGACTAAAAATTTGCAACAAACATATTTAGAAAAAAAAGAATTATGCATAATTATTCAAATATGTGGAGATGAAGCAGGATGGTCGACCTCTAGCCACATAGTTTTTGATATGAACTCAAGTGCGCAACAACTGAATTCATATATGCAACATGTCAATGTGAGGATCAAAAGATGTTTAGATCTCAACTTATGGTTGGTCTCTTTCTTGGAGGGTTGGATCCATGCTATGAAGCTACTCGATCACAGATGATTACTGCATCCGAGATTCCCTTAATGGAGGCAACCTATAGTAGATTGAGTAGATTAGTAGTCTCACTGCCCGCGCACAATATCGAAACTAACTCTTCCCTGGCAGCATCATCCGCGAGAGGATGAGGTACTTTTGTCTGGAGGAGGGGCGTGGTTGTGATACTTCAGGGTGTTTGGAACTCCAATGCACTTTTTACAGTAGACTTGATCATACAGATGATCGTTGTTGTAACAAACATGGAAACCCTAATGTTGCTCATTTAGGTATATCTAGCCTCAACGATGACTCCAATACCATCAACATAGCAGATACAACGACTCAATCGACATCATGTGTTTATATCACAGAACTCTACTCAATTGACTGGTTCCTACACGGAGCTAGAGACAACAACTTTCGTTGATGATCCATTATGTACTCTCTCTATAGTATTTTGCATGTCATGAATTGTCTAACCATTCCGAGTGGCTTGTCAATTCTCATCCTTATACGCTACACGGAGCTAGAGATAGCAGCTTTCGTTGCTAATCCATTAGGTACTATCTCTGATCCATTGGTGCATCTTGCCATATATGTGGCAGGTATCAATTCTCATCCTTAAACGCTATTCCACCAAGTCGATCCATCCTAGCAGCGAATGGGAGATCCTTTTCGATCACAAGACTGGGTGATATTTAAGTAGCTCTGCATATCCGTATGGAGAATGTTCTTTTAGCTTCTGCATTTCCCATGAGCTTGTTATCTGTATCAAGAATTATTAAGGAACTAAATTCTCGAGCTATTTTTGATATAGTGTCTCACTTTTAAGGAAATGCCGACGGATCAAGTGATTGGTCGTGGTCGTGAATAAGGGAGTCTATACCGCGTCACACAATCTCCGTATGCTGCCCATATATCTACCACCTCCGGGGATCGTCTGCGTTTGTATGGCATCTTCGTCTTGGTCATCTACACCTACCAAAACTGAGAAGGGCTCTATCACAGATTCTTGCATCTGCATCTTTTCAATGTGAAGCATGCCAACTTGGAAAACACCACAGCTTCCTCTCCAAGCCGTCCTAATCGTGTATCTAAGTCTATCTTTGATCTTTTGCATTTTGATGCGTGGGGTCCCAGTCGTGCTCCTGATCACTTAGGACACATGTTTTATCTCGTTGTAATGGATGATTTTATTCATGTTTCCTAGGTCTTTCTTATGAAATCTAAGAATGAAATTGGTCATGGTATCAATTATCAAAGATTTGGTTTTCATGTGAAATGTGTTTGTAAGATTTTTGCAACAAACTCTTGAAATCATTCTTTAAGAGCATGGTAATTCATCAAATATCTTGTCCATATACCTCACAATCGAATGGTGTTGCTGAACGTAAACATTGCCACATATTAGATGCCGCAGAGTACTGTGTCACAAATGTAGCAGAGGCAGGGAAGCAAGGAAGCTGGATGGAAGGCAATAGTATCCTCCATCAATGCAACTAGATATTCGGGGCCTTCGCACACCTAAAGCCGTCTCCTTTCAGTCTACAAGACTTCCCCGAGAAGATCCTCAGCCTGCTCCCTACAATTACTAACCCTATTCGAGGCCTACCCTAAAGGGCACGACGTACTACTTGAATATTTCATAAGAGAGAGGAACACTACTGATACATCTTACTGTTCGTCTTTCCTTATGGGGGGCATTGTTCTTACTGCTATCTATTCCATTAATAGCATGCCCTTCACTATCCTAGAAGAACAAGCTACTTCCTCTCTTCTCTTTCTAGATAAAAAAACTTTTCCATGTTTAACCTAATGTGTTTGGCTATATGTTTTTTGTTCGTATCCATTCCCAGACCGGGCTTGCTAACAGGGCAGTGAAGCGTGTGCTTGTAAGATACTCGAGAACCCCAAAAGGGTATTGTTGTTATTATCTTATTCATCGATGATTCTATATGAGTGCTGATGTCACTTTTTTTGAGTCAATTCCCTACTATTCTATGTATGGTTCTCTCTTGGTCACTCTGGGAACCAAGGACGTTCCTCATCTCCCTATGCATGTTCCGTCAATGTCAACTAAAAATGTTCCCCCATCCCAACTAAAAATGAGCCATATGCAGAGGATACAAAGGATGTCATTCAACATGCACAACTTCACACTGATCTTCCTATTGCTATTCAAAAAGGAAAACATACGTGCACAAATGCATCCAGTCTCCAATTATGTCTCAATAGCCAACTTGTCACCTACATAAAAGCAATTTGTAGCTGGTTTTTCAGCTATCACTGTTCGTTCTATACATCAACAAGCAATCCTAATGCTCGAATGGGAAGCAGCAATGCAGGAGGAAATGGACACTCTCATATCTCGAGGCACTTGGTCGTTGGTGGATCCTCCTAAGGATGCTACTGTTGTTGGAAGTCGTTGTGTAACGTCCCAGTCCTAGGTCCCCGGTCCGTTAACGGAGCATTACTGACCCTGACAACCTTTCGTGATCGGGCCCATACGGACCCGATTAACCACCCCCAAAATGCTCAAGCCGGGTTGTTCGGTAATAAGCTCCTCACTATTTATCCCACCCGGAAATTTCGTGTTCCACGGTGTGGGACCTTTGTTTGGGGGGGGTGTTACAACCTCCCTCACTTATATACATGGCCCATCACTTATTCCCAGTGATAGTGGCGGCTGCACGCTCCGGGTAGCCATTTCCTCCAACCTCTTTGTAGGGGCGGCTCCACCTCTCGGGTAGCCCTTTCCACTATCAGAGAAAATTTGGCTCTGATACCATTTGTAACGTCCCAAGCTTAGGTCCCCGGTCCGTTAGCGGAGCATTACTGACCCTGACAACCTCTTGGGATTGGGCCCATACGAACCTGATTAACCACCCCAAAATGCTTAAGCCGGGTTGTTCGGTAGTAACCTCCTCACTTTTTATCCCACCCGGAAATTTCATGTTTCCACGGTGTGGGACCTTTTGGGGTTTTACACGTTGGGTGCTTACCACAAAACACTTTCCTGATGGTTTTTGATCACACAATAAAAAGCATGCCCGATCGTTAAGGGTTACACCCAAAAGTATGGTGTTGATTTTTTGGAGACATTCTCCCCACCTCCGGCAGCTCGTCTGCCAACTATGCACATTCGCATTTCCGTTGTTGTGCATAAGTCTTGGCCATAATATCGGCTTGATATCAAAAATACCTTTTTATATGGTGATCTTCAGGATGAAGTGTATATGCAACAATCCTCTAGGTTTGAGACCAAGGGGGAGTAACCAAAATCCATCGGTTCCAAAAGGCCATTTATGATCTCAAACAAAGGCCAAGGGTGTGGTTTCAAAAATTTTCAGATGATGCTGCAGGAATTGGCTTAATTTGCTCTATGTTGGATCACTCTCTATTTGTGAAGAAGATCGACAGAGGAGTTATTGCCATGATTGTGTACGTTGATGATATTATACTTACTGGAGATGGCACTTATGGTATATCTGATCTCAAGGGTTATCTTGCTGAGCACTTTGGTACAAAAGACTTGGGTGAATTTCGTTGTTTCCTTAGCATTCAGGTTTCCAGAAATGCTCGAGGGTTAATTATATCACAAAGAAAGTACATTACAGACCCGTTGCAGGAGATTGGAATGCTAGTGCAAAACTTGCCTCCATTCCCATGGATCCTGACGTAGGATTATATGAAGAATCACATGAACATGTTGATGCATGACACTACATGTATTTAGTACGAAAGCTACTATATTTTACCATTACTCATCTTGATATTTCCTTCAAGGTTTTAAAAACCGGACCGGACATTGAACCGGTTAGTCTTCGGTTTGGTCCAACCGGGTCGGACCATCGGTCCAAACCGGTCGGACCGGTGATGATGTCAGCATGACGTCATCATTCATATCGACTCGGAAAAAACCGAACCGGGCTTAATTTACTGGTCGGACCGGTCGAACCGGTTTTTGAACCGATAAAACCGGATAAATATATGTAAATATGTATTTATATATCAATGAAATAATCATTTAAAATGTCAAATCTTTCAATATAAAAACATGATTGTCTATTTTGAATAAAACTCTATAAAGGTAGTCACATTTCTAACATTATATATGAATATAATATTGTAATAATTTATTTATAGTTTCTTTTAGAAAATTACCCAAGAAAGTAGTGGCACAAGTTATATTCCAAAAAAGAGAGGGACGTAACTGAAATTGTAGAATTTAAGAAGGGTACAAGTGATAAAAACTCCATTATTTCATTATTTAAACCTTTATTTTTTAAAAATATACTAAACCATCAAATCCGGGTCAATCCGGGTCAACCCGATCCAACCGCCCGGGTCAACCCGGTCCGACCACCGGTCTAACCCGGTTTTTTATTTTCTTTTTTAAAAAAAATTAATTACCGAAAACCGGCCGAACCGACCGGGTCGGGCCTGGTTCCCGGTCCAATCGGTCCGACCGGCCGATCCGGTCCGATTTTTTAAACCCTGATTTCCTTTGTTGTCAACAGGATGAATCAATTCATGGCTGAACATTGCCAAGCTCATTGGGATGTTGTGATGATGATCTTAAGATATTTGAAATTTGCACCCGAAAAAGGACTTCTCTTCACATGTCGAAACTCTCTTGACATCATATCCTATTTTGACGTTGACTATGCTAGATGTCCTAACGATAGAAAATTCACTACTTGTTTATGTACTTATATCGATGGGAATCTTGTTACATGGAGAAGTAAGAAGCAAGTTGTTGTAGCTCACTCAAGTGAGGCTGAATACAAAGCCATGGCCCAAGTAACCATTGAATTGATGTAGATTAGGTCAGTTTTGAAAGACCTCCATCTTCCTGAGCTCGATCCTATGGTCATGAGGTGTATAACTCAATTGCTAAGTTTATCGCGAACAATCCAGCTTTCACGAATGTACCAAACATGTGGAGATTGATTGCCATTACACCTGGGACATGATCTAAAAGAAATTCATAAAAAAACTGAACCAATTAGCTCTGTAATGCAAACCAATGATGTCTATACGAAATCCTTGAGCCGTGTTCCCTTCACCAAATGCATATCCAATCTGAGCACGATGGACATCTATGCTCCAGCTTGAGGGGGAGTTTTACAACCTTTGTTTTTACTATTTTGTTCATTGTTTATAACCCTCATGGTTTCCTTGTAATTTTTTCCATATTATACAGGGACTTCTTTTAAGAAATGAAAGCAGAACATTTTCTTTTGATAAACTTAAGAGTCTCTATTATTTAATTTGCCCAAACAAGATTCTCCTCTTATATAAGAGAACGCCAGGGCCTCATTATCAATGAATTCTTTCGTTTCTCTCCACATAGTCCATACAACAAAATGCGGCATGGAGTAGTTAAGTGCAGATCTAGGATGAAAGTAATGATTTATAGAATGAACAAAACAAAGTGGGAAGGAACTCCTCTAATGGTCTGGTGGTTGAAGCAGTGGCTCCCACTTTAAAGACCAGGGTTCGAATCCCGTTATTATAAAAAAATGGTATAAAAAAACAAAGTGGGAAGCTGTGAACCTGGTTATTTCAAATGCTGGAGTATGTGCATTTCTATTTACATATTTGGATTGTGCAGATACAGTCCACCACTCCATACTTCTCTAGAGCCCAATTGCACAGGAGCCAGAATAGCTGAGGGCCCTGTACAGATATACGAATACTTGCCATACCACTCATAATTTGATCCTGGACTGAACATATACAACTCATCAAAGCCTATTCTCTCCACAACAACCGAGTTTCTTCTCCCCTGCATCACACCAAGACCAAAATGTTACGACAAAAAAACACAGTTCAGAGTTTGGGATTTCATATTTGTAGGATCAATTCTGACTTGTTGTACTATCAAAACGACGATAATTCATTTTCTTTAAAAAAAGACTGATCAGAATTTATGGTTTCTGACGGCATACTGAGAGGGAATTGCAACACAAAAGAGGAAGATTTGTATTGATGAATCACTCCTCAGTTTAGCTGTCCAAAATGCCATCATATTTTATGGCGTTTCAATAGTCATTCTTTATCAATATTTAAATGTACTAAGCCTTCTCCCACTATAATTAGGGTCGGCTACATGTATTCTTGCTCAAATCCATGTTGAAAGATTCGACTATTTTTTACGCTGGCCGTCGACTTCCTAAAGCGACCCCTGCAAGCGTGGGATTTGAACCCTGGTCTTTTGTGTGGTAGACACACTGTACTACCACTAGATCATTAAGTGGTACTCTTTATCAATATTTATGGTGAATTTTTTTCCATCAAAATCTTCAGAAAATATTAATTTATGCTGAAAAAAATTTCCATCAAAATCCTCAAAAAATACGATATTTGGCAAATCAGTTTTTGCTGCATAGATAACAACTTAAAATCAATCAGGGATGAAGATGAAAAGATTTCACTCTCTCTCTCTCTCAGCTTTTGATCTTGATTGCTGAAACTTGACACCATCAGAAGTTTTTCAGTGGAACATCAAATATGACGGTATGGTGCAAGTTAGGATTTAAACAAATACAAGCAGCCGGTCATACTTTTTTGAAAAGGCCTGATGCTGAGTCCTTCACCATCAAAGGATATCTTAACTAGATTGCAAGTGTTTGACTAGTATTTTATTTTTCAATTATAACAAAAATATTGATTATGCCTTGAGATATCATAAAACCTGATTACATTGTGTGCAGAGCTCCAACTAAAGAAAAAGTAAATGGATCTTTCAAAGCTGGATCTAATCTGATTACCTATTCTAAGTATGTCGTTAAACTTGGACGGAGTTGGAAACTTGTTACTTTGCATATACACCAAGTAACTTGGGTGTAATTGACCGGCATCATATCCATCCTTTGAGGAGGATTCTGATTGACTTTTCTATCAGAGTATTGGATAGAACATCTCTAGGGTTACACACACACACACACACACACACACACACACACACAAACTCTCTCTCTCTCTCCATGCAACTCCATTGTAAAACCCACCTTCCTAATGGATTTTTTAAGGAAAAAGAGGATGTGCATTGAGACTGATGCCTACCCCAATTATGTCAAGCAATTATTGCTTCTTTAGTTGTTCTTTTACGCGGGTGCAGAGCCACGATTCGATGAAGTTTAAGATCAAGAAGTTCGATTAAAACATCAAGTTCAATCCACGGTAGATCAATATGCACTCTAACTTGTCCAATAAAGAGTATGAAAGGGCCTTCCCAACATTATGAAGAAGCATAATACCATGAAGGAGAATAAGATGGAAATGGATGAGAAAAAACGAATTTAACTTGCCTAGGTTTGTCAAACCAGATTATTCGAGAAGCCACATAAGAGAATATGATAGCGGTTCTATAAGCAAAACTACGTTCTCTCTGCATGATGAAGACACATGCCAATTGACTGCACCTAAATCAAAGATTACTCACCCTAAGGACGACCGAAGGTAAACCAATCAAATCCCATCCTGACAATCATGTCTGTTATCATGGATTTTATAAATGTGGAACTTAACATCGATGATGAAAACCAATCCTTGTTGCTCATATGTTTCCTAGCCATGAATGGCATCAAGTTGATTCTATTCTTGAAGGAGCTTATGGATTAAGAACTCTTGGAAATGACTTTGCCTTAGAGGTGGAGGCATTGTTTGTAAAAGACAAATAACACAAATTGAAGGACAAGAATGGCAAACAGAAGATTAAAAATCACACGTTCTGTACTAAATTTGGAAATTTTGTGGACTGGTTAAAGAAGAGGCAAACAATAAGGTGAACTGAATTCCATCGAACTAAGTTGCATTGAGGTCGAATACATAGATTGCAGTTTTGTGCCAACCACCTCCACATGCAGATCCATAAACGATTGGATCATTCGTGGCCATAATGAATGTTCCACACGGCAGTGCAAGACTACACATATTGGCATCATGGAGCTGCAAATGTATGACGAAACATTTATCTTCACCAATGTTAGGCATGCTCAATATTTGAAGAAGAATCTCATTATCTTTACCATATTAGCGGTTAGAGGTGTTAGTTTGTTATAGAAGACGACCATTCACACATTCACAATCATTAAGCATGGGAAGAGCATGAAAATGGGAAATAAATTTGGAATCCTAACGTCGCTCTAGGCCCTAGGGCACACAATCACATGCTCAATTTTAGTACAACACATGCATCACGTTTGGAGCAGACAAGGCTCTGACACCACAAGGTGGGACGAGAGCGAGAAGTGGCTCCTGACCCTAAGCTGAAAAGGGCTCCTAAGTTACAAAAAAATTGGGAGTCTAGACTTCTGTAAACAATGCCTATTCGAGATGTAGACACAACATAGTTTTGGCAAGGGTGAACATCATAGCAAGGGCACGTTGGACTACACAAACTGTAACATATGGAGTCTTGTCCAAGTTCCATCAAAGAGGGGTACATAGTGCATGTTGATCTTTATTGATGACTATCGGATAGTGATCAATATCTATGCTTTGAAATACAAAGATGAAGTTTGTAGGTAATGTACTTAGAGAGGCCAAGGATAGATATTCATCTTGAATTCTACTTTGAAAATTTAACAAGTTCTGAAAGGAAGAGAGGTCGCAGGATATTTAAGCAGCACGACACATACCATAACAGAGAAGGCCAATATGCATATGAACAGTATGATTCTTGAAGAAAGCATGATTTATGCTGCTCATGCAAACCTTACCAAGGACTTTTAGGCTAAAGCAATCTCAAAAGCTACATACCTCAAAAACCTCTCTTCATTGACAACCCTAGATAGTAGAACGCATAAGGAGGCGTGTTGTAAAAATCCTCCTAGCTATTCTCCTTTGCGAGTCTTTGTGTCATGTTTATGCTCATATATGTCAAGGGAAACTTAATGCAAGATCAATCAAATGAACTTTCTTTAATTATGCCTCTGTCGTGAAATGATATTGTTTATGGTCTCTAGATTCAGATCTAAAACTAATTGAAAATAACACAATATTTCACTAGTCTGCATCATCTTCTAAAGGAGACTTTGCAAATAGTTATTCAGATGCAAAAACAAACGTGAGTATCGAGAAGCAGGAGGACTTCATGTGGATGTTTCTTGCCTTGGCAATCCACATGATCTTTATGTCCCCACCTCTGAAGAAGAGAAATTCACAGCGGAAGAAAATGAGTGCATTTCTCAAAGTCAGGGGAATAAAGTGATCAAGATGTCTTTCAGTTACATTGATTGCACATTCACACATGCACCATCGATTGGAAAGGAAACATGTTTAGCGGTAGAGAGCATAATAGCTATATGCCATCAATAGACTTAATTAAGCATATTGTTGTCACAAACGAAGGCACGGAGTCTGGACTGAAAATTAAACTTGGACACTTGTGGATCTTCATCCTCCTATAGGGAAAAAAATCAGTTGCAAGTAATTTTTTCGCAGTAAAGAACACATATCAAGGTTCATCGTTGTGAGATACAATGCGAGCCTTGTTGCCAAAGGCTTCGATCAAATGGAAGGTGTTGACTATAGTGACCTTCCATTAGAATTCTACCAGCTTTGGTTGTTACGAACATTCCAAAGTTGTAACAACTTGACATGAAGTTGATCTTTCTAAATGGGGAGCTTGAATAGCATAAATTCATGTGATAATCTAGGGTTTTATAGAAAAAAGAAGGAAGATCATCCGTGCTTGCTGAAAAAGTCACTTTACGGCCGTAAGTAATCCCCAGTAGAATAAATATAAGGGGTTTCTAGAATTTCACCAGTGGTAATTATGATGTATGTATCTATCTTAAAAAGGAGATGACAATTCCTATATGTATTTGCTAATCTATGTTGATGATATGTGATTTCAGCTAAACATATGTACACGGCCAATAACCTAAAAGGGTTTTCTTGCTAGAAAATTTGAGATGAAAGACTTAAGTGTGGCAAAGAAGCTTTTTAGCATGAAGATAGACATAGATCGCAAAACCAAGAGACTTCGTCTCAATCAACAGAGTTATCCACAGAATTAACTGAAACATTTTGGCATGTCCGATACCAAAAATGAGAAGATCCAATTTTACTTTCATTTCAAGCTTTCATTTGAGCTTTGCCCTTGGATAAAAGTGGAACATGGATACATGTCACTGGTGCCATACTTTAGTACAATTGGTAGCATCAAATGTGCCATATTCTGCACTAGTCCAGACGTCAATCATAGTCTGTGAGATACATGGTAAATCCAAAAAAGGGGTAGTGGCAAGCAATGACGTCAATATTACATGACTTATGGAGTACCACAAACAACTTAGAGCGGTAGAAGGAAAGAAAATCTTGTTGGCTACGTTGTTTAGGAATCACAATAAAAGGAGATACATGACTAGTTACATCTTCTCCATTTTGTCAGAAGATGCAATGTGATTACAAGGACCTTATGCAAAGGTTAACCATGACCTAATTGTTCGATGTTATCGTAAGAATGTCATACACCCATCAAAGATCAACCATCAAAGAATGAAGCACATTGATTCCATTTCATTTGTCTTTCGACGTGCGATATAGTCCATTGCTATTTTCATGAATAAAATTCCTACAGCTGAAAATCCTGGAAACATGATGACTGAGCATTCGACTCCACCCAAGTTTACTACTTGAAATCCAATTGGGCTGCTCGAGCTATAAGAAAGCTTGAAGATGGCAGAGAGGAAATTGCAGTGAATTTAGAAGTTCAAGTCAAGGTGGAGATTTGTTGATTATTAAATATAACTTTATTACCATGTGCACCCTCTCTGCTAAATAAATAAGTCAACATATCTTGCTTACGAGGGTGTAATTGACGGGTAAGTGGGTAACGTGCCTCCCTTTAGGGGGGATTCTGATCGACATTCGACATTTCCATTAGGGTTTTGGACAAAACATGTCCTCTATCACCTTCTGGAAAATACGACATCCTCCTCTATGTTTGTGTTTCCCCCCTTCTACATTAAAAGGATTTTCTATGTAAAATCTGGCTTGTGGTATTGCTTATATAGTTTGTTCTTTGCATGGATGGCTATCCCCAACAAGTATAATTTATATTTAGATGATGTATATATCTTTAACATGATTATAATGTGACGGGATGTTCGCAATTTTCATCTTAAATGAGCACCGCAGAATTGCAAAGGCAATAGTTAAGAGGTTACCCGGTCTATCAGAGTGAACTGCCGAGGGGCGCATGTAAATAACCTGCTCATTTGCTCTGTCATTATCATGCTGTTTTCTTTTTCCTCCCCTTCAGCGGCTTCATCTAATATAGACACTGGCATTGCTGTTTTGTCATCCTCGTCAGTTGCCCTTCCCCAAGAGGAGAGCAGCCCCTTGAGAGCTTTCTGACCCCATGATTGGCTTTTGTTATACGGATTTCCCTTGCCAAAATCTGGAGGTATGATGCTGAAACCAGACAGGAGTGGCTCTTTGTTGTGGTAGTTTGAGCCCTGTAACCCCATAGCATAGGTTGCATCTGGTGTGCTCACTTTGAGATGGCTGATGAGAGAGCCAAATATATGGAGAGGGGAGGATTTCAAGTTGGTAATAATAACCTCCGACCCAAGAAGGTCCTCCTGAAGGGTAATTATATTTTTCATTTCAACACATCCTTCTGGGTCAACTGATATTAGCTCAACCTGAAAAACAGCATACAAGCAATTTATCAAATCTTGCCCAAAGAACTGCGAACTGTCTTTTTCATATCTCCACCATGAAGCACTTTCTTTCTAAAGGTTACCTCCTTCTAAAGGTATCTTTGGATAAGATTACAGAGACTGGATTTTTTACGATAACGAATGACGAATTTGGGATATAACATGAAAATATCACCTTTATTCTTTTAGATCTCATTGCATAGAAACTCAATGGCTTTTTAAAGGGTATAATGTGTCATTTTCTTGCATGATTGCTCCCCAGCACATCCTCGTGAAATGCAAGGATGGCATTTAATGAATTTCTATTAGTTTTGGTTTCTTGGGGTTGGCTGATAATACTTTCTAACTCATAAAGTAATGACCTGATGAAAAGGAGAAGAAATTAGAATTCCATCTTGAGAGGAAAAGATGGAAAGGTTTCCCCAAAAAAATAAAGAAATTAGTCTATGTTTTTTTTAGTTTTAGGCCCCTAATAAGCTCGTCCAATTTTTTTAACAGCTACCTTAATTAAAGTGGTGGCTGGTACTTTGCAGATTCACTTAGATATCTACAGTTTCAGATGATAAAAACAAGTCATCTAAAGTAGACTGGTTATGCAAAATAAGTTGCTGCTCAGAAAATACACAAGCCGCATATCATGCAATGTATTTTACTATTGAAGACACTCGCTTAAAGAATACATGGAATAGAAACTCACGATAATCTTGACCTTGTATAGTACTGATACGATGTCTACTTATTGCCAAGGGTTTAAATATCGATTTCGGATATCGTATCGATACCCTGTCGATACGAAATTTCGACGACATTTCGCCCATATCGACCACCGTTTGTGAAGAAATGACCCGAAACCGCCCTCATATCGTCATTTCGCTTGAGATTTCGGTGCCTTGTCGAAACCGAAATTTCGTCAAAATTTCGCCGAAATTTCGCAAAATCTGAAACCATGCTTATTGCTACAGCAATCTCATTGTTCTATTGCATTTGCTGGATCCCAATCACAATAAAGAAACATGCTGAAATAAGGCTGAGCTACTGCCATGCAAATTATATATAAGATGATAACTTGACTTCCTACTGAAATTGTAATGAGCAGCAGACTCAACGTTACCAGTTGAAGGGAATACATTAAATGAGACAAAAAGTAACCTTGATATGCAAATCTGTACTCTCAAACAGATCTGTGGATGGTCTGTAATGGAAATGGTTGTACTAAGAAAAATGATTGCCTTTGCTTGTATAGGTAAACAGATTCTTTCGTTTCTAACATCCTATACAGATGTGAAAAAGGAAAGAAAAAGATCCAATGTTGAAACAATGCAAGATAATGTATCGTTGTAATCCACACCATCCTTTTTTGTAGCTTACCACAAATAGATGCGACTTGTATTTGTTTACTTCCTGAAATTCATGTTTTTTTCTTGAAACCCCATTTGCAGCCAGCAATTTCCCCATTTTGTCATTTTGACAAATATCTTATTCTTATAAAGAAACTCCATCTTCTCTCTAGTAGTAGCAATCCACTATCCATATTTTGCTCATGTGACGACTGCTCTATAAGTATATATTTTCAAGACTTTGCTTCCCTAGAATCCTTTTTTTAAATAAAGTGGGTGGCATCCCAAGTTAGAACCCACCACAAAACTTATATTAAGTTATAAGTTAACTTACAAATGGACAGTCCGAGAAAAAGGGTCCTACAATGCTCCAAAACAGTTTCAGAATAAAAACACTGACTGTGAAAAATGACCTCATTCCTAGCGCGCAAAATAGCCTACATGAGCGCAAAAGGAAGGGAGCTATTCTTATGCTACTTGCCACAAGTCCTCCTAATAGAACTCCAGAAAAGAGCAATGTCATGCACCTGGAGCCACATAATCTCTGCCATTCTCCATACCCAAGCCGAATGATCGTATCTGAAAAAGAAATTGTCCAAATCATTAACATCGACTCCACATTTGTCAAAAAACCGGTCTCCAATATAAAGTATCTTGTCTCGACGTTCCTTTGTAAGAATGCATCTGAGTCTAGTGGGCCACAAAAACACCTTAATCCTCTGAGAGATTTTGCTCCCCCGAATGATCCTAACGTCACAAAGAATACACTTAAGAAGAATCCTCTTGTCATCCGCAAAGAAGCGATACACCTTCTTAACCGAGAAGTTACCATCCACCCATCTGAAGTGATCTCTTCCATGCGTCTGTCCAACCTCATCAATCAATTCTCTCTGCATGCTCAAGAAGTCTTCCAGCCTTTGCTGCGAGAATGCCATCTTGAATGCAGGAAAGAGTCTTGCTCCCAAGCCTCATGAATCAGAATGTCTATGTTCCCCACAAGAGCCATAAGTCGAGGGAAACGATCTAAGGCGCCATCACCCATCCACTTATCCAGCCAAAAATGAAAAGACTTCCCATCACCCAGCACAAGTCAAATTTCTGCATCATCTCCAGCATGATCTTCCTAATGCCCTGCCACAAGGAGGATGGTGTTTGGATGGCATTAGCTATGTTTGACACCACCAATGATGACACACCGGATTTTCAGACACGCCCCACAGCCACACATCCCATTTCACAATACATGCATTATTCATGCAATCCACCTTCAGGATGTCCAATCCCCCCATCTTTTTGGCCATGGTAACAATGGATCAATCAACAAGATGAATCCCTCCTTTCACTTGTTCCCCGTCAGGCCATATCATCTTGTATCCTGAAACCATCTCTAAAGAAAATGCATATCTTTGTAAGGCCAGTCAATAACAATGCTATGAGACGTCCTCTGGTTACTTAACTTCATGTTGTAACGCATCAATCTGATAGTAAGCAATGTGATAACCTGTTTCATTACTACTTGATGTCAAAAATCAAACTCAACTTATTCAAGGATATATTATTCAAGGATATAATTACATATACATGCATCAAGAAACTCGATCATCAAGTGAAGCACATAATTTTTACCCAAATGCTCTGAAGGAGAGTGAATTATATATCCCATAATCCCACCACTAAAATCGTACAACAACAACAAAGCATTTTCCCACAATTAAGTAGGGTCGGCTACATGGATTTTTCGCCTCCATTCAGATCTATCTTGGGTCAATACCGGGCTTATATCCAAAAAACTAAGATCCCTTCGTATAGTCTCTTTCCAACACTTCTTGGGCCGTCATTGCCCTCTCTTAGCCGGTTCAACATCCCAACAATCGCATCTCCTAACTGGTGCATCAGCTGATCTTCTTTGCAAATGATCAAAGCATCTTAAGCGGTTTTCTCTCATCTTATCCTCGATCGGAGCTACACTAACTTTCTTTCCGATTGCATCATTCCGAATCCGATCTTTACGTGTGTGTCCACACTTCCACCTTAACATTTTCCTTTCTGCTACATCCATTCTCTGCACATGTCTATGGTTCACAGGCCAACATTCAGATCCATAGAGCATAACAAGTCTCACGGCTGCTCTGTAAAACTTTCCTTTAATTTTTAAAGGAATTTGTTATCACAGGGAACAATAGAAGCTTTTCTCCACTTTAACCAGCATGCATTTATTTTATTAGTAACATCTCCATCCATTTCCCCATCATGTTGCAAAATAGATCCCAAATACCTAAAAGAATCTCTCTTCCCAATGTTATCGTCACCAATCTTCACCTCGATTCCGTCACCGTTGCTTCCATCAAAGGTGCACTCCATATATTCCATCTTAGCCCTACATATACGGAATCCTTTAGTCTCCAATGCATGTCTCCAGACCTCAAGCTTCTCATTTACTCCATCTCTAGTCTCGTCAATCAACACAATATCATCAACAAATAACATACACCAAGGTAACTCATCCTGAATGCGACTTGTCAACTCGTCCATAATTAAAGTAAAAAGAAATTGACTCAAAGCTGAACCTTGATGTAAACTGATGTTAATGCTTACATCCATGTTGAAAAGATCCGACTGTCATGATGCAACTTCCTAAATAGTATTTTTTAAAAAATAATATTTACGAAGTTGTCTCCGACTGTTTTACGCCGGCTGTCGGCTACCACTAAAATCGTAAATACCAATATTTTGGTTCAACTTCCTTTACTAACACAATAGTAAGCAGGGAAAATCAAAACTCGTAAAGATGAATAATTAACAAAATTACCTACCTATACCTCAAAGGACGTGTTACAATCAATGTGAACAGATGTCTCCTTTAGGTCCAAGGTGACCTGGCCCAAGGCCCCGATAAAATTAATGGACCATAGACTGGACCGGGGCTCGAATTTTTTATCTCGCTTGGCCCACAGCCTAGCCCGACACGATTGATATGGGCTCGGGTTTAGGTTGGGCTAACCCATTAATTTTTGGGGTGAGAGCATGGGGAAGGAAATGGATGATTGAAGGTACCATAGTTATAATGAGGATGAATGGGTATAAAAGGATTATTCATATATAAAGTATTGATTCAAAACTAACGATTCACAAATAAAATAGTGTATTATACGAGATACACATCGCATGGACAATAAGAGAAGTGATATTACCATGTATTGAGAAAAATGATGTTACGATTAAGATAATGAGAAAATCTTGACCATGAGCTTATTCTAAGTGAAGAGAGTGGACAATTATGTTTATGTAGATAGTAAAAAATGATGAGTATAATGAACTGCACTATAATAATTTGGGATAACGGATTATTATATGGGGCATCTTATTGGACTTTTATCAGGCCGAAGACCCATTTATTTAATGGGCCAAATTTTCGACTCGAGCCTGTCCCAATATAAATTGGACCGGGTTTCGAGTCGGACTCGTGGGTTGGATCAGACCAGCCCAACCAAATGCTCATCCCTAGTTATTTTCATGACCTTAAATGCCTTGTCAAAAACCAACATTTAAAACCATACACTTTGGTCTCGCTGTCTCTGTCACCAAATTACTGTATTTATCCTTTCTGCAACTCCACTCTGTTATAACATGTCTTTACTACTACAATGCCTCTCTACACCCCCCTCAAAACACATCAAACTCTGATGATTAATTTCCAAGCCATTATTAGAGTTCAAACACAGCCTTTTTTGAAATCCGATTCCCCACTAAGATCATTCAATATTTGAAACACTTGAATAATTCATTCCTTGTGTTTCATCATGAGTACCCAAACCATTATTAAATAATCATCAATACTTGACATGAAATATCTAGCTCCTCTAAAAAAATGGGGGAGATCTGAGCAATGAGAATGAATTAATCAAGCATCTCCTTTATCTTGTGAACTGCTTTATTAAATAATTTCATACATTGGTTTCCAAAAAAACAATGCTCAAAGAACCCTAATTTGGATACTTCAAGTTTCTAAAGGGGCATTTTTCACTGATGATGCCCATCCCCTTCTAACTCATATGTCCAGGCCACATGTGGCACAACTTAATTCAGATTTAATGACTGAAGATACTGATGCAATGATACCAATAATTATAGATACTTGCATAACATACACCTCGATCCAAAACTTCAACAAATGTAAGATTCTTTATTAGATCTGGACTTCGAACTTTTGAGATTGTCATCGCCATCCTATCACACATCTCGATTTATATAGAATTGATCCCAATAATTATACATGGTACATTACTACCTATGATGACATTTATACCATTTATGTTCTCGTAGGTAGAGAACCAATCTTTGGGTGGGGATCACATAATAGGAATAGCCTAAATCAAGCCACACGTCCCCATAATAAGTTTGATCAATAACAAAGAGAACAAAATCATTGTCAATACCATCTCTTTCTTAAGCAACTTCAACAATCGTGGCCTTTCCATTCTTCTTTCAGACATTCCTTACGACAATGTCTTGGTTCCTTACAGTAGTCCTTCGAATTGTGTTTCTTTAGTTCCAGTTTAAATTTTCCATTCATTTGATTCTTCTTAAAGATATCATATCTCTTCTCATGGACCGTTACCAACATCATAGCTTGCATGTCCACACATTTCGTAATAGTCATATGATGAAGTTTATGAATATTCAGCCTCAGTTCAAACCTCTTCCCTATCCATCAACTACAAATGTCTGAATAAAATTCTCATATGATGGTTGAAGCGAAACCAATATAATCAAAGTAGCATATTCGCCCTCTGTTTTAGCACATACATTTCTTAAACTCAAAAGCAACATATTTAACAATCTAAATAGTCTTTCAAAGAAGTACCATCTTGTACATGGAGGGAAAAAGATGACACTTCAATAACTACGTATTGCTTAGGGACTTCATTACGTAACATCGAGGATGAGAATAATGTGTCTTATTAGAATATGATACCTCAGTCTCCTTACATACGGAGAGTCCTAGGGTTAGGATTACATCGAAGAGATACCATAAAGATAAAAAAAGTGTACTTCTGAAGGGGTCAACAAAATATCCACAATATTTCCCCTTAAGCTGGAGCATATATATCAACCGTGCTCATCTTGTAACAACATCTCTCAAACTGGGAACGTGCAAGAATTTTGGTGAATATGTCAGCAGTTTTATCTTCTAAGGTTGCACTAGAGGCGTGCAACAATCCTCTTTGTATAAAATCTTGATTGTAATGATGATTAGCTTCTACATGCCATGTACAGTCATGAAACATGGGGTTGTTGGCTGTATGCGTGGTTTTCCTATTATCACATCTGAGATCCATGAATTTAACACGAGCGACTTGTAAATATGTAAGTACGAACCAAATCATACTAACTCTATTGCAGTTTGAACCATTGTCATGTACTCGCTCTCTGAACTGGAGCAGAAATGACTGTCTAACTTACTCCTCCAAGTGATAAGATTCCATGCCAAGTGTAGAAATCAATAGTGGATTTTCTACCCAACATGCTTCAGTCCTAATCAGCGTCACAGTAGGCTATGAGATCAAATGTAGTCCCTGTAGAGATAGTTTCTAGTATTAATAATTGTTTTCGTATCTTGTTGCTATTTCTCTCTTTTATTTAGACATCCATGTAATTTACCCCTAAGGCCTCTCCCTATATAAGAGAGCCTAGGGTTTTTCTATGTAGTATAACGAAGACTCCCTTTCTTCTAACATGGTATCAGAGCCGCCTTAGGGCTCTCCTTCCTTCCCCACCCGCCGCCCCTCCCTTCTTCTCTCTTCTAGCCGCTGCCTGCGGCTTCCATCAGCCCCACCGGCACCCACCCGCCCTTCCCAGCGCTCTCCCCAGCCCCAGCGCTCGTCCCAGCGGCACCCAGCGCTCTCCCCAGCCCCAGCGCTCGTCCCAGCAGCAACCAGCCGCTAGCGGCTCCCAGCCGCCCTCCCCAGCGGCCCCCAGCAGCCCTAGCGGCACCCGCCAGCCGCCCCAGCAGCCCTAGCGGCACCCGCCTGCCGCCCCCACAGCCCCAGCGGCACCCCATCTGCTGTCGTAGGGCTTCCAGTGGCCTCCAGCAGTACATAGGCGTCGTTCTCGAGGCCATTCAAGGGATGTAAGCTTCCTTGGAGGCGTGCCCTAGACCCCTCTTCCTCCGCTTTATGGATTTGAGTGCGTAAAAGTCTACACACGTACTCAAATCCAATGCAGTTGGTGTAAACAGTCATCACCGTGTCTATTTTCCCTTCGTCTTCTTCGAGCAGCAGTATGTCATAATCGAAAGTTGATTTGCCCTCCACTGGCACATTCAAAGGTCCTGCGCCAATAGTGAAGATGGACGGGTCTAAATATGAGCTATGGGCTATGTAGTTCATGAGCCTCATGAAATCAAATGGTAAGAAACACATTCTTACCGAAGATGAGCCTGCGGAGAAGACAGTGATCTATGCCTCATGGGAGGCTGATGATGCTTACGCGAAAGTCTGGCTGCCTGGTACGTTGACGATGGAGATAGCTAACGATGTCCTCCATCAGCCCACTGCTAAGGCGATGTGGGACATCCTTGCTGCTACGTATTCGCAGGTGCGAAACGAGACAAAGATGTTGCAGCTTCAACATGACATTTTTACGATGAAGCAGGCCGACAGACCTCTCCATTCTCTATACACATCCCTGAGAGGGATGTTCGAGAAGCTATACAGTACCATTCCTCTGACTGCTACTCCGGAGCAGCAGAAGACGTTTCGGAACGCCACCATGGTGGGTGTTCTACTTGCTGCTCTCGATCCTGAGTATGATGCTGCAAGGTCACAGATTCTAGCAGATGCAGTAATTCCTCCAGTGGAGGATGTCTACAGAAGGCTCAGTCGCATTCCAGTTTCCTCCAGCTCCTCTACTCCACCCCCATCTACGATGGCAGCTTCGCGTGGGAGAGGTGGACCGCCTTCTGGACGTGGTCGTGGACGTGGCCGTGGACCTCAAGGAAGAGGTCGCTTCAGTCAGATGTGCTCGTATTGTCACAGAACTGGACACTCGGAGGAGACATGCTATTCAAAGCATGGGTTCCCAGCATCGGCACGGGTTGCAGAGCATTCACAGTCTCCATTACCGTCTACTGCAGATCATAGATTTGACGAACTTGTGGCCCGTCTCCGCGATATTATGCCACTTTCTTCTGGTGATTCTTCTGGTGGCTCTTCAGACATTGCTGCCACAGCCTCTGCCAGTTCATCCGCTGCAGCCAGTACCTCAGGTAGTTCATCAGCGCACATACATTCTCATGATATATCTGACTGGGTTATAGATTCCGGAGCTACACATCATCTTTGTAGAGATAGAGGACAATTACAGGCCTACAGGGATATTCCACCCGGCCGCTCAGTACAGATAACAAACGGTACCCACTCACCCCTTGTTGGACAGGGGGAGGTTTTCTTATCCTCCACTATGCACCTACAGAATGTTTTACATGCTCCTGAGTTCTCACTGAATTTGCTGTCTATTAGTCAGATTACAAAGGATTTGAATTGTCGTGCTATTTTTGACCCGTCTTCTCTCATTTTTCAGGACATACTCACGGGCAAGGTGATTGGCTGTGGCTCTGAGCAGAATGGTTTATATCGACTGGTTCAGGAATCCTATGCTGGCGTCTCTTCTCACTCCGCTGGACCAGTCTCTCCTTACATTTGGCATCTTCGATTTGTTCACCTTCCGATCCAGAAAATGTGCCATCTTCTGCCCCAGATCTCTCCAAGTTCGTCGTTTCGCTGTGAAACATGTCAGTTGGGAAAGCATCATAGGTCGAGCTTCCCAGGTCGTCAGAGTCGGAGCAGTAGCTCCCCTTTTGAGTTGTTACATATAGATATATGGGGTCCGAGTCGTGTTTCCCGATCACCAGGGACACAGGTTTTATCTAGTTGTAGTCGATGATTTTTCTCGTGTCTCTTGGGTATTTCTTTTGAAGAATAAATCTGAAGCAGGAGATGTTATCAAAAATTTGATTAATGAAGTGCAAAATATTTTCTCTTCCTCAGTCAAATATGTACGAACTGACAATGCCCTGGAGTTCTGTACACGCTCTCTTTCTCTATTTCTTTCATCGAAGGGTATTATTCACCAAACCACCTGCACATATACATCCCAACAAAATGGTGTGGCGGAAAGAAAGCATCGCCATCTGTTGGACATTACTCGTACTCTGTTGATCCAAGGTTGTGCTCCTATTTCTTTCTGGGGGGATGCTGTCCTTACTGCATGCTATCTGGTCAACTGAATGCTGTCCTCTGTCCTTGGAGAGAAGATACATATCTCTCTTATTTTTCCAGACAAGGAGCTCTTCTCTCTGCCGCCACATGTCTTTGGCGTTGTGGCGTTTGTCCATCGTCTATCTCCTGGCCTTGACAAGCTCTCTCCAAGAGCAGTCAAGTGCGTCTTTGTTGGTTATTCCAGAACCCAGAAGGGATACCGGTGTTATGATCCTACAACCAACAGGTACTTTGTTAGTGCGGATATCACCTTCTTCGAGTCAGTTATGTATTTCTCGCCAGCTGGGGACAGAATGGTACCATCCACCACCACTGATGATATTTATGTTCTACCACCACCTACTTGGAGTTCACCTGAGTCGCCTCCTGTGTCAGTTCCTATGCCAGCACCACCGCCACCACCACCCCCACCTCCACCCATTCCACAACGAATCATAACACCGTTTCCTAACCATTATACGCGTCGGCCCGGTCCTGCTCAGACGACAGATCAGCCAATCACTACGCCTCAGGTATGTTCAGGTGATGTTACTACTGACAGGTCAGGTTCGGTACATATGCAGGATGACTCATTACAGGTGGACCCATATGATGATCTTGATGTTCCGATTGCTATTCGGAAACAGAGACGGCAATGTGCTTCCTATCCATTTGCATCACAGGTTTCCTTCCACCGACTCACAGGTGATTTCTAGAAGTTTGCCACAGCACTGTCTTCCGTGGCCATACCACAGACATACCAGGAAGCCTTGAAGAGTGAGTGTTGGAGATTAGCTATGGAAGAAGAAATGGGGGCCTTGCAGTCCCGTGGCACATGGTCTTTGGTCCCGGCACCTCCTGATGCATCCGTTGTGAGCTGCAAATGGGTCTTCACAGTCAAATATCATGCAGATGGCACGTTGGATAGGTACAAAGCACGCTTGGTCGCCCGTGGATTTACACAAACATATGGCGTTGACTACATGGATACATTCTCTCCAGTGGCGAGACATTCGACTCTCCGTATTCTCATGTCTGTTGCAGTAGTTCGTGATTGGAGCATTTCTCAGCTAGATGTCAAGAATGCCTTTCTGTACGGGGACTTACAGGAGGAAGTCTACATGCAGCAGCCACCCGGGTTTACTGCTAAGGGGGAGAAGCATATGGTCTGTAGACTTCACATGGCGATATATGGCCTCAAACAGAGTCCACGAGCGTGGTTCTAGAAGCTGTCCAATCTAATTGAGCACCAGGGATTCAAGAGATCCAATGCTGATCACTCGTTATTTGTCCAGAAGCCCTCGACAGGTACGGTTGTCATAATGGTCTATGTGGATGATATTCTTGTTACAGGAGACGATGCTCAGGGCATAGCGAGGGCGAAGGCATTCCTAGGTCATCAGTTTGTTACAAAGGATCTTGGAACCCTAAGATATTTTCTGGGGTTGGAATTTGCAAGGAATGCACATGGTTTGGTGATGACACAACGGAAGTACATTACAGACTTCCTGGTTGAGACTGGTATGGATGGGTGCAAACCATCAAGCATCCCCATGGACCCCAGCATGAAGTTATATGATGATGATACTGATGAAGTGGATAAGAGGAGATATAGAGAGATGGTGGGAAAACTCCTCTACATTACTATAACCCGTCCAGACATTGCATTTGTAGTTAACCGGGTGAGTCAGTTTATGGAGCAGCCAAGACAGGTTCACATGGATGCTATACACATGATACTGAGGTATCTGAAGTCTTCTCCAGGGCTAGGGCTACTATTCAGAAAGGGCGCAGACTTATCCATCTCAGCGTGTGCAGACGCAGATTATGCAGGATGCCCTAAGGATAGAAAATCAACCTCAGGGTTTGCAGTTTTTGTTGGAGGCTCTCTGGTGTCTTGGAAAAGCAAGAAACAAACGGTGATGGCAAGATCCAGTGCGGAATCCGAATACAGGGCAATGGCCCAAGCCAGCACGGAAATGATGTGGGTTCGCTCTGTATTAGAAGATTTACATGTAGCTGTACCTCTACCTATGAAGCTTCAGTGTGACAATCAGGCAACATTGTTCATTGCCAACAATCCAGCTTTTCATGAGAGGACCAAGCATATTGAAGTTGACTGCCATTACACCAGGGACCTGATTCAGAGAGGATTGATATCCACGGCCCATGTTAGCTCAGGAGATCAAACTGCTGATGTATTCACCAAGCCATTGCTCAGAGGACCTTTTCAGAGATGTTCATCCAAGCTGAGCATGATCGACATCTATGCTCCACCTTGAGGGGGAGTGTAGAGATAGTTTCTAGTATTAATAATTGTTTTCGTATCTTGTTGCTATTTCTCTCTTTTATTTAGACGTCCATGTAATTTACCCCTAAGGCCTTTCCCTATATAAGAGAGCCTAGGGTTTTTCTATGTAGTATAACGAAGACTCCCTTTCTTCTAACAGTCCCCTTGGTGAACACCGATCCTTTTTTGGAGAGGACATGATGTATCTTAGAATCATTATGCACACATCAATGGACTTAAGCTTGCCAATTACAAGCGATGTATCCTATCGTGTGATGGTCAAGCATAGTAGCATTTCGTGTTTTCAATCTCCCCAAGATCATAGATGCATGCATTGGGATCCACAAGAATCTAAGCTGGCTAGATCCCAACATCCATACTTCCTCTAAGACATTACTGAAGCTTACCTAAAGCAAGCAATCTCAATCCCAAGGAAGTATTTCAGTGGTACACGATCTTTGATCATAAATTGCTATGTCAAATATTTTTCATTTCCCATAGTGTCATTAGATTCATTAGTAATGAGGACGACAACATCCACATCAACTAACATCGCTACCATGCTTTTCCTCATCTTACGTATAAATAATGAATGGTCAGATAAGTATCTAGAGATTTCCCGACTCCCAAGGACCTCTGATAATTTGTGGAACCATGTTTGTGGACTTTGCTGAAGGCTATGAATGACATTCAAAAAGCACACCTTGTATGACCCCCTTGAGTCTCGAACTCGAGAGGTCGTTTTATGCAGATGATTTCCATTAAATCATCATAGAGAACATCATTCTTCACATCATGCTGATGAAGGGGCCAATTAAGTTGCAGTGCAATCAAAATAAGAATCCATATCGTTAAAAGACTACTGTTGAGATATTTGTATCTCTTATTATTTATTTCCAATTTCTATTTTATTTATGTGCCTCTCACGTAATTAACCCAAGGCTTTTCTCCTATATAAGAGAGCCCTAGGGTCTCTTCTATGGTATGTAATTCTTTTCTCCCAACATGGTATCAGAGCACAGGGGAGCACAGAGATGATGTGGGTTAGATTAGTCTTGACTGGTCTTGCTGTTGAGGTTCCTCTTCCCATGCAACTTTTATGTAACAATCAAGCATCGCTTTTTATTGCCAATAATCCTGCATTTCATGAACGAACCAATCATATAGAGGTGGATTGCCATTATACCAGAGACATGATCCAAAAGGGTCTCATATCCACCTCCCATGTTTCTACTGGAGATCAGACATCTGGTATTTTCACCAAGGCCCTTGTTAGAGGACTATTTCAGAGGTGTTGTTCCGAGCCGAACACGATAGAGTCATAGACATATATACTCTAGCTTGAGGGAGAGTGTTGAGATATTTGTAACTCTTATTATTTATTTTTAATTTTTATTTTCTTTATGTATGTCTCATGTAATTAAACCAAGGCTTTTTTCCTATATAAGAGAGCTCTAGGGTCTCTTCTATGGTATGCATATCTTTTCTCCCAACACGTACGACTAGGGGAAATGAGCCATAGAAGTTGATTTTGTGTGTCTATGTAGATCCCTTAGCTACTAACTTTGTTGTGCAACGATCAATCGAACCATTCATGTTGCACTTCATTGCAAAAACTCATATAAACCTAACAAGAGATGAAAGTGGGCATCTCATCCTCCACCACAAGCTGTCATATGGAGCTACTGTTGTTGATAAAGCTTCGACAAATCATCTTTAAGACTTTCCAAAGCTGGATAAGGATATTGTTGTAGAGATAAGATGCATGATACACTAGCTTTTGCTCTTTCTGCAAGGCAATTGGAACATCTATCATATCAGTAAATAATTTCTCTCAAACCACCTTTCATAGTATGATCACCAGAGGAAGAAAGGTTGTCAGTTTGAAAAATATCTGTCAAGAGACTCACCTTGGTAAGCGGAGCATGTGCTCACTCAGAAGGGCATTATCTCCATTCATATTGATGCCTAAACCGAGTATTATGTGGCTCGTGGTGAGGAACATGATTAGCCATTGAAGCGGTCTCAAAGATAGTTTGAGGCAAAGACACGTTGGTACTTAACTGAAAGAAGGCAATGTATGCACTAGTATCATGCTTTTACGACCTTCGATCATAGCAACATTACACTTTCGAATCCTAGCATATCTTTTCACTAATAAACCGACTTGTGCCTTCCATGCCTAAGAATGTGGAGAAGGCAACATATGTAAAAACTTTAGGAGGAGTAGGAAACACCCCCTTTCCGGGGTAGAGGACCCGAATATGAGCATGCTCATTAATAGAGATGGAGGGCATGTGCTTGAGAAAAAAGACATCCGCGAGAAGTGAGAATTGTATCCCTCCACCACAAGCTTGGAACATGAGAGTGTATTGGCAAGTTGTGGGCATAATCAAGAAGATGCATGCTTTCGTTCGAACAATCCCATTATGCTACGAGCACAAGTGGTTTGATGAACATCTCCTTAGGAGAAGAAAATTTGTGAGCCACAATACAACTCCTCCCTAGCATTATGAAAGCGAAGATTTTTCACATTGGCATCAAATTGGGTTTTTATTTCATTAACAAACTTGACAAAACAATAGAATAAACATCAGACTTTTTGTTCATCAGAAAAATCAACGGCATAAGTGCCACCATGAAAAGATAATAACGATTCTTCAAATAGTTAGGATATTAACCAAGTCCTTAGACGTCAAAAAGGACCAACTCAAATAAAGTTGCATGATGGGTAATACCTAAAACATGATACAAACTTCAGTGATGCTTCCCCACTTGGCAGAAGGGAGCTAAAAAAAGATCCTACGAAGCTTCTGAAGAGAGGTATGATCCAACAGAGCTTCTGAAGAGAGGTGTGACCTAAGGGTTGATGCCATAAGCACCTAAAGATCAGAAAACTAGATTTCGAAGAAGGCAATAACACTCAAGGTCCCGGGGCGGACACCTCTGAGTGTTTCCCCCTTGTTTGACTTCAAAAAAAAATAACAATCAAGGACTGGACACGTGAATGGTGCCTCCTTTTTCACGGACTACACCAATCATCCTCTTGGTCGATGTCTTAAAAATGAGATAGAACCAAAAATAGCTCGACAATTGAGCTCTCTATAAACCTGATAGATAGCTGATAAGATGATGGGACATTCATCATAGACAAATAGAATGACCGTCAGCTTGATGGTGGGGGTGAGGTTAACCTCCCTTCATTATCCATCAAGGAAAAATCTCCTATCAACCATGGCCTCAAATTTCAGCGAAATTCGGTCGAATTTCTATCGAATATCGATATCCAGTCGAAATCGAAATTCAACCGAAATGACCGAAATATGGGGGTCCTAGTACAAAAAATGACCGAAATTCCGGTCGAAATTCCACCGAAATTCTGTTTTGGTCAATACCGAAATGGTGACCGAAACCGACATTTAAGGCCTTGCTATCAACTACTTATAAAGTTCATCCTAGGTGTATTTGTCGCATATATCTGAGGCTATTTCTCCGCAAAGAAAAGTGGAAGTCCCAATATCAACTAACCAATCGATGTTAAAACTAGACTTAACAGAACTACAAAAGTATTTGAATGAGCCCGCAACGGATATGGGCCAACTTGAGAGGGAGTATTGATGTAATTGGTGTTCTCTATTTCTAGCATCTATATTTAGGAGTCATGTTAAGGTTTAGATTATACTTTTCACCTTTTGGGTTTTAGAATTTCACTCTATATAAGAAACTCATCCCCCTTCAATAATGTTATCCATTTCATCTCATTGCTTTGCACGCTATGAATTCAAGGGAGATAATTGGATCTTACGGATCTCCAATTGATTGGAGGACTTAAATTATGAATCTAGTGCAATTCAACAGTACAATAATATTGATGCATAGATTTAGTCTCATATCGTGGATGTGTGAAATTCTAAGGACGTCATATTATTTGCTGCAACCGAACAAGTGCTGGAAAACTATAGATAGAATATTAGCAAATACAAGCACATGCTCATGCACCCCGAGCTTGGACCTTTGGCATGAGTACGATTGACGAAAATGTATCCATGCATTATGGCCTTCCAAGATATTTTTTTATTGATCACAAGTCTGAATCCTGGAAACAGAAGGCATATTTGGCTCCTTTCATTCTACAATGTCCCCCTCGATTCTTTTCACAATACGTCACTGCATGGAGGTCCTAATTTCTATACAAATGCAAGGCCAGTCATTGTTACAAACACAAAATAATCCATCTCCCTCTCCGGTCTTCTCTCCTGAGTTTTCTTCTTTGTGAAATTTTTTATATTAGGTCTCTATCTCGTTCCAAGAGGCGACTTTCAAGGACGATGTCATGACAGTATGACACACATCTCAATGGATAGGATTACCAAATCTCAGATTGGATCATCGAATCTCAGGAGCAATATGCTAGGATCCCAAATGCCAATGTCAGAGGGGACTTCGTTTCTGCAAGGAAAATTCATTTTGAGGAATGTGTCGGTGATGATTTCCTTGTTTTTATATAGTTTTTTGACACATGGTCCGGACATGGATTCTATATCATTTTCATGATTGCTTTAACTTATCCTACTATTGTTCTTCTTAATAATGTGCGATCACGTTTATTTATTTTGGAATTTTAAGATTTATTTTATAGTGTGTGCAGTGTGATCGGGGTTATTGTTTCAAGAACCTAATTTCCATGACTCATCCATGAAAATATTTATATTGTGTAGTGTTCCTCTTCGCTAATGATTATATGTGTGTAAGCATGATGCCGTGTTATCAATTAAAGACAGTTACTTAAATGCATCCAATATCTAGAAATTATAGGATATGCGTGCTACATAAAGTGGACAGCATCATTTCTGCGCCCATTTCAGAGTACTTGATTGACGGTTCTACCCGAAATAGTTATCCGGAAACACGATACATGTATGAAATCTCCTTCTAACAGGTGCCATTTCCCCCCCTATTCCCCTACCCATCCATCAATTACTGCCGCTCATTTCTGGAAAAAAGGACCAAATGAAGAACAATAAATAGTAATCACAGCTCATCCTCCACTTATCCATGTAACATAAATTTCGCCTAACAAAAGAGGATGCCTTCGTATAAAAAAATAGAGTAATCGAAGAAGAACCTGAAGGGATCCCCGAGAGCTGGCGCCCCTGACGTCCCTGAGATCCCAGCAGCTCGGAGCCCATCCATCCCGCCCGCACCTCACCCCCACGGACACGCCCCCGCGGACCACGGCCCCGCCGTCATCGCCCTCGGAGACGCACGTGTGGAGCACCTCCATTGCGCTGCCGTGCCACATGAAAGGCTTATACGACGCCACCAGGCCGCTGGGGAGCATCACGGAAGCGGAGCCACCGCTTTCGAGGGCCATCTTCACGACGCAGCCGTCTCCGAGGGCCTCGAAGGTCACCCCGCGCCGCCCGAACTCACGGCCGAGGTAGTCGGCGTTGATCGGCGAAGGGGAGGCGGCAGCGGAGGCTCGAGTGCGGAGGCGGCGGCGGGAGGTGGAGAGGAGGGCTGGAGAGAGCGGAAGCGAGGCAGTGGCCATAGGTGGAAGAGCAAATGGTGCAAGGTGGAGGTTTATGGTCGATGATGATGATAAGAGAAAGGGAGCAGAATCAGGGTGTCTATCGAGTTCAGCCGAGTAGGCCTCAACTAGGACTCGAACTCGGTAAGAAATCTAAGGCATTGAATTCGGGCTCGATAAGAATCGAGCTATGTATCACCAACTCGAACTGGAATTTGTTGAGTTCGAGTTGACTCATGAGCCTCTTATCGAGTCACGAGTTTCTGAACTGGCTTACGAACCTCAAAATGAGCTGGCTCACGAGCCTCTTATCGAGTCATGAGTTTCTGAGCTGACTCATGAGCCTCAAAATGAGAAGGCTCATGAATATCTTAATGAGTCATTGTTCCATTTTATACATTAAATTATGCAAATGACATTTGTAATTTTGATTTTGTATACTCTTTTCTATAGCTTTTTGGGCAAGAAAAATGTTAACCTCTATTTTATATCAAACTCAATGTGGAAGTTTCAGTATATATGTTTTTAATTTTTAATTAAGAGGGAAAACGAGTTATCGAGTCGAGTTTCCGAGTTGAACAATGCCCAACTCGAACTCGACTCGATAAGATAACGAGCCATAAAACCCAACTCGGGCTCGGGCTCGTTAAGGTTTTGAGTCCGACTTGCGAGCCCTTAACGAGCCGTGCCTGAGTTGAGCTCATCGAGTTCGAGCTTTCCTGACAACCCTAGAGCAGACCATCCTATGATGTTGGGGGTGGAACTACAACACTTATTTATTTATTTCGAAAATCTTTTCAAAAATCCAACCGCGTGATGGTTAGTTTGTATATTATTCTACATGTTCACCTCTTCCATATATCAGGATGTGGGTAACAAAAAAAGCTATTACAAAGAGATTGATAGGAGACAAGCAATAAGCTGCGTCGTCAATCCTTTTTGGATGTTTACTAATTTCAATTTGATGGGATATTCTTAGTTATTTTATCTCAAAGGTATAAAAAAAAGTCATTTGAAATGATTTTTGAGTTCGATTCATGTTGACTTTTGAGATAAAATAGCCTGGACAATCAAAAATGAAACTTAATGGATATGTAAAATGATATGCATGCATTTAATCCATGCGATTGGATTTTTGAAACGATTTTCAGAAAAAAAAAGAATATTATAGGCTCTGATGCAGTTCCACCTACATCAAAGGATCTGCTACCACAGGAGAGATCTTATTGGTCTTCATGTTTAGATGGGAGTTTTAAACCATGCTCCCTAAAGTATATTTTAAATTACGGTAACAAAGAAGTCTCTTCAAGAGGTAGCTTTGAGTTTAGGCTGTAGCCGCCTCTTGAAAAGGCAGCTTTTAATATAAAAACTAAAGCATCTTCAAGAGGTGGAGGATTTAACCTAATAAACAAGAAGAGGCACCCCTACCCATAACAAATATATCGAATTTGAGTCTATGTTGCCAGCTTCCTCCCTTGGTAATCCTCTCCTGTTGTCGTCGTCGTCGCCTCTTCTCGTAGAAGGTGATTAATAATTGTGTCTAATTTAGTGGTCGGAGTATAACATTATAGGGGTGAGAGTGTGACAATAGAATTTAGAGTGGGGTATTTTTCACTATAGAATATAAGTCAATACACATTTTGTTCATATGTGGTTTAGAATGTAAAACCATTATTTTTTTCAAGTAGGTATGGTGATAATGTATATGCTTATAATTTATTTTTTCAAATCGATTGTATATACTTAGGGGGCTTCTGTTTGGGAATAAGTAGGAATAAGAAGAATAAGGGCATATTCTCTGTTCGACTAGAAAGATAAGAATAAGGAGAATAATGTGGAACAAGGATAGGTAAGGCGAGATAAAATAATAAGGGTGGAATAAGGTGAAAAATGAGATGTGGGTGGAAATAATCGTACTCTTGGGAACTACCCCGGACGGCGAATTGACCATTTATTCCAGCGCTTATTCTCCAAATGAACAGAGCCCTAGACATCAAAATCGTTGTGCTCTAGTCATTTGGAGAGGGTTGATTTTGAGATTTAAAAATGGTATCGGATATGAAAGGGGTTGAATAAAACTGATGAAGTTTTTTTCGTATAAAAATTACATCTGATTAGTTGATAAGATCATGTCTTTGTTTTGTCTTGGGCCACGGAAAGTTTTTCGAGTCATGTTTCATAGAAACTTACACGATCAAAGATCATATTATTTGGTGAATGTAGACTTCAATAACAATGTAAAAAATATTCTAAAATATAGAGAATTGATAGGTTCCTCGTACCGATTGGTTCTATATACTAAAATCCAAAAGGATTTTGAACGTATCTAAAATTTTGCATTCAATGAGAAAAATGCTTCTTCGCTAAATTTCACATTGAGTTTACCATGTACCATTTTTCTTTAAATGTGGAGGTGATGGTTTTATCAGAAGTGAGCATGATTTCATGATTATCTCACGTGTCTGATGAGTTGAAGAATGGGATGACTTTCAAGTCAAAATCTGATTTAATGTACTCGGTGAATCTTTTCCATGTGAAATATCATTACAACTTTCAGTGGATGAATCTAGTAGAATGGTTTCGATTTTTTATTGCACTGAGAGAGAGAGGCTATATGAGGCGATTGCATGGTCATTGATGGCCACAATGGACATAATATGATATTCAATCTTGACACATAACATATTTTCTTGAAAATATCCATAAATTGTGACCATCCATAGCTAAACTACAACTTTATAGCTTGGAAAATTATCAATCAAATTAAGATCTCCTTGTTAGTCAAGGTTTCAATTTTGTTGGTCTCTCATAAAAGGGTATGGGATATTTTTTATTATTAATCATGATTTTAGAGACTCGGGTAGATACTTTATTTAACAACAAAAAAGTAAATTACAATGGGGCCCTTCATGGAGTTCCATTAGCAAGATAAAGAAGAAGAGATTCTAAGGTTCCTAGAACATACAAAGAGTAAGAAGGTTTTAAGTTACCTTTTCAAATTCAGAACATAAAACTAAAGCAGAATCTCTATCTAAAAAGGAAGAAATTTAAACCAAGGCTAAAACATCTTGTAGCTAGTTTTTTTTTTTGAATTTCTTCTTGATCCTATCTTTTTTTGGATGAGGGGAGGTTGAGTATGAGGAAGAAGACAATTCCTCTTCATCTTCAAGAAAAGAACTAGAACTGATGATGACTGTTTGCTTCTTTTTCTTTGCTCATCCCACCTTTTTGTTTTACCCATTTTCTTTTCAACCTTTCACTAATTTTTGGAGTTACTCTTGATTTTTTTTTCTTGTATTTTTTTGGCATTGAAAATCTCACTTTTAAAGCTTTCACGAAAGGAATTCTGTCCATTTATAACCTTCCAGGTCAAGGTTTTTTGGGTATAACATCTTCACACTAAGGCCCTGTTTGGTTGGAGAATATGCCCTGGAAAAGGGGTCAATTCTCCTCCTGACACGGTTCGCAGTGGTACGACTATTCCCCATTATTCCATCTTATTTCACTCTTATTCCTATCTTTATCCCACCTTACCTACCTTTATTTCACATTATTCTCCTTATTCCTATCCTCCAGCCGAATAAAGAATAGAGTCTTATTCTCCTTATTCCCCATCCTTATTCCTGCTTATTCCCGAACCGAACGCACCCTAAGTACTCGGATTCCATCTCTGCTCAGAGAGTCAGAAAATCGATACTTAGGAGATAAGTACCTCGATCATGATATTGCCCTCTTCCTTAGATTCTTCACACTATGAACCTTTCTCCTTTCTTCAAGATATGGGATTATGTCCTTGTCATGGATAAAGCACAAAGGACCATGAAAAGCAGCTCAAATATAATTTGGAATGGTATCTTCCAGCATAGTTTGAAATACCTGCTTATCCAAACTCCATCAACATCCAGCAAATCAACCCCACCAAAATAAGCATCAACAGCTAAATCTTTTAATATCTGTAGCATCCCTTCAAATTTTCAATGACAAATCTTTCAGAAAGAGTTGCCTTCAAGAAAGTAGTCTATATACTTGCATCTATTCCGCCACGGCCTCCGTCCATGTTTGCAACACGGGTTTCCAAGTGCACACGTCGTGGGAGGGACGTGCACTGGGATATTAGACTAAATGGTATGGAGATTGTGTACAAGTTAGTTACCTACAATACAATTTATGGAAGAACAAGAAACATAAAGAGCCTGATTAAATTATATTTTATTTTGAGATTTGCTAGTGAATTGATTTGACTTCCTTGAATGGTAGAATGAATCTTGCAGAACATTGGAAGAAATTTCAAATTTCAATCGAGCTCTTTGAAGGTCAAAAAACAAATAGGAGACTAAGAACACTTTCTTTGATCTGAAGACAAAGTGGACAGAATGCGCTTCAGAACAAGAACTCAGATAATGAGCATTTGAATACTTGGAATAAGTTTTGAAAAAAAAATAGTAAGAATTGTTAGAGTGAGAGGAGTGATCCTTCTTTTACAATGAACAAATAAGGGGTCCAATATCTATATGCAATGTCTGCTTTTCATTAAGGACATAAAACACATAATCAATCGACTGAATTTTGGATTAATTGTATGGTTTAGAACTAATCGACTGAATGAGAATGGATAGTCTATTAAAATTTTCAATGCTCATTAACTGCCTATAATTGTCCATAAAATGAGTTGATCAGAGTTTCAAAGTTAATTGACTAAAGTACAGTTAGTCGACTAGGTCAAGTGTTAGATGACTGAAGGGGAATTTGATGGCAACAGTAAGATGGGTCAAATTCTTGACTTAGTTGATCATATGGTTAGTCAATTGGCCTGAAGTCTAGTCCATTGAGCCATATTTATATGAATTTTAATTAAAGATCTTTTTGCATAGATCGTATTATAAGCAAGATATAATAAAAAAGTGACTACAAGACTTCTTTCGAATATCATCTTCTTTAAGAGCTTTTGTATTCCCTCTTGCAGGAACGAAAGTAAAAGAGATGCTTATTATGGGACTAAGGTTCTCTTTTTACAGAGAAGAAACCCTAGAGGTGAAAAGAGGTTGCTCGATTGAGCTACATAGATGCCTTGTTTTTTATAAATATAAAAGAAAAAAGAGGCGCTCGTATTATAAATAAAAAATACTATAGATAAATAATTACTATAACACTCTCCCTCATGCCAGAGCATAGATGTATATCATGCTCAACTCTTGGAATGGTCCCCTGTCGAGTGCTTTACTAAATATGTCAGCCTTCTGCTTTGTTGAGCTGACGTGAGAAGTATATATAAAGCCTTCTAAATCATGTCCTTGGTGTAATGGCAATCAACATCAATGTGTTTATACTCCTGAAATGCTGAATTGTTTAATGAATAAGCCGGCTTGGTTGTCACACATGAGTTGCATAGAGAGAGGCACCTCCATGGTTAGGTTAGTCAAGAGTTACATGACCTACATTATCTCATTGCTAACCTAATCCATGGCTCTATACTCGTATTATGCATTCAATCTGGTAATTATTGACTGCTTCTTGCTTTTCCATGTGATTGATGAACCATCATTGTGGTAGACTTTTTATCTTTTGGAAAACCAATGTGATCTGCATCAGAACTGTTGGAATTAACGGTATTGGGATAGTTTGATGCAATTTGATGGTCAATATCAAGTTGTATTGATGTATCTCAATTCCTGGAATTCAATGTTTCAATCCTGTGGGGTGCTGTTTAGTCCCACATCGTGGAGAGAGAAAACTGGGACTTGGTTTATATATGGGAAGTCCTGAGACTAGTCTGGAAACAGACTAGAGAGGATTTTAGACCACAACACACACACGCACGCGCGTGCCGGGCCGGGCCGGGCACGGGCGTGGGCGCGGCGGCGGCGGCGGCGTGGCAAAGACCAAGTCGGTTTTGTAACCGCGAGTTTTGAATTCCAAGCGTTACGCCCCATTATCTTCTCACGAAAACGTAACCGCCCGGACGCCTTTAAGTATCTCTTAAAGGTCGTGGGTGTGGGTTACGAACATCCCATTCCATTCCTTCTCTGCGCCCTGCTCTCTATCGAGGACGCTCCTTTTTCTCTCTCGATCTCGGGTTTCGTCTACGGAGGTGGCTTTCGAGGACGCTCAAGCACGGTGCGCACCGTCAACGAGCGTGGACCGTCGGACCCTGGGAGCGGCACGTCAAGGCCCTGTGCGCCGGTAAAGTGGGGGGCGCTGTCTCTTTAGGGGGAGTCCTACAACAGGACGCTTCGGTTGTGATCTCTAACTCTACTTTTCTTTGTCGCATTATTTGTCATGATTTTGGTTTCCGGATTTCTCCCTTGCGCGAATATGCATATGTTATTTAATCGGATGTTTCTCTTATCACTGTTAACCTGGATTCATACATATGATAATCTGTTCTGTAAATCTGTGGTCGTATGGATTTTTGTATGTATGCAATGGACGGTTTTCTCAACAATCTTAGAGAGACAGCGTTATAACGTGATAAGAAAAATGTCGGATTTGAGGTTTCGGTCTCGTGTGGATTTCACTGGTATGCCAGAGAAATTCGGGGGTCAGAATTTCAAGCGTTGGCAACAACGCATGAAAATCTGGCTGACCACGATTGGCCTGATTTCGGTTCTGGAAACCGAGTGCCCTAAATTATCTGAACAAAATCCGGATCCTGAGACGGTTAAGATGGCGGATGCGTGGAAAGAACATGACCGTCTGTGTCATGGGTGCATTCTCACTGCACTATCGAACGTTCTATTCGATGTCTATGGCGCATTTACCAAAACCGCTAAGGATCTGTGGGAGGAACTGGATAAGAAATATAACACGGAGGATCTGGGTATTGAAAAATACTCAGTATCCAAGTTCCTGAAATTTCAGATGATTGAGGGCAAATCGGTTTCGGAACAGGCTCATGAGTTTTTGTTATTACTCCATGGGTTAGCCGAGGCAGAAATGAAACTTCCTGAAAAGTTTCAAGTTATGTCGATCATTGAGAAATTTCCCAAGTCCTGGGAAGATTTTGGGATGTCCTTAAAGCACAGGAAGGGGAAAATTTCTCTAGATGATCTGATGGTCTCGATAGCCATTGAAGAGGAGCATAGGAAACAAAAACCTGTGATGCCTGTAGACGTGAACCCTAAGGTCAATGTCATAACCTCAAAAGGAAACATTGCTAAAGGGAAAAATAAGAAACTAAAAGCCAAGGGAAAAATCCAGAAAAAACCAAAGAACAAACCTTGCTGGCATTGTGGACAGGTTGGACATTGGAAGAAGGATTGCCCTTCTCTGAAGACCCAACAGAAGTCTACGGATGTCGTTCCTCAGGCTCTTGTGCTGACTGAGGGAGGCGGGTCCGGTGAGGGGTATGTCTCAGTGAATCCTGAACTCTATTTTGTAAACGAGCCTAATGAGTGGCTTGTTGATACAGGTGCAAATGTACACATTTGTACTGATAGAACACTCTTTGTGTCTTATCAGGCTTCAGTCGGTAGTACAGTAATGATGGGGAACAGATCTGCAGCCAAGGTGCTTGGGTCCGGACAAGTCGAGCTGAGATTCTCAACTGGACGAGTTTGGACTTTGCGCAGGGTGCTACACGTTCCTGATATTAAAAAGAATGTTTTGTCTGGTTCTTTATTAGTTCGAGAGGGTTTTCAGTTAGACTTTAAGTGTAATAAAGTAGTTTTTCTGAGACATGATGTTTCCTTTGGAAAAGGATATTTGGTTGATCATGATCTTTTATTTAGAATAAGATGTGACATTGATAGTTCAGTTAATAATATTTCTGGTTTTGATTCTTCTACTTATGTTGTTTCAAATATTGAATCTACTGATTTATGGCATGCTAGGCTAGGACATGTAAATTTCAATTCTATGAAAAGAATGATGAAATTTGACATGATTCCTAATCATACTACAGACAAACTCAACAAATGTGAAATGTGTGCTCAAGCTAAGTTGCCTAGAAAGCCTTTTCATTCTGTGAATAGGGAAACTGAAATTCTAGACTTAGTACATTCTGATATTTGTGAGTTTGGTGGTGTGATGACTAGAGATAACAAAAGATATTTTATCACCTTCATAGATGATAGCAGTAGATACTGTTATGTTTATCTACTTAAAACTAAGGATGAAGCCTTAGAAAAATTCCTTATTTTTAAGAATGAAGCAGAAACACAAGTCGGGAAAGTAATTAAACATCTAAGGTCAGATAGGGTAGTGAATACACATCTAAGATATTTGATGAACAATGCAAACTATTTGGCATAGTTCATGAGGTCACTGCACCTTATTCACCACAGTCCAATGGAATAGCAGAACGAAAGAATAGGACCCTAACTGATATGGTCAATGTATTTTTACAAAGTTCTGGGCTACCATCTTACATGTGGGGGGAAGCTTTGAATACGACCTGCCATATTCTGAATAGAGTTCCCTTAAGGTATAAAGATAAGAGTCCTTTTGAACTTTGGAGAAATAGGAAGCCAAGCCTAAAATATCTTAAGGTGTGGGGATGCCTGGCTAAGGTCTTAGTCCCAGAACACAAGAGAAAGAAGCTTGGACCTAAAACAGTCGACGCGGTCTTCTTGGGGTATCTGGAAAATAGTTATGCCTATCGATTCTTAGTAATTCGGTCTGAGATCACAGGCATAGATACTAATACTATTGTTGAACTTCGTGATGCTACATTTTTCGAGGATATATTTCCAATGAAAAAAGGGATTCCTGAAAATCTGACCAGTGACGTAGCCTCAACATCTGGTTCTATTCCACAACAAATAGAAAAGATGTCAAATGTGGGGGCTAGCTCTTCTGAACCCAATGAATTTTTGGAGGATGTTGAACCTAGACGAAGTAAGAGACCTAGGATTGCTAAGGATTTAGGTAGCGACTTTGTCTCCTACCAAATCGAGGGTGATCCTCCCACATACAAGGATGCGATGGCTTCTACTGAAGCAAGGCATTGGAAGGACGCTATTAAATCTGAAATGGATTCGATCATTTCAAACGGCACGTGGGAATTGGTCAATCTACCTCCTGGGTGTTCCACCATAGGAAGCAAATAGGTATTCAGAAGAAAACTTAGACCGGACGGATCCATAGAAAAATATAAGGCAAGACTTGTAGCCAAAGGTTTCAAACAGAAAGAGGGTATTGATTATTTTGATACCTATTCTCCTGTTACTAGAATGACTACGATTCGGATGCTCATTGCGTTGGCCTCCATACATGATCTCACAATTCATCAAATGGATGTGAAGACTGCTTTCTTATATGGCGATCTTGAGGAGGAGATCTATATGGACCAACCTGAGGGATTCATAGCATCTGGTAATGAAAGAAAGGTCTGTAAGCTTGTAAAATCTCTTTATGGATTAAAATAAGCTCCGAAACAGTGGCATGACAAGTTTGATAAGACTATCCAGTCTTATGGCTTTATTGTTCATAAATCCGATAAATGTGTGTACTCTATGATTAAAGGTGATATGTTTGTTGTCTTATGCCTATATGTAGATGATATTTTGATATTTGGATCAAACATAAGGATAGTGGAAGAAACCAAGAGGTTCTTGAGCAGTAAGTTTGAGATGAAGGACTTAGGAGATGCTAATATGATTTTGGGGCTCAAACTGATTAGATCTACTAATGGGATAGATGTGTCTCAGTCACATTATACTGAGAAGGTTCTTGAAAAATTTGGCTATCAGAGCTGTAAATCTGTATGCACTCCTTATGATTCATCTAAACCCCTCTGCAAGAACAAAAGTGGAGTACCTGTAGCACAGCTACGATATTCCCAGATTATAGGAAGCTTGATGTATCTTGCGAACTGTACTCGACCTAATATTTCATTCACGGTCGCAAAGTTAAGTAGATACACGAGCTGTCCTGACCGTACTCATTGGGAGGCCTTGGATCGAGTGTTGAAGTACCTTAAGGGTACTACACTTCTTGGACTGCATTATGGTAAATATCCTCCTGTCTTAGAAGGATATAGTGATGCAAGTTGGATAGGTCAAATGGAGGACTCTGGGAGTAACGGTGTGACTGGGTATGTATTTACCCTTGGAGGCGGTGCAGTCTCCTGGAGGTCTGTGAAACAGACCATCTTGGCTCGGTCTACTTTTGAGGCAGAGCTGTGTGCTTTGGACACAACAGGTATTGAGGCTGAATGGCTTAGGGAGCTTCTCTCTGAGATGCCCATGGTGGGTAAGCCGATACCGGCAATCTCTTTACATTGTGATAGCATGACTACTATTGCAAAGGTAAAGAGTTCAAAGTACAATCAGAAAATAAGAAGACATATCCAAGTTAGACTTAAGTCTATTAGGGATTTGGTGTCTTCTGGAGTGATTGCTGTGGAATTTGTTGGTACCAAAGATAGCACGGCAGATCCACTTACAAAGGGACTTGATAGATCTTTAGTCCTAAAATCCAGACTTGAGATGGGGCTGAAACCCACTGAGAGTTTACCCGCAGTAGCAACCCAACCTAAATGAGTGGAGATCCCACAAAATAGGTTCAATGGGAAAACAAGCTGTAAGGGGAACTGGTTGGCACTCAATATGCAATACTTTGCATGTGAGTCCTATCCCTGGAAAGTCGAGTGCCTGAAAGCTGCAGGAAAAGGTTGAGCATTATGCTCTTAATGGATTCAAGCTTTTATAAGCAGGATGTGAGCAGTGCATCCTTGGAGAATGCCACCTATATGAGTATTTCTGTGGGCCGCAGATAAAGGATGAGGGTTTATCCTTAATATACTCATGAAACAGGGAAGGGTGCAAGGCCATTAACAGTACCAAAATCAGAAGATTGTCACCATAGACTTCATTCTGTTGTTACCCCTCGATACCATTACATCAAAGGATTAAAGTTCAAGACTTAGTTCACTTTATTCCAGTGATGGTGAAAGGGGATAACTCAGGTAAAGGTTCAAACCGAAAGGTACCTTTACTGAAAGCAGAGTGTGGAAACCCGAGATTCTTGGCTCTTCGTGTTTCAACAGTGAATTCGTGGGGGATTGTTGGAATTAACGGTATTGGGATAGTTTGATGCAATTTGATGGTCAATATCAAGTTGTATTGATGTATCTCAATTCCTGGAATTCAATGTTTCAATCCTGTGGGGTGATGTTTAGTCCCACATCGTGGAGAGAGAAAACGGGGACTTGGTTTATATGTGGGAAGTCCTGAGACTAGTCTGGAAACAGACTAGAGAGGATTTTAGACCACAACACACACACGCACGCACGCGCGCGCGCGCCGCGCCGGGCCGGGCGCGGCTGCTGCGGCGGCGGCGGCGGCGGCGGCGTGGCAAAGACCAAGTCGGTTTTGTAACTGCGAGTTTTGAATTCCAAGCGTTACGCCCCATTATCTTCTCACGAAAACATAACCGCCCGGACGCCTTTAAGTATCTCTTAAAGGTCGTGGGTGTGGGTTACGAACATCCCATTCCATTCCTTCTCTGCGCCCTGCTCTCTATCGAGGACGCTCCTTTTTCTCTCTCGATCTCAGGTTTCGTCTACGGAGGTGGCTTTCGAGGACGCTCAAGCACGGTGCGCACCGTCAACGAGCGTGGACCGTCGGACCCTGGGAGCGGCACGTCAAGGCCCTGTGCGTCGGTAAAGTGGGGGGCGCTGTCTCTCTAAGGGGAGTCCTACAACAGGACGCTTCGGTTGTGATCTCTAACTCTACTTTTCTTTGTCGCATTGTTTGTCATGATTTTGGTTTCCGGATTTCTCCCTTGCGCGAATATGCATATGTTATTTAATCGGATGTTTCTCTTATCATTGTTAACCTGGATTCATACATATGATAATCTGTTCTGTAAATCTGTGGTCGTATGGATTTTTGTGTGTATGCAATGGACGGTTTTCTCAACAAGAACAACCTAATATCGCAAGAGATGTCATCTTAATGTATAGCAATCATGTACTTGGTGAGGATTCAAATACCTAAGAATCATTATGACTGCATCCATGTAGGCCTTTCATGGATGCTCCATCAACTGGATAACTCTATGTGCAATAAAGGAAATATCGGTGATAATCACATAGAAGAGCTTCCCAACTAAATCTTTGTATCTCTTCTTGTCCACTTCCTCTATGTCATCATCACAAAGTTTCATGCAGGGGTCAATGGGAATAGTACCAGGTCTGCAATCCACCATCCCAGTTTCTGCAAGAATAGTCACATTTTATTTGAGTCATGACAAGTCCTCTTTGATTTCTGGTAAACTCTAGGACAAGAAAATACCGGAGCTCCCCGGGATCCTTGGTGATGGACTCTTTCTCTTTCCCAAGGAATTATTTTGTTTCATTAATGCCCTTGATATCATTTCCAATAACAATGATATCATCCGCATACATCAAAATAACAACCATACCTCTTATTGTCATGTACACAAACAGTAAATGATCAACAATAGATATGATGAAGCTCTATTGTTTTTTCATGTTAAAAGATTCGGGGACCATGCTGTAGGGCCCTACTTAAGGCTGTCAATAATCTTATGGAGATTGCATACCTTTCGACACTTCATCTTAATGGCAAACCCAGTTCGTTACTACATATACGCTTCCTCATATATGTCTCTTTACAGAAATGCTTTCTTAACATCCAACTGAATAACCAATCTCCAGTAACCGCAATGGAGAGAAGAAATCGAAGGATAGAGTAATGTGCCACAGGAGAGATTATCACAGTAGTCCATGCCACATGTATAGGTTAACACGTTCGCTATCTTTCAAGCTTTGTAAGAATCCATGCTACCATCTACTCAATGCTTTACTGTGTATACCCACTTGCACCCAATTACGCATGCATTAGGGAGGCAGTAACCATGGTCCATGTGCCTATGGACTACAATGCTACCAGCTCTTCTTCCATGCCCAACTACCACTTGTTATCTTGTAATGCCTCCAGTTTTGTGTACAGAAGTGTAACATCCGCCAACCCTGCCATAAACTTCTTGTACTCCTCTGAGAGACGAGAAAGAGATATATGACTAGATAGAAGATATATGGAACATGTGTGCCGACACTTCTAAGAGTAATGTTCCATATAAAATCCTTAGAATGATAGTAGGACTCATCTTGTTGAATTGTAACCCATGGCTTAGCTACATCACCCTGTTGAATTGAAACAAAAGCTATGCCATTAGTAGAAATCAAGTGTTCAGTATCTACCTTAGACTTGATGGATGATGGGGAAGGAACATGAGCAGGGGGTTACGTAACACTTGGTCTCTAAGAGTACTTGGGAAAAACTCTCAACCTGAGTAACATGAGATGGAGCAAGAGGAGGAGATCATAGTTAGACTCTGTATCTGTCTTAGATGATGTCATCTTATCTTCTGTGGGAGAGAAATACATAACAAATTCAAAGAAGGGTACATCATCACTCACATAGTGCTTCCTCTTGATTGGGTCAAAGAATAGATAAACCTTTTGGGTCCAACAATATCCCAAAAATGTACTTGATATACTAAGAAGAAATCTTATCTCAGTCTAGATTTAATTGATTAGCAAAAACAACACAACCAAAGACACGATGCGTTAGAGAAAACAAATATTTTCATTGGAAACATAATGAAAAAACAAACGTGTTCCTTTAAAATAAAATATGGCATGTGATTAATCCGATAGCATGCTATAAGAATGACATATTCCTCAGTAAGAGTGAGGAGCATGACTCTATATCAAGAGAGTCCTAGTACATCCAAAAGATGCATGTGCAACCTCTCAGCAACACCATTTTACTAAGAGTTGTAAGCACATAAGGTCTGAAGTAAAATCCCACGTGACTTAAAAATTGAGATAAGTAGCTAACTCAAATCTAATGCATTATCAAAACACACATACTGGATAATTACAGAAAAATGCTCTTTATTTCAATGATAAAAAATTTCATTACAAGGCTCATACTTGTGCTCCATCAGAAAAATCCAAGATAATCTAGAAAATTTGTCTACAACCATAGTATAGAAAAGATACATTTTATGATCATTAACATGAGAAGGACCCCAAATATCAAAATGAACCAACTCAAACAAGGAACCACCACTGCAACCATGACAATTTGGAAAAGCAAGTATGATGATACTTCCCAAGATTAGCGAGCTTCGCACTAGAAGCTGGACCAGTGTGAGATCTTAGGTAGACTCCATAACTTCTAGAGAGGTAATTGATCAAAGAAAAGATGACACAAGTAAGAGAAGACCAGTCCAATAGAGATGGAAGATCTGCATGCATAGGGAGACTTGACTAATGTGCAAAGATCACCTTGCTCACAACCACATTCGACCATCCTGCTTGTAAGTATATCCTGAAGCATCAATGAAGATGGATCAAATATGGAATGAAAGTTGAGTTCCTTTATAAGTAGACAAATGGATTAAACTTGTAGAAATATCTAGATCATGTAAGACGCTTTGCAGACACATAGATGACATTATACAGATCTCCCCATGTCTCATGATAGTACAATGTTTTCCATCGGAAATGATGACCGAGAAGAATCGATTTGTATGATGTAAATTGATCAATGTTGCCACATAGATGAAGAGAAGCTCCATAATAAGTCACCCACTATGTGAAGTCATTGATATGAACGATCGTAAAAGCATGATCGATGCTTGAGGTGCTAGCAGAGGATGTTGTGTCAAATGATGTAGGAGTAATATTGATCGGAGAAGATATAGGTCCCATGATCTACCCCATGCATGAAAAAAGATCCTCATACTTATGGTCAATTGGTGCTATAGTTGTTCTAGGGTGCTCAACAACATGGGTAGAGGCAGGATAACCATGCTTCCGGTAGCTTGTGTCCTTAGTATGCCCTAGACGATTACAGTAAGCGTACTATGATTAAGGGCAAGTACTTCGTCGACCATAAACTCCACGTCTTTTAAACTAAGAAGACCTTCCTCTACCCTTTGTAGCAGCCATGGCAATAATTCTAAGATGCAAGTGAAAATGGCATAAAAAATATGTTAAGACAATTGTGTGCATCATCCTTATAAGGAATGGAGGCAATATAGCTATGATCAACGTGATAGACTAGATAAAGGTCATCGAGGAAGACACTAGCTATCATGGTGTTTGTGTATGTGAGATGCTTCTCAATATTGGCACTCGGGGTCATGTAACTATGAAGTTTCTTGAACATGCCCCTCATACTAGAGTGGAACTAGTGGAGGGAGCGACCATCCTGCTTGGTCACGTAGATGTCATGGTGAAGCTGAAGAATCTTTATTTCATTCTTCATCAGGGAATAAGTTATTACAAGAATAACCCACATAGCCTTTGTAGTAGGCTAATGCAAGATTTCATTGGCACTCTATCGTCAAAGTGTTGATAGCCACATTCACGCCCATGCATTATACCGCTTCCACATTGCATTAGCACAAGTTTTGTTGGCTAAATCAAGCTCCGTCAGGATGTAATCCTTGTTGTGGATATCCTTGATGCTCATAAATTGCATCACCCACAACTCGTTGTTTGTCTCATCCATCTTGACAATAAGACGTGGAGCCTTGATAGCCCGTGAGATGGAGTAACATCAACCTTGTTCTCCACCTTAACGTACATGGCATGAAAAGGAAAAAAATTGAGAGAGAGAGATAAACAAAACTTTGTCTACGTCAAGCATAGAGTCGAGGTTGTGTGTGGATCTAGACAAACAACATTCCCATTATTCTTGTAGGTGTTTAGGGACCTAGGGGTCTGGTTTATATGATCAAATCCGAACTCGGATGTCCTAAATCTCCAACATCACCCTTTCTATCGATGGATGGATCTCTCGTGCGCACGTCAGAACGATACATGAACCCAACAACGCCCACTACTGCTTGGGTGTGGAGGTTGCGTGTGCACACTGAGAGGGAGAGGTTTAGCAGTGTAGTAGGGTTTAATTTGTCCTCAGAGATTTGGTCCAAGATCATTGCCCCGATACCATACAACAACAACAACAAAGCCTTTTTCGATAATTAAGTATGATCAGCTACATGAATTCTTCACCTCCAATCAGATCTATCTTGGGTAAATCTCGGGATTGCCCTGATACCATGTAGAAAGAAAAATAAGAGATGATTATTATGAGTCTTTAGGGTTCATTTTATATAGTGAAGAGATCACATGGGTGAAAAGAGGTTGCCCGATTGAGATACATGGATGTCTTGTTGGGCGTACACAAAAGAAAAGAAAAAGATTGCCCTACTAGAATACAATAATAAACAATCAATATAACACATCTATATAGTTTTTTCTAGATTGATAAGGCATCCTTAAGGCCTGTTTGGTTGCCGGGTTGGGTTGACCCAACCCAGGTTACCCCTCCAACCTAACGGCCCAATCCTCTTCACAATTTACTATTCACAAGGGTACCCCTGCCCAACCCTGCAACCAAACAACCCTGCAACCAAACAGGCCCTTAGTGCAGTGCATCAGCAATGCATAGACATCTCAATATATCTCTTAGCATTTTGCAGTTCGGAGTCTATTTCTATAACAAAATCACAGTTGTACAGTATATTTGTCTAGCAGATAATATTCAATATAATCAATACTCATTATCGAAATCATGATAGGCTATGGAGAACGAACAATCTCCTCACTTTAGATAATAGCAAGTATATTAGAAAACATCTCAAAGGATCCCACTGTCTTAGAGACAGGTAGAAGGATGCATAAATTTGTTAGATCTGAGCATTTATAAATTAAAAAAAATGAGAAGAAAATGTGGAAGCATGCAAGTTATATGCTACAGGAAGCATACTCCTTTTTCTCAACATATAATATTTTTACATGACATGGATATAAACCATACTTTACATATGACGATGGGACACAATTGACCATGCAAGCTCAATTTACATGCTTTTGAAAAATACTTTAAACACTTAGATCAAGTAAATTACAAAATCAGCTACAAATATAGCACAACCATCCCCATTCATCATATTGAAAAATAGAATTCCAAGCTTGGATGATATCATGAATCATATTTTACGAATACCGAAGTTAAGACATTGAACCAATTAAATCGGTATCAATGTTCTTCGCTGCTAACTCAGAACCCTCATCGCCTTCAACATTCTCTTCATTTTTTTTCTCATCTTTCATTTCTGCATGATGTTGTTGCACATAATAGCTGAAAGCAACTGCATTAATGCAACAGTGCAGAAATTTTAAACTGCATGTGTATAAAGAAATTCCATAGAATCGACCACACATGATACCTGACATGCTCCCAGGAATCCACAAGCAAAAAAGGACATATATTAATAACATAGAACATTGTTCAGTCACCAAAATTGTAAGCACCCTCCATTAGTCCACCAATCCGATACACATGAGAAAGAAAAAGAAATCCCCAAACTCGATCAGACGTGAACCTTTCATTGAAAGGGATGGAGGGATCGAGCGACCAAGAAACACAGGCAAAAAAACAAAACCGTCTACGGAACTACACGAACTGGTGACTCAACAACTCCTCTGGATCTCAAATACATTCGCCATACACGATGCTTGCTTGGTTGATGAGATTAATCTTCATCAGCAGGTGCAGGTTGGTCTCTTCTAGGACCTCCAGCAGGCTTCGCCATTATGATCTGCATCCAAGAGCATAACTGATAATTATTTCATATTTTAACGAGAGCAGACACTGAAAAATACAAAGATATTTATATAATAGATAGCTGAATAGTCATAGCAAGGATGGTAGACGGAACCTGATCAACACGGAGCACTGTGCAGGCAGCATCGGCAGCATATTTCAGGGCAAAGAACCTGTTGTAAAAATATGAATGATCAGTTACTTGACAAGATGTCAACAAAGGTACCACACCACACCAATACGCCACAAGTGTGAACAAGCCAGCTATATTTGGACTTAATCCACTAATATGAGTTTGTGTGATGGTTCAATAATACCTATACGTGGATAACAATTTTTAAAGAATAAATTGTCTGAAACCCTAACGTGTGCATAGTTAGATAGCACCCCATCATGATACTTTGAATTTTATTTAGGCCGATAGCAGTAATAATAGCAGAAAAGACACACTTAAAACTCACTTTGTTACAAATAGATCCCAAATCTTCATAGTTGACGCATCTCCACAGACACCTCCTTCCAGGTCAATACCAACTTTTGAGTTCCCAGCAGCGTGTTCAGCATATAGTGAAGAAATGATTTCCATGGCATTCAATCCTGCATTCTCTGAAAGGGTTTTAGGTACCATCTCAAAACATTCTGCAAATTTCGCAATAGCATACTGGTCCAACCTGAAACGATCAGAAATAATATATTATCTCGGGCACCATTTCTCGATGCAAACAAAAGAAAATGGCATACTCCCAATAAAATAAAGCATGATGCCTTTGGAGGCAGACAGATACAAAAAAGGTGCATTTCTGGTCTCCGATGACAACCTTAAAGCACTAGATTTTATCGATAATTCCAAATTATGTAAAGCAGCATGTTGTGCAGCAAACGCTCATAAACATGCCAAACTAGAGGCTCACCAACCACTTCTAGATTGGATATTCCCCCAACCTAAAAAGAGAAGGAAAGAACTGTATGATTCCGATCAAATCCAAAAGACCGCACAGAATTGTGAGTAACTCATCTCACCAACAGTGCTGTCATATTACCTCCGGTTCAGAACCAATATGGAATTGATATCGACAGCTTCTTGAATGTGTGAACCAGTCATCCCCCATTCGGAATTTTACAACACAAAAGCAACCCAAAAGGATAAAATCGTGGATGATAGACATAGGTCACGTTACCTAAGCAGCCCACCACTCCCTGGGAACTTTCGTCACAGTTGGCACTCTCGTCAACAACCATGAAAAGATCTACAATTTATGGACCCTTGAAGCCCCCAAATGAAACTGCAGTCGGCAAAAAGTTGCCCCATCACCTGAACCAAAGACTTCTGCATGCATGGATTGGAGAGATAGAGAACGCAAAGGACCTAAACAATAAATTTTCTGCTCTAGCAGATCGTCATTATTAAATATTAAGCAAGATGCATACCATCTATATGACATGAACCCCATCAGACATGAAGTAAGAGACATATCTTCTATTTGCTCAAAAACCAAGCAAGTGTCCTTGTCAGAAGGCCACCCTGAACATTTAAAATTCTCCGCCCCTTAATAAAGTCACCACCATCGCCGACCTTCTTCAGCTTGCATCTCAGGTCCTATCAATCACCCAGCGCCAAAAGTCCGTGAATGGTGTTCTTCCTGTTATAGTCAACATCGACATCCATTACCCTGCCGAGACCTTGACCATGATTATGCAAGAAGACATCCCCCATCCTACCTACTATCAATCACCCAAATGACTAGGTCCAACCTCCAAGACCCCAGATCTTAACTTGCAGTCTGATGTTGACCTGCACATGGAAACCCTGCCACCACACCAACAGAAGTTTCATACCACATTATAGACTGTACCACACCTCAATAGTCACACCATCGGGCAGAGGTGTAGCAGCCTTTACAGGGCTCGTAGCCACGTTCTCAGACAATGCACCACAGGGCTTCTGGGGAAGCATACGAAAAGGAAAAGGCCCCATGATCTAAGTCCACAAAAGTTTCACCACGTCGTAGCCATGAGGATCTAATCAAATAAAAGACAAGTTCAAGAATCCTAACTAAAGCAAAAATTGGATCACATAGTCAGCGGGGCCCCGATTTAAGGTGAATAGATCCATCAATCACAAGCTGGTTTTGTTGAATCGTCATTTTGGATGCAGTTCAAACTTTGTGAGGGTTCTTGAGTGATGGATGTATGCAAGTAAATAAGTTAGTCCAAAAGAGGTTGCAAAGGAAGTCGTTAGTTAGAATATCGGCACTTTGACTGGCAAATCGATGGAGATAGTAGATATGATGGAAAGAAGGAAGATTCCGATACTATGTCTCCAAGAGGCAAATGGAGTTAGAGAGAAAGCAAGGGAAATCGAGAAGACGGACTTTAAACTTTGATATTCACGTAAAATAAGTGCAGAATGGTGTAAATTCGGTTCATCAGGATTTGAAATATTATGTGGTTGAGGTGAGAAAATTCAGGGATCGGATTATTTTGCAAAAAGTAGTGGTATTTGAAGAGGAAATTCTGAATATCATCTCAATTTATGCACCGCAAATTGATTTAGAAAAAAGGATTAAACAAGTTTTTTGGGAGGATTTGGGTAAGATTATGTAAGGAATCTCACAAATAGAGATGATTTGCATAGGCGGAGATCTTAATAGACATATGGAAAAGGATTCTTAATGGTATTCTGATATCCATGGAGGACATGGTTTCGAGGATAGAAACGAAGAGGGATAAGTCATTCTGGAGTTTGTAACGGCATATGATCTTTTCATAGCAAAAACTCTCTGAAAAAAGGGAGGTGCATTTAGTCTTGTAAGAGTGGCTCAAATAGAACACATATTGCAATAGGTTACTTTGCGTTGAGAAAAAAAGATCGGTTGAGTTGCGAAGATTGCAAAGTAATCCCAGGAGAGTTTGACCACCCAACATCGCTAGTTAGTCATTGATGTGCAAATAAAAGGGCTGGTAAAGAAAAATAGTGTTTCCACGATCACTAGAACTAGATGGTGGAATCTCCAATTGAAGCAATCAAGTTTTAGGGAGAATGCTTTAGAAGATTTATCTTGAGATTGTAATGGAAGTGCAAACGAAATGTGGGAGGCGTTAACATCTTGTATCCGATGAGTAGCTAAAGAGATGCTAAGCGAGTCAAAGGAATGAACTCCTGACCAAAAGGAGGCTTGGTGGTGGAGTGGAGGGGTGCAAGAGAAGCTCAAAAGAGTGTGCTTTAAAGTTATGTGATGCAACGTGGAATCAAAACATAAGGCTGCATTTATTAATTATGTTCGCGTTTTTTTTAATTTAAATAAAGAGATCGCGTGTGATCTCAATTAGCGTTATTTTGAATTTCGAATTAGGTAGTTAGTCGGTTAATTGGTTAGAGTCAAATTAGGATAATTAGTTTCAATTTGAATTAGTTGCTATTTTTATAACCTCCTCCCTCTTATATAAAGGGATGAAGGCCTATTGTTTTAATCAGTTCAGGTTAATGAAAAATTAAGATCTTTATCTCTATCTCCGTCTCTCTCCCCCGCGTGGTCTGCACGGTTCTTCTTCTCCAAACCCCTCGTATTTCTGACGAGTTTTCTTCTCCTCAACCCCTCTATTTTCTCCACCAAATCCACCGTTCAAATTATTTTAATTTTCGTCGACGCGCCAAATTCAATCCGCATCATTTGGTATCAGAGCATGGCCTACAGATCGTTCTCACGATCTGACGATCCGTCCAGGCGCTCGCACCGACATGCATCAAGGGACCATCGTTCATCCGAACAAAAACGACGAGCCGTCTCTGCCATCGACGCCTACAACAAGGAAACGGAGCGCATGTTACGTGATTTGCAAACCACATTCCACTCTGAGTTTTGCGCTCTTATGGCTAACTTCGAGGCCCTACGCGTTGCCCAATCAAAGCCTCCAACACCCGAAGCCGTTATCACGAGTTTTGACGAAGAAAACCGCACTGTGGAGGAAGATTCGCCCGCTGTCCAGCACCTCCCAGATCTGATTCCGCCACCGGAATTGATTCCATCGCCCCCTCCGACCGTCCCGACACTGCCCAAACTACCCCAGGTACCTCCCATGCCTTCCTCCTCGACCACAACCCCCGTCCCAGCCCCATCCACGTCGCCACCGCCACCCGCAAAACCCGACGCAGACCCAACATCGCCACAGTCTTCCCCTCCCGCGACCCCCACACCACCAGTCCGCATCTCCGAAGCCCTCTCGTTTCCGCAACCAACCCCTCCCTTTTCCCCGTGCTGCGTTCCCCTTCCCTTAACCCTAACCCCCCCTCTCCACCGCCTTTCCCCTTCCCGCGCCGCCAGCCATCTTCCCCACCCCCTTCTCTCCTCGGCTCTCCCTACCCAGGCCACAGTCCCTGCGCGCCTCCACCGTGCCGCCTTCCCATACTCCGCCTCCATCCCTCGCCTCGCCCCATCCCAGGCTCCCCTCCATCCCGCGCACTACTCGCCACGACCCCGCCTCCCCATCGCCACTACCCCTCCCACCAACACCCTCCTCGTCACCTCTCCCACACCTCCCTTGCGACCCTGCATCTACCCCCTGCTACGGCCTCAGACGAACTCAGCGCCATCGCCCGTGGCCATCCAGTCCAAGCCCCTGCCACCGCCTACGCCCTCCCTTCCCGTCATGCCGCTGCCGCCGTATAAAAGGAGAAGGGACCCTAACGATGAGGAATGCCTCCTCAATCGGATTCCCTAAATTGAGGGGTGACATCTTTTGAAAAACTTACAGGAAGCCCCCTCCTCCCAAAATTATTTATCAATGGGGCCAATTGGAAGACATATCATGCCATGTAATCTTTTTAAGTGAAGGGGTAGAGCATTTGCAGCCATGCCCTTCAGTAAAAAGAAATTACAAACGTAACATGGAAAAAGATCAATTAGGGAGTTTGGAAGTATGGTTTCAACATCAACTTCTCCGACGAGGGAATGAAGATCCAACAATTCGTCGGGAGACGAATTTTTAAAAGCGGAGGAGAGTTGATGCAGCGTGGAATCAAAATATAGGGCTACACTTATTAGTTATGTCGTCGCATTTTTTGTGTCGTCGCGTTTTTTTAATTTAAATAAAGAGATCGCGTGTAATCTCAATTAGCTTTATTTTTGAATTTCGAATTAGGTAGTTAGTCGGTTAATTGATTAGAGTCGAATTAGGATAATTAGTTTCAATTTGAATTAGTTGCTATTTTTATAACCTCCTCCCTCTTATATAAAGGGATGAAGGCCTATTGTTTTAATCAGTTCAGGTTAATGAAAAATTAAGATCTTTATCTTTATCTCCGTCTCTCTCCTCCGCATGGTCTGCACGGTTCTTCTTCTCCAAACTCTTTGTATTTCTGACGAGTTTTCTTCTCCTCAACCCCTCTATTCTCTCCACCAAATCCACCGTTCAAATTATTTTAATTTTTGTCGACGCGTCAAATTCAATCCGCATCATTATGTCTAAGAATGGAACAAATGCAACTGTCCCAAACTACAAAATAACGAAGAAGGAAGCAAAGAAAGTCGTAAGCGATGCTAAGTCAAAAGCTTACGAAGTTTTGTACAAAAATCTTGACTCTAAGGAGGGCTAGAAGGATATGTTCAGGCTGGCAAAAAAATAAGAGAAAGAAAGACCAAATACATTTCTCAAGTGAGATGCATTAAGGACGAGGAAGGTCGTGTGCTTGTTACTTAAAAGGATATAGAGACTAGATGAAAACAGTACTTCCATAAGCTTATCACTAGGAAAGGATAAAGAGATTACAATGGGAGATCTAGCCAGTAGTGAAAGTTACTTGAATCGTGCAAGCTATAGACCATGGAAGGTCGTATTGGCGATATATCGCCGATGTATCGGTTTCGACAGACCTGGCATCTTGATATCCCATTGTATATCTTTTTACCCAGTGTTGATGATATATCGCCGATATATCGACGATATATCAGTTGTCGACGATATAGCACCTACACAGAGAATACTCGTTGCTTAATATCTAAGGTTTCGACCCCATTTCGCCCTCAATTCAAGCATCTCGACGGTGCAGCCTGCAGGAGCTTGGATTCCCTTCCATTGCATTTTGAGGTAAGATCTTCTTTTATTTGATGTATAAAAATACGAAATTAGTTAGAGCTTTTGTTCATGGTGGTAATTTGATGCATAATCTTCCATTGCTTTTGATCATGTAATTTGGGCTTTTGTTTTTTGTTGAGTTTTTTCGTTGAGTTATTAAGTTAGATTATGAATGAATGGTGTTGGATGTCACGTTTTAGACATAGAGAACATGATTTCAACGTGATTGTTGTTAACAAAAGACGTATAAGTAATTAAATCTGAAAATTTAATAATATATCCTCTATTTAATGAGATTTTTTGGTGAAGTAATTTGGGGCTTTTGATTTTTGTTAGGTCATTAAGTTATGCTAAGGATGAATGAAGTTGGATCTCATGTTTTAGACATACGAAACACGAATTCATTGTGATTTTTATTACCAAAAGATGTGTAATTAAATAAATCTAAAAATTTAGAAATAGATATACAATTTAATGAGATTTTTTGGTGAAGTAATTTGGGAATTTTAATTTTTGTTGAATTATTAAATTAGCTTAAGGGTGAATGAAGTTGGATCTCATCTTTTAGACATAGAAAACATGAATTCATGATGATATTTGTAACTAAAAGATGTGTAATTAATTAAATCCGAAAAATTAGAAATAGATCTACAATTTAATGATATTTTTTGGTGAAGTAATTTGAGGCTTTTGATTTGAGTTGAGTTATTAAGTTAGGTTATGAATGAATGAAGTTGGATGTCATGTTTTAAACATAGGAAACATGATTTCATGGTGATTTTGTTAGCAAAAGATATGTAATTAATTAAGTCGAATGATGGTTACTGTATGGGATGGAAGCTCTCAACCAACGGAAAGTGGTAGTGAAAGCTCCTGCAGGCTGCACATTCAATAAAACACGATCTTGTTTTTGTGTGCTGCAACTTGAGGTTTAAGATGAAACGTGCAAGGGAGGGGCATGACAAAGAGGACCATATAGACTCCATCGATCTCGCATATATTTTCAAGATGCACGATGACGATGCAGATGAAGATGTTCTACAGAGATGATTGGATTCCAACGGGGATCCATTGCTTGATCAACCGGGAGGCAAGCCGAATCAGAATATAAGCCAACAAATGGGAGCAGATGTTGGTGACTACATGGCCAAATCCGAGCGAATCATTGGCCCCCTTAGAGGGTTGGAGCATGATGCAATTGTGGACGACATTCTCTCCACTGGGTCGAAATCCAAATCAAAAGATGACAGCGGGAGCGATGATGATGATGATGATGGTCGTGGTGGATCAAGTGATGGGGAGACATATTCAAGGGGGTCTGGGTCAGCAGGGGTGGTCGTGGACCACATGATGATACAAGATTCGAGGCAGGGCGAGAATACATGGAGTGGCGTGGAAACATACATGACCAGTTTGTCTCAAGTCCGAGTCCAGGACCTATGGATAACGATGCATATGGACGACGTGGCCATTGTCCTATAGATAGCTACATAGACGATTTGATATCAACTGGAGGTTCGTTGAGTAGCATGGACATTGACAGCCCATACCGTGGAGGAACACCAAGTCCCCTGGGCAAATATGGATCCTCACAAGATGAGAGATCATTTGGCGTCTTCCATGAATATTTTCCTGCTCCTCTACTTGCACCTCCTCCTCAGTTGTATACTCCTCCATCATATGGATATGGTTGCAACAGTGAGTATGGAGGATATAACGGCTTCAGCGGTAAGAACTATTAAGATAGCCAACTCGAGCAGAGCCAGGGCAACTTCTTTGGTGGTGACAGTTTTGGTCTCTTCCATGAGTACTACGCTCCTCTTCGAGGTCCTCCGTAGAGATCTTCTCATACTCCGTCGTCGTCATCTCGAGTATCTCAAGCTAGTACTTCGCAGCCTCGTCGTGCACCTCGTGATAGCAGATCTAGCGATACTTCTCCTCGACTCGAGATACTCATATGGATTGATGACCATCAATACAGGCAGTATGTCATGGATTATAAGACCATGCACTCGTACAGGACATTGGAAAACTAGTGTGAGTTCATTGAGTCTGCAATCCGCTATGAGAGACAACATGGCTGGGGAGTCGATTTAGATCCGCCGCTGAATTCTTGGTTTTAGGTAATTTCTTTTATAATATTACATTGATTTAGATATTTTTCATTTATTTTTGTAAATAAATAACTCTTTATACCAAAGAAACATTGTCCTATTAATCATTATTGAAATTTTTTGAATCAAATGATTCTCCTCCATGTCATGTGACTAAAATGACCGATATGAGCGAGTGGTATAAGTATCATATATGATCTATGATTATATGTTATGATATCTAAGTGTATGTTTGCAAGTTATTTCATGTTGTAAGAAATTAAGTGAAACTCATTTCCAATATGATAATATATATAAGTCAATTCCTAAAAAAGTATATGACTATACACTATAGTCTATAAGTCAAGAATCAACATTAACATTGATATGTTCAAAATGATCGATATATACGATATAAGGTTCATAGATGATTAAGTGATCTACGAGAGTAAGAGTACATTTGTAAGTAATTTAAGGATGGCTCTTTCTTTGGCAACGTGCTGCGTGCGATTTTGGGTGAGAACTGGAACTCCTTCATGCGCGGGAGTTGCCCTGTTCACTCTTCCCCTTTTTGGCGCTACGTCTTCGATATTTATCAGAAAAACCGCTCTTTGTTCTCCCCGGTCCTGGGATCGGGTGCTGCCTTCAAATTTTGGATCGACGACTGGACGGGGAGGGGCGCATTCCGGACTCGCTTCCCGCGGCTTTTCTCCTTGGCGTCTAACCACCAGGCCACCATTGTTGACTACTGGCTCAACGACGGCTGGTGCCCCGCTTTCTCGGGGTTCCTTTCGGACCAGCGCGCCAACGATTTGGCCTCTCTGCTGGAGGCTCTTGCCTCTTCCTCCTCCCCCTCTGATGGGAGGGATCACTGGGCTTGGACGGATGCTCTGTTCTCCTCTCGCAAGGCCTTCTATGCCTTGCGTCCGCTTGCCCCCCCTGGATGCCTCCTTGGTTCGTGACTGTGCGCTCTTGTGGGGGCTCCGCTTGCCCGCTAGGATCACTTTCTTCTTTTGGGTTCTTCGACATAGGAGGCTGATGACTCGTGACCGGTGTGCCTCCTTCCTCCACACTCCCAGCATCTTGTGCCAGCTTTGTGGGGTGTCCAACGAATCGGCTGACCATCTGTTCTTCCTTTGTGCGTCGGTGTCTCGGATTTGGGATGAGATTGCTTGGGCTCGTGCGGCCGATTTGGAAGACTTCTGCAATATCCTTTGGGCCAACAGAAGGCGTCCCCGTGTGCATTTGCTGGGACCCTTGGCGCGCGTTTGGTCGATCTGGAGGGCTCGCAACGACCTCATCTTCGCGGGCGTGCGCTTCTACGAGGAGAATGTAACTGCCGCGGCTACCTCCCTAATTGCTGATTGGTCTACCTAATTTGTCCTCGGGGCCGGTTGTTGGATTCCTTGTTCTTGTGTTGGTCCCTTCCTCTTCTTTCCCTCCTTCCCTCCTCACGATGTAAGTATCTTGTTCATTTAATATAAAATATACTGGGGTGAACACCATCGCGTGTCTCCCCCTTTTTTGAGCTTTCAAAAAAAGAACTTGGATGAACTCCACTTTCAATATATATATATATATACTAGGTCATCAACTAACAATATCAACGATATGTTCGATATGACCGATATGTGCAATATAAGGATCATAATCCTCATAAATGATATGTGTGTTATCTAAGTGTATATTTATAGTATTTCATGTTATAAGAACTTGAATGAAATCCATTTCCAATATTTATAAGTCAAGAATTAACATTAACATCGGTATGTTCGATATGACCGATATGTGCGATACCGATATGTGCGATATATGGTCTATAAATGATTGATACGTGTGATATAAGTGTGTACTTGTAGGTTATTTGTTGTTTTAATATTGGATAATCTTACTTTCTGGAAAAAATGACAAAAAATTAGCTTTTTTGAGCCATTTTCGATATGTCCACCGATATCATCGATATATCGGCGATATATCCTTTTCCAGATGGACCGAAACGATATCGATATCAATACGACCTTCCTTGCTATAGACAAATACAAAGGAAGTAAAGAAGACTTTGAAAGTTATGAGACCTGGGAAAGGTGTAGAACCTATGACATTCTTATATAAGTTTGGAGAGTTTTAAGTGAGTGTGGTTTGACTTGGTTTACAAATTTATTCAATGTTATTTGGCGAAGGAAAAAAATGCATGAAGATTGGAGGAGAAACATCGTGGTGCCTCTTTATAAGAACAAAGGAAACATTCAAAATTGTTCAAATTAAAGAAGTGTCAAGTTGATAAGTCACACTGAAAATTTGAAAATGTGTAATCGAGAGAAGGTTGACGTAAGTTTTCAAAGTAAAAGAAAATCAATTCGGATTCATGTTAGGTCATTTAACTATTGAAGCCATTCACTTGCTAAGGATAACAATGGAGATTTGTGGAGAATTTTGGCGAAGAAACAAGTACAAATCCTATATATTAACCTCATAAAGATATGTATGATAGGGCTTCATATTGTGTAAGGATATAGTCTGTGAAGACTAACTATTTTCACATCAACATTGGTTTGCATCAAGGCTCATCTTTGAGTCCATTCCTTTTACTTTGATGACGAACAAGTTAGCAAGTCATATTAAAGATGAGATACCTTAGTTTATGTTATTTGCTGGAGACATGTATTGAGTACTAAAGTGTGGCTAAGACTAAATATACGGAGTGCACTTTTGATGAAAACAATGGTGAAGGAATCGAAGTGAAGATTGGTGACAATAACATTCAGAAGAGATTCTTTTAGATAGTTAGGATCTATTTTGCAATATGATGGAGAAATTGGTGGAGATGTTACTAATAGAATAAATGCAGAATGGTTAAAGTGGAGAGGAGCCTCTATTGTTCTGTGATAAGAAAATTCCTTTGAAAATCAAAGGAGTTTCACAAAGCAACTGTGAGACCTACTATGATCTATGGATCTGAATGTTGTCCTGTGAACCATAGACATGTACAGAGAATGGTAGTAGCATAAATGAAAATACTAAGGTGGATGTGTGGACATTGGACACACACGTAAAGATTGGATTCGGAATGATGCAATCAGAAGGAAAGTTGGTGTAGCTTCGATCGAGGATAAGATGCGAGAAAATCGCTTAAGGTAGTTTGGTCATTTGCAAAGGAGGTCAGTTGATGCACCGATGAAGAGATGCGGGTTTTGGGGTGTTGGGTCAGCTAAGAGAGGGCAAGGAACGTCCAAGAAGTGTCGAAATGAGACTATACAAAGGGATCCTAGTTTTTTGGATCTAAGCTCGAGAATGACCCAAAATAGATATGAATGGAGGCAAAGAATCCTTGTAGCCAACCCTACTTAATGTGGAGAAGGCTTTGTTGTTGTTGTAGACCCATCCATCACATTCCATGAGTGCCTACCTAGACCGAACTAATAGTTCCAAAGGGAACCATCTATTAGATTCCAAATAATTGGAAATTCGACACATTGCAAATCCAATACTTTCGAAACACTACATTTCTTGTATTTTTGATGCAAAGGAGTAGCTCAACAAAAACGGAAAAAAGGATACTATTATCCATTTATATCTTAATCGGACTTGTAATATAAAAACTTACCCCGTTTCTTTGAAAGAGAACTCCTTCAACTTCCGTGCTAATTCCATTTCAGAGGCTGCAGCACCAGGAATTATGCGACTATCCCTACACATAGCCTGAAATCATAACAAAAATTACAATATGCAGACAAAAAGAAACCAATCATCTTCCGAATTTGATTTCAAGTCAATTTAATTAATAAGATCGTAAAACTAGTCTATGAACAGAAGGCCTCACCTTATAAGTATTTACACCATCATCAACTGCTCTTTCGAGATCATCCAATATACTATCGGTACTTCCCCGTAAAACCACTGTCGCGACTGAGTTTCCACCTTCTTCATTTCTCACGATTGTTACCTGTCATTGAATGGAAAACAAACACAAATGGATGCACCATTAGACGTCTATTATTTTAAGACATGTTCAGGGAATGTGGAGTAAAAAGAAATGAAACTCTCTTCTTTCAAGTAGAAAATGAGTTCGTGTACCCTAACACCACCAACTTCCTCCACTGAAATAGAATCAGCATATCCCAGGTCGTCCATATTTGGTTGGCTTAGTTTAAGCTGTTCAATATTTGCAAAAAAGACTGTCAATGTCAAAATATAAATCTTCAGAAAATATTATTTGTAACAAAGGTAGAGAATAAACTCACAAGAGCAACTGAACCAGTCGTTCTGCAGAACCTACGAAGTTCAAACTTCGAGCTAATTTTTAGAACCATAAGCCTGCAAAGGAATAAATAGATTAAATACAACATATGGGATATGGTTTCAGAAATTCCAAGTGTTGCAGCTTTGCAGGCCAAATGAATCCTTCAATGATACAAAGGGCCGACTTTTACAAATACCCAGAGAGATTAAGAGAATGCTCATAATGAAAGAGCAAATATTCCACAAGCTTGCACAAAAACATAGATAGCCCCTTTTATACCCATTTCCTAAACCTTCTGAAGAAGTCGTAGTTTTCTTTCACCATTATTGTGATATACAAATGAAAACAAGTAACCAGTTAAAAAATCCACATAACTGAGCGTTAAAGCATTCTTGATATAGATGCATATATAGTCACGATAGATTTTACTAACATGACACTTTTTAATTACCACGTTGGTATCATGTTAAATAATAAACATCAGACACAATGTCAGGTATCTGTTGAGTAAATTTCCTCTTGAACTTCTTGCACATTGAGCACATGGGATGTTCCCCAGATTGTTCCGACATGATAAGGAAGTCTAAACTAAAAATGATAGATGTTTTTTTTAGAAAAGGAAATGATAGATGTTATCAGAAAATCATGGAAAGATGGGATAAAATTTTATTAGCATGTCATGTTAATTATAGACATAATTTCCGTGTTCCCTCAAAAAAATTAGAACCATATACCGATCATTAGCCAAACAACACTCACTATGACAAATAACTTATTTAAAGTGATCAAAAGCACAGATTTTTTGGGGAAAAAATCAAAATATTATAAACAAAGAGTAATGATCATCCACTTAAGGGAGCTGAATATTTAATGATCTCTAAACACAAATAGCATCACTCAGGGAACTCCCAAATTCTGCCAAGTGTACCCTTCAGCAAGTGTCAGTATAGAAATTGATGCAACGTGGGAAAATATAGACGGTGTATGAAAGAAGGGGAAGACATGTAGCACAGGGTGTTGGCAGAGAAGACAGATATGCACAAATTGAGAGGGGAATGTCAGGCCACACTGAGTCCAGGAAGAGAAGTGTGAAGATGCGTGAGGCAAAAACAGTAACAAGGTAGTATAAGGGTGTTGAACACCCAAATTCTATTTACAATCTGAACCACCTATTTACAATTCTGAAGAAGTCTTGTTTACAAGTAGGTCTAAAACCCCTATAAACTTTCTCAATTGCATGACAAACTCCTGACATCTTCATATTCAATTCACTTCACAATCTTTGTGATCCTGCTAACATTATAAGGCAACCCATGTGGTTAGCATCCATCTAACTGTAAAATTTAATAAAATCAGTTTGAAATTTCCATTTTTGCCATTGATCCTGCTAACATTAAGGCAACCCATGTGGTTAGCATCCATCTAACTGTAAAATTTAATAAAATCAGTTTGAAATTTCCATTTTTTGCCCTTAAGAGTGTATCAAATTTACAATAGAATGATGGAAGTTTACCTTCTTCAGGAAATTGGGTACAAGCTCACATACCTCTAAGGAATATCATGTTGATGACGAACTTCTTCTATTAAGATTGTCACCCGTTTGTTCTTGAATTGGGGATCTGCACCAGAAATTGCTTAGTGTCCTTAAAACTCACGCTCATTTATGCGTAGAACTCCCCCCAAGGCTTCGAGAAGAACACTGCTACCCAGATATATGGGAGTTAGTGGAGGCATGAGGTGTTGGGATGGATCTTCTTGAAGACCTAGATTGGGTTCCATCTGGGTCTCTCTCCTTCTCCACATCAATGAGCCTTTATGCAAGGACATGATACATTACACTAAAAACCACATGGTCCACGTCCTTGTTGAGCTTGCTTGGCAAACCAAAAGTGACAAATCTGACCTGACAATCCATTCGTCAAGAACCCACTCAATGGTCTAATGGTGGTGCAGTGTGTTTACCACCCATATGACCAGGCATCCTTGTTGAGCTTGCTTGGCAAACCAAAAAACGCATTCCTCAAATGCAATGACTACATATTTATGCCTCCAATCAGATCCACATTCAAGTTTCCTTGCACTTTCTTGGAATCATGACCACCCTCCCCTTGCGCTTCAAACACCACTTTCAAAGTTGCCACCACTGTCGCAGAGGGCAGCATTGCCAATTTGCCACATTAACATCTCCGCAATTGATGGGTAGCTGCCACCTCATCAGGGTTCCACCGCTACTAACCTAACAGGGAATATCGATTGACCAACTCAAAAAGGGATCAGTGAAGGTGAATTCCCAAGAGGGCCCTTAACCTCAACCATGGGCTCCACATGATCATTGGGGTTTATGTCATAATGAATGATCGCTACCATCTCACCAACCACGGATAGCATCACCCGCCCTCATAAATGCATAATCTCAACAACAAAGAGGAAGTCCCAACACAGAGACCACCTAGTTGTGCCCCCACTGCAACATGTCATCCTAGAAATGAGGACGATGCCACTTTACTACCCTAAGGGGCCCCTCCCCCAACCCATCAACGGAGACCACCGAGTTGTGCCCCCACCACAACATGTCATCCTAGAAATGAGGACGACGCCACTTTACTACCCTAATCACCCCCCCCCCCCCGGGCCAACATGCTCTAAATCTCCAAATCCCTTCCAACATCAAGTCAAAGACCTCACCCACCTTCACCAAAGACCCACTAGCCTGGTCTTCGTAGTCACCCTAACAGTGACTAGAAGCTCCACAACAAAAAAACCCACCTCACCAACACATGACTACATCATATGCCCTTCTTTCCCACACTAGAAACAAAAAGCCATGCCTCATGAAGCCATCACCAACTGACATACAATACAAGTTATCCAAATTTATCCCATACATTTGATAGATAGGAGAGAATTCTTCTGTTCATATTCCTAGAGTGACTTCTAGGTATAAGTTTTTAGAAGTAGATTTTTCCACAATTCAAGTTCACACTACTTGAACAATTGCAACATTTTCCAGCTTGCGAATATTAAACCACAAAAGTAAGCTTATTTCATTAGGCATAACATGTGTTAGCATAATATGCAATTTATAAACTAAACCAAAAACAGGTGCATAACTTCATAAATATTGTTTCAGCTTTTGTTCTTCAACAATGCAGTTTACGGCATCTAATGGAGTTCACTATTCTTTCTTGTGTTGCACAAAGAGTAATAACAATTACTTGTATACAAAGAAATGATAGAACAGGTGTGGAATTGTACTAAAAGAATCAAATCTCGATCACAAATATTTTCGAAATTAGAACTTCATTGATATACAGACAATTAGTGATCCCATATAATTGGCCCTTTACTTGTATAAATGTAAACCTAATTTGGCAATTTGCAATATGTCTGGTCAGTGAGGGGATATATTAATTTCAGCAGCTCGAAATTCGATAATTTCTTATGTTGACTGGCAAGAAAGGCAGCGTTAGACTTAAAATGATCTAGTTATGCATTGATCACTTATGTAGCAGAAAGCTAGAAAGAGCAATTAAATGTGTATGACAAGTAACCGACCTGCTGATACAAGCTAACAATGTGTGAAACCTCCATGAATGTAGTAGCAGTTGAAAAGTACAACAGTAGAATTTGCTTCACTTAAAATAACAAATTCCAGATAACTGGCCTAGCAACACAGGCTAGTTACAAAGCTAGCCAGAAACTTTTTGTTTCGCATATCAATAACCCTCTAAAGATTAAAAAATACTTGAAAATGAAGAGAAATAACTTTTCTAGGAATTATTGCACATGATTATAAAGAAATCTCTTCTTTACTGCACAAAAAGTTATCAATGATACCAACTTCACACACCAAAGTAGACAACCTATCTACATACCAAAATCAAATGAGGACGGGCAGCTTACTTGTATCTTTCACAAAAATGCAATGCCATCTCTCCAACAGCAGCACCACTGACAATAACTTTTGCACCAGAGTCAGCAACAGCTTTGATGAGCTGTTCAACCTTCGCTTCCTCGGTTTTCGAATAATTTTCCAGCTGTAAAGGTAAATTGGTGTGAGAATGCTGATCATCTAAAAAATATTTATGATTAGATGGCAACCAAGTGAGAAGACTCCCATGATGCACTGTCCAAGAAAGCATTAGAAACTTAGAACCACTTTAAGTGTATTATATGCAATCTTATCTTACATTTTCAAAATTGATCGCAAAGGCCCCTTGAATTTATTTTTTTACTCCGAACAAACTGAGTAAAATACATTCCACTATCTCAGAAAAATAGAAAGATTGATTAAGGCATTCTACAAAAATAATCAGAAATCAAGCTGACATGGATTACATTGCATATTCCATCCAGTAGCTCATTATCGAATCATGTGTGAAACACAACTTAGTCTATTAATCGGTGCAATATTCGGTTAAAAAGGCAATATGTGTGATTAGTGCTTGCATGGTGGAGCACCATTGTAAATAGATTAAAATGGCAAATATGAAATGATATAACAAAGAAATCAAAAATTGATTTGGCATATGAATATTCATTATCCAAGAATTTCAGCCAAGAAGCAATAAGTGAGAACAACTAACAGAAGCACTAAAATCCATTAGAAAGATCGACATTGTAAAAAAGGATGAACATTTTCAAATCCTAGCAATTACCCATTGTCAAAAAGAAAAATAAAAAACCAATAGAAAAGATAATCCACTGCCTATAAATCGTAACTCTGTTTAATAACTGTGAATAGGTGTCCACATATCACCTGCTCTGCACTGTGGATCAAAACGGTGCCCTTAGTTTCTGTTGCAGATGTATCAACACCTCCAGCAAAGACCGCGATCTGCATAGTTCATCAGAAGTACTTGTTTTAGAAAGTAGAAAGAAGATTGATGCAGGAGTATGAGAAATAGTATTGACAAGAAAATTCTGAAATTCCATTAGGAGAAAACATGAAAAAGTAGATGTCTGATGGAATATGCCCATGAATCAAAATGAACTACCCATAACAAAAGGGAAAGAAATCTCGCCTCAACCAAGCTGATTTAGCAGTGCTTTCTACTCAAATGCAGGTTCGTGGTTTCATTGAATGCCCCTTAACAATGTTTCAGACTTGTTAATGCTATTTGAACTAAATACAGCAAATAGCAATTTGCGAAACTTCAAGGATTGATATATATGTCACAGCATATTTTAGAGCTCAGGAGTTTTATGTTGTTCTAGTATTTACTCTAGAATAGAGGAAAAGGAATCCAGAATATTCTTTCGTCGTTAATTTTAGCTATTCAAGAATAGTCTTTTTATGTATATAGGATTACTATCTAGAACACCCTCTTCCCCTTTTGTTACTATAGGGCCATGTATACAAGTGCCTTTTGGTGTATAAAACATGTGGAGTGAATTAAAGAGTATTTCTCTACATTCTCCTTGCTCTGATATCTTCCCCTCCTGTGCTTTGTCCAGTTATCGAACATTTGATGCTTCGGGGAGCTCGGAAGGCATGATTCTGGCGTGGAAGGTTGCGTCTTTTCAGTTTCGCGTAGAGGTGAAGGGCTCGCACGTTCTTTCGATTCTCTTGGAATGCTCCATCTCCTCATCTCTTTCTGCATTCCCTGTGTTTATGGCCCCTGTCAACCGGCTCTGCGGCAAGAACTGTGGACGGATATCCAAGAAGCTAGGAGTGTGTTCCCGAATTGTGCTTGGCTTGTTGGGGGAGACTTCAATGTGTCATTTTCTTATGACCGTCCTCACTTACGGGGTGGCCAGGATCCAAGATCTTCTAAATTTGCTGATTTGATTGATGATTTAGAGCTTGAAGTCCTTGATGTTGTGGACACAAAGCATACATGGTGGAGCTCGAGATCTCCGATCATATGCCTTTGATTTGGACTTTGGTACTGCCTCTCCAACGAGAGGTTTTTTTCAGATTTGAGCGTACGTGGTTTTTAGGGGACTCGTTCAGCGAGTTGGTGTGCTCCCACTGGGCATCTTTGGTTGTTTCTTGTTCGGCGGTGGTCAGGTTCTCGAAGAAGTTGAAGTGTTTGCACCATAGACTCTGTGCTTACAAGATGGACGTGAGAGAAGCTAGGAGAGCTCGAAGGGTGTCTGCGGAGCTGGAGGTCTAGAAACTTGACAGAATAGAGGATGACAGACAGTTGGATGCTGATGAAATGGGGCAAAAGGCATGGCTCATAGGATGATTGTGAAAGAAGATTGGAAGCAAGTGTCGGAGTGGAAACAGAGGAAGCGACTTGCGTGACAAAAGGAGGGTGATGCGAACACGGTTTTTTTCACAAGATAGTCAGTGGCAGACGTCGGGCCGATTCTTTCCGATCTATGATTGTTGGTGGTAACAGAAGTGAAGGTGACAGAGAACTGGGAAATGTGATTGCTGACCATTTTCATGATATCTCTAGGAGGGTTGTGTCTAAACCTTGGAGGTGCAGTGGTATTGGGACGTCTCGTCTCTCTGAGCTGCACACAGGTAGTTTGACAGTGCCGGTTACATTAGAGGAGATTAAGTCAGCTGTATGGGATTTAAATGCAGATAGTGTGTTGGGTCTGGACGATTTCCAAATATTCTTTTATAAAGAATTCTGGAACTTGGTGGATGATGAGGTCCTGGAGGTTGTGGAGGAGTTTTGTCGATGCAATGTAGGTTTTGAGAAACTTAACAAGGCTCTAATTTTTCTTCTTCTAAAAACGGATTCGGCGGAGAGGATTGAAGATTACATGTTGATTGCTCTCGGCATTTACCTTACTGTAGCGAAGGTGTTTGTGGTTCGTCTTAACAGAGTTCTTGATCATCTTGTGTCCCCAATTAAGTCGGCGTTCATACATGGTCGTTAGATTTGTAGATAGTTTGGTGGTGGCCTCTGAGATTATTTCTGATTGGAAACGAAGTGGCAAACAGGCTTTACTTTGGACAGTGGACTTTGCCAGAATATATGACACCTTGAAGAGCGGTTTTTGCGGACGGCTCTTCATAGGAGGGGTTTTCCGGACGTTTGGATCTCTTGGATGAAACGATGCATCACCACAATGTCGCTCTCAATGCTTGTTAATGGCCGTCCTGAAGGAGGTTTCTTTCAGTCGTAGAGAGGGGTCAAACAGGGGTGTCCTCTCGCTCCTTTACTTTTCATCCTTGCAGTTGATGTTCTTGCATGCATGGTTGATAGGTTTCAAAGTTGCGGAGTTGTTTCAGTGTAAAGATGTGGGGATGTGCATATCCCCTTGCTTCAGTATGCATATGACACGATTTTGTTTATTGAGGGTGGCAGAGAGGAGGTTGGTGGCATGGCCATCACTCTCAATATATTTGGGGAGCTGTCTGGCCTGGAACTGAATCATAGCAAATCCATTGTCATCCCGTTTGGCATGTCAAAGGAGGTGGCACTTTCTTGCAGTTTGGAGTTTGGCATGACATGTGGCTCCCTTCCTCTCTGTTATCTTGGGCTTCCTCTCACGGACAACAAAATTAAGGTGTCGGATTGGTTGCTCGTGGTGGAGAAGATGAAAAGGAAATTGACTAGGAAGGCTCTTGCTAGAGCCATAGAACTCCAGGATAGAGAAAGGACTCATTTTCTCTGTATGATTACCTAAAAACAATAAAGAAACTCTATCATCAGGTCATATGCAAATATCGCAATGCATAAAAGGTTTAATTGGGAAGTTCAGAGATCTCCGATCCCGATAATTCTCTGTTTGGAGAAGACTATCACTTCTTCCGCAAGTACAATTGATATAGTCAAAGAGTTTCCATTGGTAATATTGAGATTGAAAAAATCCCCCATACTAAATCATGAAACAATTATTAGTCTTTGATCTTCTACAATGCAATTTGACCATGTGTTTTTAACCCTAATGATACAAAATAGACCTCCATGTGTGTGGGCGCGACTTTTTATTTTTGTTGTGGAATCTATTTTTCTCAAGCCTTGTTGCTTAGCAAAAAAAATCCTTGCAACACATGGGCATGAGCAGTGATGGATGTTGCAACCAATAGATTGTAAAGTTTCGGATAAATGGGACGTGAAGGATGGATATTGACACGTGAATACCTAAGAAGTTTATCTCTCTCTCCCCCCCTCCCCATTTAAGGGATTGGAATGTTGGTTATTTAAAAAAAATGTACCTGTGAAACGGTCTATATTTTCTAATCAATCATTGTAAGAAGCAACTGAGGCGCTTAACTCTTCATTCATTTGATTTCCCCTCCAAAACTATTTGAAGAAAGGATCTAAATTTATTTGTATAAACTAACTAATTCAACAGAATATGACCAACAAAAATTGGCAAGCAAGACATAAAATATATACCGGTTGGTTAAGCATTTAGGTCCAGTGCAATAAACTCACGGACAGATATGCTTTCTAGAAAGCTAGAAACCGGATGTGAAGTGTTTGGTTATGTCTGTAAACTAATGACATTAATACATTCAACTAAGGTGATGATGTGAAACAATGTTTGAAAAACGAAAATATCAACCTTAGCTTTATCCATCCTTTTGATACTTCCAACCGAGTCATGCTTAAGGACCATTCCGCGGATTACGGTCGAATTATGCAGACCACCACCAACAAGCTTCGCAACACGGACATTGTCCACGTTGAAGTTCACAGGATTCTTAGGACACACCTGGATACAAGCCTATAAGAAGAAAAAAAACAAAACATCAAACAAACAGTCACCGATCACAAATCAAGACCTTCAAGCACACTTCCAGAAAAAACCACCTCGGCAATGAGCCGGCAGAGGACATCCTCCTGCCCGAACTGCTTGCTCGCCACAGCTGCTTTCATTCGCAGAACGACCTCCTCTTCATTCCTCACATCCATCGTCTCGGATCCCCCTTCCACCAGCTCCTCCAGGATCTCAACCATCTGCAGACCAACATCGAAACTTTTTCATAATTCAGCACTACCCAACTCGGGAATACACATAAAGATCGCACCTTTTTTGACGCCTTGGTGTACCCGCTTATGATCTCACTGGGGTGGAGTCCCATGCGGATGAGATCCTCGGCGCCCTCGAGAAGCTCCCCAGCGAAAGATACAACGAGGTTGGCGCCGTCGCCGATCTCCTCCTGCTGGGCCTTCCCGGCGAGGACTAGTATCTTGGCGGCGGGGTGCTGGACGTCGAGCTCGGTGACAATGGTGGCGGCGTCGTTGGTGATGAAGAGCTTGTCGAGGTGGTTGATGACCATCTTGTTCATACCTGGAGGGAATCGAAACAAGTTAGATCAGATCAAATCAAGCAGGAGGAAGGAGATGTGGATACCGTTGGGGCCAAGGGAGGTGCGGGTGATGGAGGAGAGCTGCTTGCAGGCGTCGATGTTCTTGAGGACGGCCTCGTCGAGGCCGGAGAGGTGCTTGTGGCCCTCCTTCAGCATGGACTGGATCCCGTAGGGTTGGAGGTGGAACCCCATGGTGGATGGCGGCAGAGGAGGAGGGTTTGGGGGTGGGGGAGGAGGAGGAGGAGGACAGCGAGGTGAGGGGAGGGGATGTGTGTAGGGTTTTGAACTGGTGGGAGGTTACTTGCGGGGAGGGGGGGGAGGTGAGAAGGTGTGGCTTGCTTGATTAATTTGGATTTAGGTTTGGGTCTAAATACATGATTCCATGCTAGCTTACATCAGGTTCTATTTCTTATCATGTAGACATATTTCGATACATTAAATGATATATTAAATGGCTTGCTTGATTAATTTGACTTGCTTGATTAATTTCAATAATTTACGACTGAATTAGTTAACTTCAAAAAGATTTATTCTACACTTAATAATAATAATAAGCCCAATAATTTCTGGAATCTGGGTGTTCCCTTGATCGATTCTGCATTTGCAGATTGGGTGGAGAAGCATATCATGAGCTGTGGATAATTAAATGATATTGATTTTAATTTCAATATTAGATATCAATATTGTATGCTTAGGATGCGGGATATATAATAAATTAAAATAATCAACTATAATTCTTATATTTATAATAAAAGATTCAATATCATTTCCTTGGTAACGAAAGCACACAAATATGTAAATGTTGTAAATTATATCATGTACCCACTCCCATTGACTTACTCATTGTGTTTGCTCTCTGGGAGTATGTATAGATTATTTTTTGTTATGTTATTCACCTTGCATTTCATTTTGATTGAGTAGGGATATATATTAAAATTGTATTATAGGCACATTGATCCTAATATCAGCAAATGACATTCGAGATTGTTGCGGTACCATGGAACATGGATGTTATTATGATGGTGACAATTAGGGTTTGTTTGGTTGCAGGGTTGGGCAGGGTTGGGTTGGCCCAACCTGAAGTACCCCTCCTTCCAAACATCCCAATCCTCCTCACAGTTTACTATTCACAAGGGTACCCCAACCCAACCCAACCATGCCCAACCCTTCAACCAAACGAACCATTAATGTTATTCGGTGAGGGTTGTTGCAAACTACTCAGATCATCATGTTCCATGAAATGATATGGAAATGAAAATTTTAATAAAAATGTTCACCTTATTGTGTAAATTGTGGATATTGAGATAGACTGAAATCAAAATGGTTTGATGGACCATATCGATACGTTGACATGATGATCCAACTTACTCCCCTTGAGTAAATGGTCGTAAGGGAGAACATTTGAATAGTCTTCAATTATATAATGGTATCCTCAAACTTCTTCATCTCTGGAGATAAACTTATTGATTGACCAATCTCATGATGGAAGTATACATCAAAGAATATAATATAATTGTTACTTTTCACTTTTAACTATACATTGACATTTAAGTATAAAGGGGGGTACAACCATATCTTTGGAGTTGTCTACTGATTAAGTCTTCATCTGCTTAAGAACCATGTAGTGAGCTCTGTTACTCAAACAAATACAATGGTAAATCATTAAAAATCTTTTTTTATCTTCAACATCTGCATAGATAATATTGCATAATTAATTTAACAATTGTTATAAAAATCTTAAAAACCAAAGAAAGAGAATGATGAAGTTGGAGATCCTAACCAGAAAATAAGAGACAAATGGGATGCAGTAATATTTATTTCATCTAACTCGCAGATCCAGCAACATGACAGGGTCAACAAATAAAAGAAGAAAAATAGTTCAAAAATATATATGAAAATAAAGTAACTCCAATGTTTATTCCTACGTATATATTGCACAAATTTCACTGATATTCTGAAGATTCCACATCAACATTGATTTATGTGAAATGAACTCTATTAGTTTGCTTGGATTAAAGTATGATTATCTCGCTCAAACAGTCACTTGTGAAATCTAATGACCTTTGAGGTATTATACTCTCGAATATCTACAAAACAATATTAATTTCAAAGGAATGGGAGTTCGTATGTGAAACTTAAGTTGGGGGCTATTAATGTACATAGTGCAACAATACATTCTCGAGCATATTTTTTGACAAATCTTGTCTTTTTACTTCATTTATTTTTGCTTTTGTTACTTTAGTTGGTAATATAAGTAAATGCAGAAAAATATAACTCAAAAATAAAAGAAGCACAAACCACGCTTATTTGACCCATATTGTAGTTTTTAAATTGACGATTGATATCATTTTTTGCACCATAGACACATTATTAACATTGATCAAAAGCATCTTTTGGACTTTAGTGAAAATGATTACTTTCGACGATGGGTATGTGTTAGCCATGTGATCCTGAGGCGACCCAGTCCTACAATAGATTATTGTAATATTTGATATATCAATAAAAGTTATTAATTTATTTCACTCCTTATCTAAGATTAAATAAATGAATGCATTGTAAGGTTCCTTAGTACAATCAAGGTTATGTATCATGACCATCTTAATGATTATAGAACTGTTGATTTAATTATTGAATCATAGAGGTTGGCGTTTTAAAAAGTTAGATTGAGAACTCATCGAGCACCGTCAAATGGTTATTAAGAGATGACCTCCGGCTTGAGAAGGAGATGGTAATCCTTCTCTATAGGTTGATATATGTGAAACCCCCGAAACCGGAACATGGACTAAAATGCAAAATCCAGCTGAATCTGGGATAAATTGCAAATCTCCTTTTATTCCAGTGTTCAAAAATTTAATTGCATAGTCCATTGCGTAGGGCTCGTCGATAGCTTTCAAACGAGTCCAAGAACGCTAAAATCCGACTTCGGGAGCTCAAGTTATGGTCAATTTAGTGAGTAGGGGTCCGGGTCCATTCCAGACCCGAACCAAGATCCGACCCGAGATAACCCTTCACACAAAAACCCTAAAATCGACTTCCTCATCAAAAACACCTCCAAAACCCCCTTCCCAGTCGACCAGCCCTCCCTCCTCCTCTTTCTCCTCACCGGAGCTCGCCGGAGTGCCTTGAATCGACGATCCGAACTCGTGCTCGCGTAGAGAAGGTACGATTCTCCTTCCTCTTGCTGCGAGCTCCACACGATTCCCCCCCCCCCCCTCCCTGGTACAATGTTCCCTCCCTCTTTGTTGTTGGATTCCATGCATTTTATGCGAAACAAATGCTAGATCACCCATGCAACTCTGTTCGTTGTTTAATGATCTTCAAAGTAGTGGTCAGTCTGTTTTGTATAGGTTGCACATTACGTTCATAGAAGTTCTGTGAAGACATGTATCCGAACGTGGATCCACATCAAAAGAAGTACTAAACTCTGTAGGCACGGTATAACATTTCATCTTCCTTCACATCCTTATGTCTAACTTTTGGTGCACTGCCAGTAGCGAACATCTGCAGGTCTCCTGTGTCTACTATACCCAAATGGTGATCTTATCAAAAAAAAAGGAGAGAAAAAGTGAAACTTTGTGTTCCAACTATTACAACACACGGAGTATTTGATACAATGGTGCCCATCTTGATTTCAAATTTATGCATTTCTGAATATATATCCATATACCAAATGACATACGGATGGAGGATGGGATTGGCCATGTTTTATTCTCACCGTTGTTACAGTGTGTCTAGTTAGTGCAGCATTCCTACAAAACCAAATAAAACCCTTGTTTCCTTTCTATTGTTAACCCAAATGCTACATTGGTTCTATATTTTGTGTCAACCAGTTTTACATAATCATGCAAAATTCTGCCTATTCCTTTTTCTTACAATTACGAACTACAAGGCCTTGTTTCACATCATAAACAGTGGAGTAGTTTTATGTCTACAATATAATTTGAATGAGTTTTTTTCACTGAACTCCAAGGATTAAACTTGAGAAATAACCTTGTTAGAAGTTAAACACAACAACCATCAAAGAAGTTTTTGGAATGTTGTTTATATATGCGTATATCTGCTCCCGACTAACCAATGAAGACATACATTAAATATTTCTAGGATCTTAATGAATGATTTCAGATTTCTTTAATTTGAATTATTGCGAGCTAGTACTCATAGATCGAGACTCGGTCTTGGTGCTTAATAATCAACAGATCCTAGAGTAGGTTTTGGGAATCTGATACATACTTGGGAAATTGATTTAACTTTCACAATTGCCATCGTAAAAATACAGCAATGTGCTACATGTGCAAAGTGTTAAGTCTCAAATAACTGAGGTGCATATACACACACTACAGTTACTCTTACGGATCTAGAGTAGTCCCCTTGTGACATTACATGGTTATGTTAAATATTAAATCTTTTTTTAGGGTGCTAGCATTGATGATATTATGATGATCGTCATTTCATGTGAAGGGACAATTAATGGTGTGGGTAGATGGAGTAGATGTCATCAAGGGAGGGACATGCACCGTTGGGGCCCCGGGTAGAAACCTAGATGACCACGATCCCAACTGCTATTGTAGCTGCGATGGTTGGGGGACATGTTGCTTGGCACACCGAGGTGCTAATCTGACGGTGTTGGCCTCGGCAATTGTGTGCTTTAGCCCGGTGCTCGAGTGCGGGCCAAGTAGTCATGGTTGGTCGGCTAGTGTTTCGCTTGTCACTTAGAGTTAACACTCGTGTACGGACCAATGTAGGCCACATTGGTCGGTATTCCGAGTGGGAGCGCTAAGAGGGGAGTTCCGGGAAATGTGGTTAATGAAGTTGGGAATGTGATGTGAATCTCCTGTGCATAAGGAGGATTGGGCTAGTCGTGAAGATTCGCGGGTTGGAATCTAGATTGTGAATCGGATATCAATTGTGAAGTGGAGCTAAGTGGACGTGTTGGGAACTTAGTTAGGATGCATTGTACCCCACCACATGCCTACGGAGGCACCCCAACCCTAAGGTGTTTTCTTTTACCTTAGAGTCATAGTGTGAGGTCTCATCCGGACCAAGACCACAGACTATCTACGAAGCTTGGTTACTCATATCTATATCCAGATCAACAATAATAATAATGAAATTCGTTGCAAGATTGGTTACCTAGTTGTTCTTTTGCACACATTTAAATTATATCCTGCTTGTTTTTGTGTAGTTTTTTTTAAATCGTATTGGGCAACTTTGCTCATAACGTACCTATGTGTGGATCCGCAGGTTCGCAGTAGAGACAAGCTGGAGGCACCACCCCTTTTTGCAGCCTCACGACACTTTTTTTGCAGTACAGTTGTGGGTAGTAGGTTTACTATCTTTCTTCACTTGTAGTATTTTGTTGAGAGACATGGCATGTAATGATTAATTGTGGACATCTATATTTATGCTTACATGTAATTTTTGTGGACATGGAAATGATCAATGGAATGTAATGGAACATGGAATGTGATTATGAACGGGTCATGAATGAAAAAGAAAATTTTATATTTCAGTAAATTGTGTCATTTCTCCTGCTTATGTGTATGTCATTAGTATTCGAATGTGGAATGTATGTGCGTGGATTGGTTTGCCGAGTACCCGGATCCTAGGGGTGTCACGGATTGGTATCAGAGCCGTGGTACTCCATTCCCTTCCATGTATATTATTCCTTATTAGTATTCGGATATTGGATAGTGTTTAAGTCTTCTGGACCCAACATGAATCCATAGGAGAATAACACGATTACAAACATGTCCACATGTCTCTCATAATGTCTCTCTCAAGAAAAGCAAGTACTAATGCCTTAGTTCTTATGCAGAACCATGCCGCCACGCGTAGACCAGGTTGTGGCACAGCAGTTGGCTCTCCTTGTACAGGCGGTGCAAGGGATCCAGCAGCGCCAAGAGGCATTTGACAGCGACTCCAGCAGCAGGACTCCTCCTCCTACCGTCCCTCTCACGATGGGGAGGAGAGCGTCGACTTGTCGTTCTCTATGGATCCTGAGCAGCCAGAGGATACAGATGCCTTGCAGAAGCATCAGAGCACTTACGCAGCGTACCAACGGGCGGCGGTACCACGGTTCTTCGGTACTACCACCCCTGACGATGCAGAGATTTGGATGTCAGAGGTGTCCAAGGTCCTAAGGATGATACATGCACCCCGAGGATACTTGGGTATCTTTTGCTGAGTACTCTCTTGCTGGGTATGCTGAGCGGTGGTGGAATGCCATCAAGGAGCACTTGACCGATCCCATCACTTGGAGGACTTCTTTGACGAGTTCCGTGCAGAGTTCTACCCGGACCATTGGGTGGAGGATCAGAGGAGAGAGTTTGCTGAACTGACACAAGGGTCGATGACGGCCCAAGAGTACATGATCCGATACACAGAGTTGTCTCGCAATTCCCCTGCTACGACTGCTTACCCTCAGGAGAACTTGCAGAAGTTCATCCGAGGGATGCGCGAGGGAGGTTCAGGACAGACTTTCCACCTTGGACCTTACCTCCATTAAGGAGGTTACTGCGAAGGCGACAAAGTGGGAAGCTACACAACGTCGATTGCATGGGGGTCAGTCGCAGTTACCTCCACCCCAGCCTAGCCGAGTGCGCGTCGGGACTTCTCTCGGTTCCGTAGAGACCGTCGCCACCACCCGACAGCGACGACACCATCCACTAGCAGGTTCGCACCATCGCCTACCTTGGGACAAGCCTTGGCAGGAACGCGGTTCAGTTTCTTCTCGCCCCCCTGCGCAGACACAGAGCCGTGGACTTGGGGGCGGTAGTTCCGCTTTTGGTGGGAGCTTGTCACAGGCAGATAGACGTACTTGCTACTTTTGTAGACATCTGGGTCACTTCAAGGCCCAACGCCCTTTGCGTACCAGTAGCTTAGGCACGCAGCAGCAACAGAGTGGAAGACCAACTGCGTCTTCCAGCCAGTTTCAAAGATCAGGATCCCGTCGAGGAGGACGTGACTTCCAGCGAGCCCCACAGCAGACAGTTAGTGTTGCGAGATCTAGTGCACCACGACGAGGGCAACTGAATGCAGTAACACAAGAGCAGGCCCACGCTTCTGGATCGGTCGTCAAAGGTATGATTTCAGCTCATGGGACGTCTTTACATGCACTGTTTGATTTAGGGGCTACACATTCCTTCCTTGCACATCATATGGTTCCCACATTGGGTAAGTCAGTGATGGAGGTTACTTCCCCGTACTACATCAAGGTCCAGGAGCCAATTGTTCATTATCCGCCAGGCAGTGGAGGATGTGTGTGTACAGATAGGTGGACATGAGATGCTTGCATTCTTGTTGTTGATACAGTTAGAGGATTTTGACATCATCCTGGGCATGGATTGGTTAGAGAGGCACCATGCATGATTGGACTGTTTTGGGAAGACGGTGGTCTTCCACTTACCTGGAGTGCCTCCATTTCAGTTTGATGGGTGCTTATTCTGAGGACGGGGATTTAGTGCATCTCCGCCTTGAAGGCACAACAGTTTCTTACCCAAGGTTGCGTAGGCTACCTTGCCTACGTGGTAGACTCAGCGATACAGGATCAGATGATGGAGGATGTCAGAGTTTGTGCATGAGTTCCCTGATGTATTTCCAGATGAACTGCCTGGATTACCGCCAGTACGAGAGATAGAGTTTGAGATCACGCTATTGCCAGATACACATCCGATTTCTATCCCTCCGTACAGGTTGGCCCCAGCTGAGCTCAAGGAGCTCAAGGTACAGTTGCAGGGGCTGTTGGAGAAGGGATTCATCCGCCCCAGTACGTCACCATGGGGAGGCCCCGATCCTGTTCGTGAGGAAGAAGGATGGATCCCTAAGGCTATGCATAGACTACAGGCAGTTAAACAAGAGAACGGTCAAGAACCGTTACCACTCCCCAGGATAGATGATCTATTGACCAGTTGCAGGGAACAACAGTGTCTCTAAGATTGACCTGCGTCGGGTTATCATCAATTGAGGATCAAGGAAGCCGATGTAATGAAGTCTGCATTCCGCACCAGATATGGCCACTATGAATTCTTGGTGATGCCATTTGGACTCAAGAATGCACCTACCGTATTCATGGATTTGATGAACCGGGTCTTTCGTCCGCATCTGGACAGATTTGTGATTGTGTTCATTGATGATGTTCTAGTCTACTCTCATGATGAATACGAACAGAGTCTCATCTCCGCGCCGTACTAGAGACGCTCCGAGAGCACCAGTTATATGCCAAATGCAACAAGTGCGAGTTTTGGCTTTCTGAGGTGGTATTTCTTGGCCGCGTGGTTTCTGGAGCGGGGGTGTCAGTTGACCCTGCCAAGATAGAGGCGGTGTGTCTTGGGAGCGATCCCAAGACGGTTACAAGAGATTCGCAGCTTCCTTGGCCTCGCTGGCTACTACAGGAGGTTTGTTAGATGGTTCTCCCAGTTGGCTCTACCCCTCACCCGGTTGACGCAAAAGAATGTGCCATTTGTCTGGAGTGACAAATGTGAGTTGAGCTTTCGAACGTTGAAGGAGCGATTGACTTCTGCGCCCATCCTCACCCTTCCTTCTGGTACCTTAGATTTCACCGTGTACACGGATGCTTCCAAGGAAGCTTGGGTGCAGTGCTGATGCAACGTGGACAGGTTGTGGCATACGCGTCACGACAGCTGAAGAACCATGAACGCAACTAACCCCACTCATGACTTGGAGTTGGCGGCCGTAATATTTGCATTAAAGATATGGCGTCACTATTTGTATGGGGTGACATTTGAGATCTTCACAGATCACAAGAGCCTTAAATACATTTTGATCAGAAGGAGTTAAATATGAGACAAAGGCGGTGGATGGAACTGCTAAAAGATTATGATTGTACCATCTCTTACCATCCTGGTAAGGGAAATATGGTAGCAGATGCCTTGAGTAGGCGGCCATACGTTGAGGGTTCGGCATCTTGGTTGCAGACTTGGATGTGCTCACTGCACTTAGTGAGTGGCATCCATTTGAGGGCACATCCGATGCAGTGACAGTGCAGCCATGTATAACAGCTTGTGGGATATGATCGTTCAAGGGCAACAGACAGATCAGAGGACCCAAGACTTGTACCACAGATGCTTGAAGGATGAATTCGATGGATTTCGAGTCCGTGAATCCATCGTATGGAAGGGGGATCGTGTGTGTGTCCCATATGACAGGAGCTGAGGAGAGAAATCCTGGATGAGGCGCATAGCTCGAGACTTTCCATACATCCAGGTGGCACCAAGATGTACAGAGACCTCCGCCAACACTTTTGGTGGGAAGGCATGAAGAAAGACATAGCCGAACATGTTAGCAGGTGTCTTACTTGTCAGATGGTGAAGGCAGAACACCAAAGGCCTCCTGGTTTACTGCAGCCTCTTCCATTCCGGTGTGGAAATGGGAGAGCATCTCCATGGATTTTGTCACATCATTTGTCGCGCACCCCTGGAGGGCATGATGCGATATGGTCATCGTTGACCGGTTGACCAAGTCAGCACATTTCATCCCGGTCAACATGACATACACACCAGTGCAACTAGCCAAGTTATATGTTCAGCACATCATTCGGTTTGCATGGGATACCCAAGAAGTAGTGTCAGATAGAGATTCCCGTTTCACATCACACTACTGGGGAGAGTTCATGAGAGCCTTGAAGACAGAGCTACATATGAGTTCAGCCTACCATCCCCAGACAGATGGGCAGTCTGAGAGGACCATTCAGACCTTGGAGGATCTACTACGAGCCTGCGCGGTTGAGTGGAAGGGATCTTGGAAGGACCACCTCCCACTAGTTGAGTTCACATACAACAACTACCATGCCAATATAGGCATGGCACCTTTTGAGGCATTGTACGGGAGGCGGTGCACCACTCCTTTATGTTGGCAGCAGGTGGATGACAACGCCATGTTCACCCCACAGATCATTGAGGAGACCTCTAAGGTGGTTGATACTGTTAGAAGGAAATTACTGACTACGCAGAGCCGTCAGAAGAGTTACACCGACCATCGACGTAGAGACCTTGAGTTTCAGGTATGTTATCCTACATTCGCTCTCTAGTGGGTATAGTTCTTAGCCAATACTGTGTGACTAAGTATTACCCATGAACATAGGTCGGAGACTTCGTGTTCTTATGCGTGTCTCCAATGAGGGGTGTACAACGTTTCCGGTGCAAAGGGCAAGCTGTCACCATGTTTTGTGGGGCCATTCGAGATTTTGGCTCGTGTGGGGAAATAGCCTACAGGGTGGTCCTTCCCCCACACCTCGAGGGAATCCACGACGTATTTCACGTGTCAAATCTGCGGAAGTACATCCGAGATCCCCGACACGTGATCAACTACGAGACTTGGCGGTGGAGCCAAACCTCTCCTTTCTAGAAGAGCCAGTGCAGATTTTAGATCACGCAGTGAAGAAGCTGAGGCAGAAGGAGATCCCTTTGGTCAAGGTCCTGTGGCGAAGTCAAGATGTCGAGGAAGCGGACGTGGGAACCTGAGGCAGACATGAGGGAGAAATACCCTCAATTGTTCACATGTACGAAATTGAAGCCATAGTCGAGTTCTTTTGTGATTTTTATGGGCTTTGCTCTCTTTGAGATTTTTATGGGCTCATTTCTCTGTGAGGCTTGGTCACAACGGGGTTAGGGCGTTGAAATCGACTAGAGTCGTCCTAAGTCTCGGGGACGAGACTTCCTTTGAGATTTTTATGATGTGAAACCCCCGAAACCGGAACATGGACTAAAATGCAAAATCCAGCTGAATCTGGGCTAAATTGCAAATCTGCTTTTATTCCAGTGTTCAAAAAATATAATTTAGTCCATTGCGTAGGGCTCGTCGATAGCTTTCAAACGAGTCCAAGAACGCTAAAATCCGACTTCGGGAGCTCAAGTTATGGTCAATTTAGTGAGTAGGGGTCCGGGTCCATTCCAGACCCGAACCAAGATCCGACCCGAGATAACCCTTCACACAAAAACCCTAAAATCGATTTCATCGTAAAAAACGCCTCCAAATCACCCATCCCAGTCGACCAGCCCTCCATCCTCCTCTTTCTCCTCACCGGAGCTCGCCGGAGTGCCTTGAATCGACGATCCGAACCCGTGCTCGCGTAGAGAAGGTACGATTCTCCTTCCTCTTGCTGCGAGCTCCACACGATTCCCCCCCCCCCCCCGGTACAATGTTCCCTCCCTCTTTGTTGTTGGATTCCATGCATTTTATGCGAACCACATGCTAGATCACCCATGCAACTCTGTTCGTTGTTTAATGATCTTCAAAGTAGTGGTCAGTCTGTTTTGTATAGGCTGCACATTACGTTCATAGAAATTCTGTGAAGACATGTATCCGAACGTGGATCCACATCAAAAGAAGTACTAAACTCTGTAGGCACGGTATAACATTTCATCTTCCTTCACATCCTTATGTCTAACTTTTGGTGCACTGCCAGTAGCGAACATCTGCAGGTCTCCTGTGTCTACTATACCCAAATGGTGATCTTATCAAAAAAAAGGAGAGAAAAAGTGAAACTTTGTGTTCCAACTATTACAACACACGGAGTATTTGATACAATGGTGCCCATCTTGATTTCAAATTTATGCATTTCTGAATATATATCCATATACCAAATGACATATGGATGGGGGATGGGATTGGCCATGTTTTATTCTCACCGTTGTTACAGTGTGTCCAGTTAGTGCAGCATTCCTATAAAACCAAATAAAATCCTTGTTTCCTTTCTATTGTTAACCCAAATGCTACATTGGTTCTATATTTTGTGTCAGCCAGTTTTACATAATCATGCAAAATTCTGCCTATTCCTTTTTCTTACAATTACGAACTACAAGGCCTTGTTTCACATTATAAACAGTGGAGTAGTTTTATGTCTACAATATAATTTGAATGAGTTTTTTTCACTGAACTCCAAGGATTAAACTTGAGAAATAACCTTGTTAGAAGTTAAACACAACAACCATCAAAGAAGTTTTTGGAATGTTGTTTATATATGCGTATATCTGCTCTGACTAACCAATGAAGACATACATTAAATATTTCTAAGATCTTAATGAATGATTTCAGATTTCTTTAATTTGAATTATTGCGAGCTAGTACTCATAGATCGAGACTCAGTCTTGGTGCTTAATAATCAACAGATCCTAGAGTAGGTTTTGGGAATCTGATACATACTTGGGAAATTGATTTAACTTTCACAATTGCCATCGTAAAAATACAGCAATGTGCTACATGTGCAGAGTGTTAAGTCTCAAATAACTGAGGTGCATATACACACACTACAGTTACTCTTACGGATCTAGAGTAGTCCCCTTGTGACATTACATGGTAAATATTAAATCTTTTTTTAGGGTGCTAGCATTGATGATATTGTGATGATTGTCATTTCATGTGAAGGGACAATTAATGGTGTGGGTAGATGGAGTAGATGTCATCAAGGGAGGGACATGCACCCTTGGGGCCCCGGGTAGAAACCTAGATGACCACGATCCCAACTGCTATTGTAGCTGCGATGGTGGGGGGACATGTTGCTTGGCACACCGAGGTGCTAATCTGACGGTGTTGGCCTCAACACTTGCGTGCTTTAGCCCGGTGCTCGAGTGCGGGCCAAGTAGTCATGGTTGGTCGGCTAGTGTTTCGCTTGTCACTTAGAGTTAACACTCGTGTACAGACCAATGTAGGCCACATTGGTCGGTATTCCGAGTGGGAGCGCTAAGAGGGGAGTTCCGGGAAATGTGGTTAATGAAGTTGGGAATGTGATGTGAATCTCCTGTGCATAAGGAGGATTGGGCTAGTCGTGAATATTCGTGGGTTGGAATCTAGATTGTGAATCGGATATCAATTGTGAAGTGGAGCTAAGTGGACGTATTGGGAACTTAGTTAGGATGCATTGTACCCCACCACATGCCTACGGAGGCACCCCAACCCTAAGGTGTTTTCTTTTACCTTAGAGTCATAGTGTGAGGTCTCATCCGGACCAAGACCACAGACTATCCACGAAGCTTGGTTACTCATATCTATATCCAGATCAACAATAATAATAATGAAATTCGTTGCAAGATTGGTTACCTAGCTGTTCTTTTGCACACATTTAAATTATATCCTGCTTGTTTTTGTGTAGTTTTGTTTAAATCATATTGGGCAACTTTGCTCATAACGTACCTATGTGTGGATCCGCAGGTTCGCAGTAGTGACTAGCTGGAGGCACCACCCCTTTTTGCAGCCTCACGACACTTTTTTTGCAGTACAGTTGTGGGTAGTAGGTTTACTATCTTTCTTCACTTGTAGTATTTTGTTGAGAGACATGGCATGTAATGATTAATTGTGGACATCTATATTTATGCTTACATGTAATTTTTGTGGACATGGAAATGATCAATGGAATGTAATGGAACATGGAATGTGATTATGAACGGGTCATGAATGGAAAAAGAAAATTTTTATATTTCAGTAAATTGTGTCATTTCTCCTGCTTATGTGTATGTCATTAGTATTCGAATGTGGAATGTATGTGCGTGGATTGGTTTGCCGAGTACCCGGATCCTAGGGGTGTCACGGATTGGTATCAGAGCCGTGGTACTCCATTCCCTTCCATGTATATTATTCCTTATTAGTATTCGGATATTGGATAGTGTTTAAGTCTTCTGACCCAACATGAATCCATAGGAGAATAACACGATTACAAACATGTCCACATGTCTCTCATAATGTCTCTCTCAAGAAAAGCAAGTACTAATGCCTTAGTTCTTTATGCAGAACCATGCCGCCACGCGTAGACCAGGATGTGGCACAGCAGTTGGCTCTCCTTGTACAGGCGGTGCAAGGGATCCAGCAGCGCCAAGAGGCATTTGACAGCAACTCCAGCAGCAGGACTCCTCCTCCTACCGTCCCTCTCACGATGGGGAGGAGAGCGTCGACTTGTCGTTCTCTATGGATCCTGAGCAGCCAGAGGATACAGATGCCTTGCAGAAGCATCAGAGCACTTACGCAGCGTACCAACGGGCGGCGGTACCACGGTTCTTCGGTACTACCACCCCTGACGATGCAGAGATTTGGATGTCAGAGGTGTCCAAGGTCCTAAGGATGATACATGCACCCGAGGATACTTGGGTATCTTTTGCTGAGTACTCTCTTGCTGAGTATGCTGAGCGGTGGTGGAATGCCATCAAGGAGCACTTGACCGATCCCATCACTTGGGAGGACTTCTTTGACGAGTTCCGTGCAGAGTTCTACCCGGACCATTGGGTGGAGGATCAGAGGAGAGAGTTTGCTGAACTGACACAAGGGTCGATGACGGCCCAAGAGTACATGATCCGATACACAGAGTTGTCTCGCAATTCCCCTGCTACGACTGCTTACCCTCAGGAGAACTTGCAGAAGTTCATCCGAGGGATGCGCGAGGAGGTTCAGGACAGACTTTCCACCTTGGACCTTACCTCCATTAAGGAGGTTACTGCGAAGGCGACAAAGTGGGAAGCTACACAACGTCGATTGCATGGGGGTCAGTCGCAGTTACCTCCACCCCAGCCTAGCCGAGTTGCACGTCGGGACTTCTCTCGGTTCCGTAGAGACCGTCGCCACCACCCGACAGCGACGACACCATCCACTAGCAGGTTCGCACCATCGCCTACCTTGGGACAAGCCTTGGCAGGACGCAGTTCAGTTTCTTCTCGCCCCCCTGCGCAGACACAGAGCCGTGGACTTGGGGGCGGTAGTTCCGCTTTTGGTGGGAGCTTATCACAGGCAGACAGACGTACTTGCTACTTTTGTAGACATCCGGGTCACTTCAAGGCCCAACGCCCTTTGCGTACCAGTAGCTTAGGCACGCAGCAGCAACAGAGTGGAAGACCAACTGCGTCTTCCAGCCAGTTTCAAAGATCAGGATCCCGTCGAGGAGGACGTGACTTCCAGCGAGCCCCACAGCAGACAGTTAGTGTTGCGAGATCTAGTGCACCACGACGAGGGCAACTGAATGCAGTAACACAAGAGCAGGCCCACGCTTCTGGATCGGTCGTCAAAGGTATGATTTCAGCTCATGGGACGTCTTTACATGCACTGTTTGATTTAGGGGCTACACATTCCTTCCTTGCACATCATATGGTTCCCACATTGGGTAAGTCAGCGATGGAGGTTACTTCCCCGTACTACATCAAGGGTCCAGGGAGCCAATTGTTCATTATCCGCCAGGCAGTGGAGGATGTGTGTGTACAGATAGGTGGACATGAGATGCTTGCATTCTTGTTGTTGATACAGTTAGAGGATTTTGACATCATCCTGGGCATGGATTGGTTAGAGAGGCACCATGCATGATTGGACTGTTTTGGGAAGACGGTGGTCTTCCACTTACCTGGAGTGCCTCCATTTCAGTTTGATGGGTGCTTATCTGAGGACGGGATTGAGTGCATCTCCGCCTTGAAGGCACAACAGTTTCTTACCCAAGGTTGCGTAGGCTACCTTGCCTACGTGGTAGACTCAGCGACACAGGATCAGATGATGGAGGATGTCAGAGTTGTGCATGAGTTCCCTGATGTATTTCCAGATGAACTGCCTGGATTACCGCCGGTACGAGAGATAGAGTTTGAGATCACGCTATTGCCAGATACACATCCGATTTCTATCCCTCCGTACAGGTTGGCCCCAGCTGAGCTCAATGAGCTCAAGGTACAGTTGCAGGGGCTGTTGGAGAAGGGATTCATCCGCCCCAGTACGTCACCATGGGGAGCCCCGATCCTGTTCGTGAGGAAGAAGGATGGATCCCTAAGGCTATGCATAGACTACAGGCAGTTAAATAAGAGAACGGTCAAGAACCGTTACCCACTCCCCAGGATAGATGATCTATTTGACCAGTTGCAGGGAACAGCAGTGTTCTCTAAGATTGACCTGCGATCGGGTTATCATCAATTGAGGATCAAGGAAGCCGATGTAATGAAGTCTGCATTCCGCACCAGATATGGCCACTATGAATTCTTGGTGATGCCATTTGGACTCACGAATGCACCTACCGTATTCATGGATTTGATGAACCGGGTCTTTCGTCCGCATCTGGACAGATTTGTGATTGTGTTCATTGATGATGTTCTAGTCTACTCTCATGATGAATACGAACATGAGTCTCATCTCCGCGCCGTACTAGAGACGCTCCGAGAGCACCAGTTATATGCCAAATGCAACAAGTGCGAGTTTTGGCTTTCTGAGGTGGTATTTCTTGGCCACGTGGTTTCTGGAGCGGGGGTGTCAGTTGACCCTGCCAAGATAAAGGCGGTGGTGTCTTGGGAGCGATCCAAGACGGTTACAGAGATTCGCAGCTTCCTTGGCCTCACTGGCTACTACAGGAGGTTTGTTAGATGGTTCTCCCAGTTGGCTCTACCCCTCACCCGGTTGACGCAAAAGAATGTGCCATTTGTATGGAGTGACAAATGTGAGTTGAGCTTTCAAACGTTGAAGGAGCGATTGACTTCTGCGCCCATCCTCACCCTTCCTTCTGGTACCTTAGATTTCACCGTGTACACGGATGCTTCCAAGGAAGGCTTGGGTGCAGTGCTGATGCAACGTGGACAGGTTGTGGCATACGCGTCACGACAGCTGAAGAACCATGAACGCAACTAACCCCACTCATGACTTGGAGTTGGCGACCGTAGTATTTGCATTAAAGATATGGCGTCACTATTTGTATGGGGTGACATTTGAGATCTTCACAGATCACAAGAGCCTTAAATACATTTTTGATCAGAAGGAGTTAAATATGAGACAAAGGCGGTGGATGGAACTGCTAAAAGATTATGATTGTACCATCTCTTACCATCCTGGTAAGGGAAATATGGTAGCAGATGCCTTGAGTAGGCGGCCATACGTTGAGGGTTCGGCATCTTGGTTGCAGACTTGGGATGTGCTCACTGCACTTAGTGAGTGGCATCCATTTGAGGGCACATCCGATGCAGTGACAGTGCCAGCCAAGTATAACAGCTTGTGGGATATGATCGTTCAAGGGCAACAGACAGATCAGAGGACCCAAGACTTGTACCACAGATGCTTGAAGGATGAATTCGATGGATTTCGAGTCCGTGAATCCATCGTATGGAAGGGGGATCGTGTGTGTGTCCCATATGACAAGGAGCTGAGGAGAGAAATCCTGGATGAGGCGCATAGCTTGAGACTTTCCATACATCCAGGTGGCACCAAGATGTACAGAGACCTCCGCCAACACTTTTGGTGGGAAGGCATGAAGAAAGACATAGCCGAACATGTTAGCAGGTGTCTTACTTGTCAGATGGTGAAGGCAGAACACCAAAGGCCTCCTTGTTTACTGCAGCCTCTTCCCATTCCGGTGTGGAAATGGGAGAGCATCTCCATGGATTTTGTCACATCATTGTCGCGCACCCCTGGAGGGCATGATGCGATATGGGTCATCGTTGACCGGTTGACCAAGTCAGCACATTTCATCCCGGTCAACATGACATACACACCAGTGCAACTAGCCAAGTTATATGTTCAGCACATCATTCGGTTGCATGGGATACCCAAGGAAGTAGTGTCAGATAGAGATTCCCGTTTCACATCACACTACTGGGGAGAGTTCATGAGAGCCTTGAAGACAGAGCTACATATGAGTTCAACCTACCATCCCCAGACAGATGGGCAGTCTGAGAGGACCATTCAGACCTTGGAGGATCTACTACGAGCCTGCGCGGTTGAGTGGAAGGGATCTTGGAAGGACCACCTCCCACTAGTTGAGTTCACATACAACAACTACCATGCCAATATAGGCATGGCACCTTTTGAGGCATTGTACGGGAGGCGGTGCACCACTCCTTTATGTTGGCAGCAGGTGGATGACAACGCCATGTTCACCCCACAGATCATTGAGGAGACCTCTAAGGTGGTTGATACTGTTAGAAGGAAATTACTGACTACGCAGAGCCGTCCGAAGAGTTACGCCGACCATCGACGTAGAGACCTTGAGTTTCAGGTATGTTATCCTACATTCGCTCTCTAGTGGGTATAGTTCTTAGCCAATACTGTGTGACTAAGTATTACCCATGAACATAGGTCGGAGACTTCGTGTTCTTATGCGTGTCTCCAATGAGGGGTGTACAACGTTTCGGTGCAAAGGGCAAGCTCGCACCATGTTTTGTGGGGCCATTCGAGATTTTGGCTCGTGTGGGGAAAATAGCCTACAGGGTGGTCCTTCCCCCACACCTCGAGGGAATCCACGACGTATTTCACGTGTCAAATCTGCGGAAGTACATCCGAGATCCCCGACACGTGATCAACTACGAGGACTTGGCGGTGGAGCCAAACCTCTCCTTTCTAGAAGAGCCAGTGCAGATTTTAGATCACGCAGTGAAGAAGCTGAGGCAGAAGGAGATCCCTTTGGTCAAGGTCCTGTGGCGAAGTCAAGATGTCGAGGAAGCGACGTGGGAACCTGAGGCAGACATGAGGGAGAAATACCCTCAATTGTTCACAGGTACGAAACTGAAGACGTAGTCGAGTTCTTTTGTGATTTTTATGGGCTTTGCTCTCTTTGAGATTTTTATGGGCTCATTTCTCTGTGAGGCTTGGACACAACGGGGTTCGGGCGTTGAAATCGACTAGAGTCATCCTAAGTCTCGGGGACGAGACTTCCTTTGAGATTTTTATGATGTGAAACCCCCGAAACCGGAACATGGACTAAAATGCAAAATCCAGCTGAATCTGGGCTAAATTGCAAATCTGCTTTTATTCCAGTGTTCAAAAAATTTAATTTAGTCCATTGCGTAGGGCTCGTCGATAGCTTTCAAAGGAGTCCAAGAACGCTAAAATCCGACTTCGGGAGCTCAAGTTATGGTCAATTTAGTGAGTAGGGGTCCGGGTCCATTCCAGACCCGAACCAAGATCCGACCCGAGATAACCCTTCACACAAAAACCCTAAAATCGATTTCATCATAAAAAACGCCTCCAAATCACCCATCCCAGTCGACCAGCCCTCCATCCTCCTCTTTCTCCTCACCGGAGCTCGCCGGAGTGCCTTGAATCGACGATCCGAACCCGTGCTCGCGTAGAGAAGGTACGATTCTCCTTCCTCTTGCTGCGAGCTCCACACGATCCCCCCCCGGTACAATGTTCCCTCCCTCTTTGTTGTTGGATTCCATGCATTTTATGCGAACCACATGCTAGATCACCCATGCAACTCTGTTCGTTGTTTAATGATCTTCAAAGTAGTGGTCAGTCTGTTTTGTATAGGCTGCACATTACGTTCATAGAAATTCTGTGAAGACATGTATCCGAACGTGGATCCACATCAAAAGAAGTACTAAACTCTGTAGGCACGGTATAACATTTCATCTTCCTTCACATCCTTATGTCTAACTTTTGGTGCACTGCCAGTAGCGAACATCTGCAGGTCTCCTGTGTCTACTATACCCAAATGGTGATCTTATCAAAAAAAAGGAGAGAAAAAGTGAAACTTTGTGTTCCAACTATTACAACACACGGAGTATTTGATACAATGGTGCCCATCTTGATTTCAAATTTATGCATTTCTGAATATATATCCATATACCAAATGACATATGGATGGGGGATGGGATTGGCCATGTTTTATTCTCACCGTTGTTACAGTGTGTCCAGTTAGTGCAGCATTCCTATAAAACCAAATAAAATCCTTGTTTCCTTTCTATTGTTAACCCAAATGCTACATTGGTTCTATATTTTGTGTCAGCCAGTTTTACATAATCATGCAAAATTCTGCCTATTCCTTTTTCTTACAATTACGAACTACAAGGCCTTGTTTCACATTATAAACAGTGGAGTAGTTTTATGTCTACAATATAATTTGAATGAGTTTTTTTCACTGAACTCCAAGGATTAAACTTGAGAAATAACCTTGTTAGAAGTTAAACACAACAACCATCAAAGAAGTTTTTGGAATGTTGTTTATATATGCGTATATCTGCTCCTGACTAACCAATGAAGACATACATTAAATATTTCTAGGATCTTAATGAATGATTTCAGATTTCTTTAATTTGAATTATTGCGAGCTAGTACTCATAGATCGAGACTCAGTCTTGGTGCTTAATAATCAATAGATCCTAGAGTAGGTTTTGGGAATCTGATACATACTTGGGAAATTGATTTAACTTTCACAATTGCCATCGTAAAAATACAGCAATGTGCTACATGTGCAGAGTGTTAAGTCTCAAATAACTGAGGTGCATATACACACACTACAGTTACTCTTACGGATCTAGAGTAGTCCCCTTGTGACATTACATGGTAAATATTAAATCTTTTTTTAGGGTGCTAGCATTGATGATATTGTGATGATTGTCATTTCATGTGAAGGGACAATTAATGGTGTGGGTAGATGGAGTAGATGTCATCAAGGGAGGGACATGCACCCTTGGGGCCCCGGGTAGAAACCTAGATGACCACGATCCCAACTGCTATTGTAGCTGCGATGGTGGGGGGACATGTTGCTTGGCACACCGAGGTGCTAATCTGACGGTGTTGGCCTCAACACTTGCGTGCTTTAGCCCGGTGCTCGAGTGCGGGCCAAGTAGTCATGGTTGGTCGGCTAGTGTTTCGCTTGTCACTTAGAGTTAACACTCGTTACAGACCAATGTAGGCCACATTGGTCGGTATTCCGAGTGGGAGCGCTAAGAGGGGAGTTCCGGGAAATGTGGTTAATGAAGTTGGGAATGTGATGTGAATCTCCTGTGCATAAGGAGGATTGGGCTAGTCGTGAATATTCGTGGGTTGGAATCTAGATTGTGAATCGGATATCAATTGTGAAGTGGAGCTAAGTGGACGTATTGGGAACTTAGTTAGGATGCATTGTACCCCACCACATGCCTACGGAGGCACCCCAACCCTAAGGTGTTTTCTTTTACCTTAGAGTCATAGTGTGAGGTCTCATCCGGACCAAGACCACAGACTATCCACGAAGCTTGGTTACTCATATCTATATCCAGATCAACAATAATAATAATGAAATTCGTTGCAAGATTGGTTACCTAGTTGTTCTTTTGCACACATTTAAATTATATCCTGCTTGTTTTTGTGTAGTTTTGTTTAAATCATATTGGGCAACTTTGCTCATAACGTACCTATGTGTGGATCCGCAGGTTCGCAGTAGTGACTAGCTGGAGGCACCACCCCTTTTTGCAGCCTCACGACACTTTTTTTGCAGTACAGTTGTGGGTAGTAGGTTTACTATCTTTCTTCACTTGTAGTATTTTGTTGAGAGACATGGCATGTAATGATTAATTGTGGACATCTATATTTATGCTTACATGTAATTTTTATGGACATGGAAATGATCAATGGAATGTAATGGAACATGGAATGTGATTATGAATGGGCCATGAATGGAAAAAGAAAATTTTTATATTTCAGTAAATTGTGTTATTTCTCCTGCTTATGTGTATGTCATTAGTATTCGAATGTGGAATGTATGTGCATGGATTGGTTTGCCGAGTACCCGGATCCTAGGGATGTCACAATATATGACTGACCTCACGATGCAGATCCTTTACATGGGAATAGAGATTCAGAAGTGTCAGATAAGTTAGATCATAAAGTTGACTTAACGAGATCGAGAGAACCAAAACCTATGTTGTATATTATCATGATATAGGCAAGCATCCTCAGATAGGAGACAAATGTATTATATGTCCGAGTATGTACATATGGCAGACCGATAGGTTGATGGCCTAATCAAGGTCTATACACCGGCGATCTGGTGTGGGTACAAGGGCATATGAGTAGTATAATCTCTCAAAGGGAACATATATGTTCGCTTTGTGAATCAGAAGACTTGAGCTCACTCATGAGGTGTTGTGATCAATCAAATTCCATGCATGGTTATCTTGATTTGGAAGCATGACAAGAAATTTGTAGGTATGATATATGCTTTTGAAAAGCATATGATCGATACCAAGTCCCAATGACTGGTTGAGAAATTTGGTGATAAAACCTTAAAGATGACAACGTAAAATTGATCTATTTCTCTGAGTTTATTCTAGGTTTTCTAGCATATAGGATGTACATATATTAGGAATGCCCGAGGGTGATGTGATCATAAACTATTATATAAACATGACACTTCCATTTCGATGGAGTGATAAAACATGTTTGGATTTTAGTGACTTTTTTCGGTAGAAGAGTGATCTAATCTTAGTTCAAATATTGGATATTTGTACTGAATATGATTCGATTGTAACGAGAATATTAGATTTACAGTCTTGATTTAATCAAGCATATATGAGAGGTCCCAATATATAGATTGGAGATATGATCTCAATATCCAAGTCACTATACGTAGAATGTACAATCGCCATGTCCTTATCTCCAAGTATCCGCAAAGAAAGCACATTATTCTTGAAAGATATCAAGAATATTTCCATTAATAAAATATGTATCCAAGCACTGAGAAATGGATAATTAAATGTGATTTAATTATCATGAATAATGTGAATATGATTTATATCATTTAGATGCATGAGAATGATGACTCAAGATAAGTAAATGTGATTAGTTGTCATGGATATGAATAATGTATATAGTATTATCCATATTGATCCTATATATTATAAATGTGATTTATAATATAAAAGAGAGAGATTTGTAAATAACATTTACAATAAAAATGTTGATGTGAATTGGATTCATATTGGACAACTAATCGAAAATGTAATTTATATTTTATTTTGGGTTGTGATTGTGATTCATAAATTTGCAATGGCATGATTGATATTTCAACAAAATGGAATTATTTTTGTGAAATAATATACAATAAAAGTTATTGTATATAATGAATGATTATATGAGATATAAGATCTCATATAATTAGAATGAGGAGCCTCTCTTCCATATAAGGAGGGTGGACGACCACTCTTAATTTAGGAGTCAAGGTGGCCGTCCCCCTTAATTGGAAGGAGGTTGCCTCTTTCCTAATCCTTCATGGTATATTGATTTGATTGAATTCAATTATATTGATGATTGATTCAATACATATTTAATTAATTTAAATCAATTGGTGTTGTATTTTTTACAATAAAATCATGGTCATTGAAAGAAATACAAATCAATCTCAATCGTAGGATTTGTGTCGTCCATGGTCTTCAAAAATATTATAAAAGGAGAGGCAACCCTGGCTCTTCTTTTACAACATATAAATCACAACCTCTCTCTTCTTATCATCATCATGTACATCCTCTCTCTCTCTCTCTGTTTAAGTGGTCGTCCACTTCTTGACATAGAGAGGACCGTCATCGTCGCTACGCTGTCGTGCTACCGCTTCGACCATTTGTGGATCTTCGTCTTCCATGGTACCCCCTGTATGTCAAGAAAACCTCAGATTTTGTGTAATGAAATCAAGAGACCCGTCACTTGGATCACATCTTGGATTGCAAGATGGACGTGTTTCGTCAACGCGCTCGCAAGCATCTTCTCCGTCAGATCAGACTCGAGGCATATGGTCTCTTCATTGGGAGACTACGATAGCAACCGCGCTTCAAGATGTATTCCTACGTCATCTTTGTGGTCAAGATGAAATGATCCGAGAAATGTTCTTGGATCATGTGGTTTCATCGCTTAAATTTGTTAAATTTCGTTACTCCGAGCGACTAATACGACTAGTCGCTCTCGATCGCATATGATGCGATCTTCATGCTTTTATGATGCGCTTAAGGTTCTTTCCATAACATTCAGTATGATCGGTGAAGACCTACAAAAGAAAATGGTGGTGCTCTCAATCTCCTCAAGCTCAGAGATGCGTCAGCTAACGTGGATTTAAGGAAATGGGGGGGGGGGTCATTGATCCTTGGTATTTGGAGGGAGTAGTTGTGCTCCAACCATCACTTGTAGTCAGAGATGGGAGATTGTGCGAGTGGAGAGCAGAAGTGATGGAAGGAGATGTTTGTGGGTGTTCAATTGGGTTGGAATCAGAGTCAGAGTACAAGAATGAAGGTGAAAGTAAAGAAGAATTATATGGACCGAGAAGAACCATAAGAAGAAGAAAAGAAGATTAGGAAGAAGAAATGAGAAGAGAAGGAGAAGTAATGAAGCAAAGAATTACCTGATGGGTAATACTCATCTGAGGTGGAGGCATATAGTACTCCTCTCATCGTCACCTCAAGCAGGATGACGAGGGCACCACAAAGCTAAGCTGAGATTTGAGCTCAACAATAACAATGGAGATGCCATTTGATCAAGCCATGGTAGGTTTTAGCTCGTCGATGTCTCTACCATTTTCATACCATTTCCACTAAGAAGGGTATTGCAGTTGGGGCTTTACGCTTGCAAAGCGGTGAATGGGTTATAGTTTGTCATATGGGTCCTTTTTTAGGAGGAGGAATGAACATGATATAGCGGGGAGTTGCTGGAGATTGTGGAGCAACCGCCAGTGGTTACTAGTGTAAGTGGGTTATGTGACAAGGGCTCGAAGCTGTTGGCATAATGTGGAGGAGTCGCTGAGGTTGGCGGTGGATTTATGGACTGGCGTGGGGTCATGGGGGTAGCAATTTCTCGAAGGTGAAGTAGGGATGAAGATGATAGAGCTGACCATAGGATCAAATCTCGGAGGATGATGTGGCCTAGTTGGGCCCATGGGAGTGGAGCGAGAAGCATGAGTTGACTGGTAGTGGAGGCGTTGACGAAGGTCAATGGGCTCGTGACGACGTGGGAAGAGCGAGTGATGCAAGCAAGTACCCCAATGTTGTGTGGCGCTTTGACCCTATAGTGGACTAACACATGTGAGAAGGAGAGTATTCAAGACAAAACAAAAATAATAAGAAGTAAAAAATAACAAATGGTTTCAAATAAAAAAGCTATCAACATGAATGTTTTATATGTTCTAGAACTTTATATGAAGCTATAAAACCAAAAAGAAATGATTTACATATTGATATGACTTTTTTAGGTATTTCATAGGTATAAAATTCATGATCTTATACTTTTATTTTTTCGTTGTTATTCTTTGTAATATATGAATATTATATTTAAATAATAATACTAAATTAAAAGTCAATAACTCAGGAAAATACAAATAAAATGGAGGTGCCATATGCAAATGAATATGACTATATATACAATCCCTTTTATTTTTTTTCTTTGCTTTTCTATTTTTTGGGGTTTTAATTTCATTATAATTAGCTAGACTATAAATTAAAGGAATAAAAATTAAAAGAAATAAATTTAAAAGGTAGAAATATATACATGAAATGATAGGTGTAAGAAGGTACAATTGTACAATATATGGTACGATTTTCTGTGACGCTCTGCCCCTCCGGCTACTAAAACCGATGGGATGAGAACATCAGACCTACGATTAGGGATGATCATCGGGCCGGGCCGGGACAATCCCACCCCAGCCCAACCCGAGCCCGATTCTAATTTTCGAGCCCACGGGTCAGGCCTAAGCTCGCAATATTTCGGAAAATATGGCACAAACCCGAGCCCGACCCGCAAATACATGGTTCAGTCTGGACTCGAGCCGACCTACTATATTAAAAAAAAGATCTGGTTAACTAGGATTGGGATTTCATTTGGAACCGGAGTCTCACTATTTGACCCCTCTACATTACATCATGCACATTCAGCACCAAATATATTCAAATCAAAGCTATGTGGATCATTATAATGGGTATATATATGGGCCGGCCTATGAGCTTTGGGCATATGTGGGCTGGTCTCAGGTTGGGCTTATGATGGGTCTATATGTGGGCCGACCCATGAGCTTCGGGCTCGGGCCCATCGTTGCCCGATCCTGGCCCGAAATTTGATATGGGCCAAAAATTAGACCCAATCCCTCTCGACTATTGCTCGGGACCAGACCTGGGTCGGACTTTAACATGCCGGGCATCGGGCTGGGCCGACCATACCCGATGCTCATCCCTACCTACGATCCAGCTCACCCTTGATGTTTCATACTCAGTAAACCGACTCATGCACACTAGATTAATATTTGAAATAAGAGATGGCAGGAGAATCGATATGAAATGAAATAGAAGCCGATTTATTCTCATTAATCACATGCTAAGTTAATGTCCAAAATTAAGATACACAAGTAACTATAGAAAAGTTTAGAAATTTTCTACCGTATCTAATTACATTATCTTAAAAAATATATAAAATAATACATACGTAAATAAATTACTCTAAGATGTAAGTATCGTGTCTATTATGAGTATGTCCGTAAAGAGATATAAAGTATCACGATCGCTACTGCTATGTTTGATGCTCAGCTACACATGTTTGGTTAAGCAAGGATAACATTATAAGAAATTTCCTAGAAGTGAGAAACATGCTAAATACTAGTGTACGATAAACAAGAAAGGTGTACTTAGATCTCCCTGGTGGTGTACGCGTTCGCTATGAAAATCAACGGTTAATATGTATCTTTAATTTACATTGGATCATGTGTCATTGACTTCATTTATTAATTTAATATTCATTTGAGAATATTTCCACGTTGATCTTAAGATTTCCACCCATTAGTAAGAGTCCGCAACAGTGCATCAAGCAATTACTTGTAGTAGATCATGAATCATTTCTCATAAGACGAACATGCCAATACGAAACTTACGAGCCCCTCCTACGTTGGAACTTTAGTTCAGCCATCTTCAGCGAACCCCCAAGGACTTCTATTCAAACCAGAATAGGAAGATCGCATCCCCAATCTCTAGCACATTATACATCTCATAATTCTAACACTCGAAGTAGTATTCAATGCGGCCATGCATAATGATCTTCCAAGTACTGGTATTGTGTATACGTGCGAAATCAATAGCATCAACCGTACCACCTGACAACTTCGTTGAGCGGCTCTAGATGTAATTGAGCGATTAGATTCAACACGCCATCCAACTCGTCCATTGAAATCATGTCCTTTGAAAGTTCTACCCGAGACCCAAAGATGCATGCCTAATCTCTTGTACGTCTAATTTCATCCATCCGATCATCGTTCACTTTCCATATTTTTTATTTGTTTTTTTTTGAAATCACAGATAATAAGAACCCCACTAAGATTTTATGTTACTCCTATAATCCTACAATATAATCGCCATCGCAATTCAATATTCCAACATACTCTCTAAACTTATTCTATGCGTGTGCATCAACTATAATTTTAATTTTTGTCATATAACCTATCCATAAAATTAGAGTTTAATTATTGGCATAACAAGAATTTTTTTAATCTGTCTGGGCAGCAGAAATGCGAATAATCCGTAATGGAACCTTAATTATCTGGATATGGAACGGGATCAATTTAGGAAACATTACATTTTTTACTACTACCTCCAAAATCAAAACATGAACCATACGTTTGATTGAGTATTTCCACATCCATTACATGAATTACTAAATATCGTGACATTGTGCAGTATTTTGCATATGTATATTGGTTATATTGTGGGAAAAGGTCATCCTCGAGATCTCCTCCCCCGTGAAATCGACACATCCGGTGCTCGATCGCAATAGATGACCTCTAGATCCCCTACGTGACGATACCTTAGAATCTTCGATCATATCAGCTTCCCTCACGATGATGGTGGCTATTCGATGAATGTTTCGACCAAAAAGAGGGGTTTTGCGACAAGGAGAGGATGGGAGACTAGAGTTTAAGAGCACAATCCACTTCTCTCATATTTATAGAAAAACAGTGGTATTCGAATCCAATTCAGATCTATATATTGATTCTACTTGTCATCTTAAATGTCGATGTCTTAAGTAGGAAGCTCGAACTTCGATGTTCTGGGCTCGTTGGAAATGTCTCAACGAGTCATGTGAAATGGTGCAATTTCTTGGATGCTTGAAACTCTTTAGATTTCAAATGAAAACACAGTTGTTCACAACCCCTAAACTCAAGGTTCATATAGTTACTCCGATTCCTTTGAAACTAGTTTAGTAGTCTTGCTTTGTTGGTAATTAAGAGTACATTATTTAAAGGGAGTATATAATCACACGAGATTGTATGATGTAGGATATCACCTTTTGGGGAGTCACTGGTTTAGATGAAACAACGCTCTAGAGAGGATCTTTTGCGTCCTATCGCAATTTTATGAGCAATCTGGCTAGCTATATTTTCTTTATATCGTTTTTTTATTGCGAGAATGCATTTTTTCATTCCAATAATCTTCTCAAGCCCTGTCTATTGTAAGTCTCCTTGTAACTTCCCCGTTTTTAAATAGATTTGGGGGTGGACACCACTGAGTATTCTCCCTTTTTGGGCTCAAAAAAATTGACTCATATCTTTAACAAAGATCAAGTTGTTCAGCTCTGAAACACGTCGTGAGTCAGGGGCGGGGGTTATCTGTGCATTAAATTGACTATGAGTTACTTGGTATAAGTACGATAGTCAACCTTAGGGTGTGTTTGATATGTGGGTTTAGGTGGGTTAAACTGGTAGCATGTAACCCATTTTTGGGTTTGGGTGTTTGGATAGAGGGTTAAACTGGGGATGGATTAGAAGTGGTTTATTGTGATATGATTGTATTGAAGTTTGAAAAAGTGAGTAGTTATTGTGATGCGATTGTATTGAAGTTTGAAAAAGTGGGTATAAGTGGAGTGGTTTACAATTTTTATATGATATGATGGTATAATGTATTATTTTTTGATGGAGTGGATAAAAAAATAATTTATTTAATATATTAAAAAAGGAAAATTGTGGGACCCACTTGGCAAGAGAAATGGTAGGTTAAGGAGGGTAGTATGCTATTCAAAAATTTTAAAGCATCAAGAGAATCATAAACAATCTAAGCCAACCCCCAATTTAATAGTAATGGATTATAACCATATTAATTAAAAAAAATTAATCTAAAAAATAAAGTAGAAAATACTAGTCATAATATCTAGTAAGAAGGAAATTGTTTTAAAGATTTCCATTCCAATTCCACACCTCACATTTATTTCCACATTTTCGCATTCCTTATCCCACCTTTTCCATTTTCTTTTCCGTTATTGACTAAAATCCCACAAATCCAAGCAGGCAACGATGATCATTCTCCTTGTTCATGAAAACAAGGAAAACAATATTGCAAATCCCTACTTAACATTTGCCATTATTCATCTCTTATCCAGAACATGGTGGTGACTGTAAATATCAGGCTAACATTTATCATCACATGAGTAATATGCATGCTATTCTCATCATAATGTAACTTGTTGCTTTTGTAAGTTGAAAATCTACGTGTTTCATGGCTTTAAATTTTAGATATTGATTATCCTCACAAAATGAATGAAATGATTATTATCTTGCCAAGTCATATTTTACTATTCCATTTTCTCAAAAAATATTAGCTTGTAATTTTCTACATGAGCTTTATATTGTTCCATTTAACATGCAAATGTAATCAATAATGCATTCTACACTTTTGTCAACAATATTTCATCTCTTTGATTAACATGATATAATTATATTACATTCATATATTCTTTCATCCCATAAAATGTAGTATATTTATAAACGACGTGTAATAACTATAAAAATTAGGCATTTGTATCCACTATGTATTGTATTTTTGATATTTTCCTTGATTTATATTATTTTTTCAACTTGCCTTGATAATTTATATCCAAATTTAGATATATACAATAAAATATCTAAAATTATAATAGTATTCATATAAAATTATTTATATGAACTTTAATAAATCAATTAACACTTCAAAACGAAATAAAATGAATCGAATTTGAATGTTTAAAACTTGGAATGAATCGAATTTGAATTTAAGTTGACCGATTCATTTCAAATTCATTTGGAATCTGAATTAGGAATATTTAATGAATTGAATATGAATCCAAATCCATGTAGATTCAAATGTATCGATTCGATTAGCATTCCTAATTCCTTTGAATTATGCTATTGCTATTGATTGTACTGGTAATATATCTAAATACTCGGCTCAATCCAATCCACGATCGGGATAATTCGATTTTTGAAACCATGATTGTTGTTCTAAAAACCTATAAACTGTGGAAAGTCATGAACTCGTTAACTAAAACGTACTCTAAGGCTTCGTTTGGTTGCAGGGTTGGGTTGGGGTATACTGGTGTATCCCTCCTTCCAACCCATCAAACCCTTCTCACAGTTTACTATTCACAGGAGTATCCCAACCCAACCCAGCAACCAAACAGACCCTAAAGCTGAATGCGATCATACCGGTAAATTAATGAATCGGATCACATCAGAATTACGGATAATAGAGTCTAGCAATCAAGCAAATAAGATCACACATTACAGAAAATTATATGCTGTCCAGCCATTAATTAGAAAATACACAGCACAGCAGAGGACGATTATACGATAATCCCACATCGATCATCACAGGTCTCTTACCACCACCCAAAAAGAAAGATACAGGTTTTTTCTTCTCTAAATAAACAACAGAGGATCGCAGGAGAACTCACTCGAGCTGTGCATACCATATCCCCTGGATCTTCACATCTTTGGGCACCTTAGCTCCCATGTCGGAATCCGACGGCTGCAGGCTCTCGAACACGCCGATCACCTCCCCCGTCTCCGGCTTGCTCTGCGTCACGCTGAGCGTGATCTTCCCCTTGGTAGAAGAGTGGTCCTTGATGTTCTCCTTCAGCAGCTCCTCTTCGTCCCCTCTCCCCCCCGCGGGCAGCGCCACGGCGTTGTCGTACCCCTGGGAGCCTCCCCTGCCCTTGGGGTCAAGGAAGGAAGAGCCACGGTACGACGGCACGAGGAATGGTCCGCCGAAGCTGTCCGCCGTGCCCGATGCCACCAGCTGCTTGATGGTGAAGAGGAACGGCACACGCTCACCCCCTGGCAACTGCACGGTCACCGCGGCGTAGTCTATGCCATCCTTCTCCTCGAAGGTGACCTTGCCGCCCGAGGAGACCTCGAACGGGCCCTCGATCTCGTCGAGGGTGTACGTGAGGCGTGTCATGAGCTTGGTCTTTTGGAATTCCGGCGGGGCGTTCTTGGCCACTCCCTCGGCCTTCACCGTGAAGGATGTCGGCTCGAGGCAGAGCTTCTTCATCTGGTACTTGCCCTCCTTGAAGGTGAAGCCGTCCACGCCTCCTTCGATGGTCGGGCACTGGTTCGCGGTGCCGGTGCCCTTCACCTCCGTGTAGGTCCTGCTCTGGATCTCGTCGAAGGTCAGCCTCTTGGGCACTCCCTCAGCGCTGGCGCCCTGTTCTTGCGTAATTAGTATCTCATATATCATAACCCTCCATCACATAAACTACAAATGATACCAAACAGTACCGATGCGAGGAGGGCGGAGGTGGCGAGGGCGAAGCCGGCGATCTTGGTTGCGTCGACGCACTTGTTGGCGAGCTCGCGGAGGTCGGTCTGGAGAGAGCAAGCGATCCTCCCGGTGGCGGGCTCGAGGCCGAAGGACTTGGTGAGGAGAGGGGCCGAGCGGAGTTGCACGGCGGGCCTCGATGCGGAGCCGCCGACCCTCGTGGGTTGCATGAGAGTAGCCGCTGCCTGAAGGGACGCCGCCATGGTGGAGGAGGAGGAGGAGGAGGGGAGGTGTGGTGGTGTACGTGGAGAGGAGTTGAGGGTGAAGGCGTTATAGGGGGAGGCGATGGGGATAAGAGTGGATTGGTTGGATAAGGGCTCTCCTCTCACGGCCACTCGATGCTGATCGCTTCCCGCCACGTGGATCTGTTCGTTCCCATGGGGGGCCATCCGAGATCTAATTGGATGCTGGGATTGAGTGGGTGATTTGCAGTGCACGATTTCGCTTTAGGACTTTACAACAACGTTTTAAAAATCGGATCGGCCTGTCGATCGGTTAGTCTTCGATTTGGTCTTCGATTTGCAGTGCCGGCTAGTCTTCGATTTGGTCTAACTGGATCGGAGTTCAAACCGATTGGATGGGCGATGATGTCAGCATGACGTCATCATTCATATCGACTCGGAAAAAATCGGATCGGGCTTAATTTACTAGTTCGACCGATCGAACCGATTTTTTGAACCGATAAAACCGGATAGATACATGTAAATATGTATTTATATATCAATGAAATAATCATTTAAAATATCAAATCTTTCAACATAAAAACATGATTGCCTATTTTGAATAAAACTCTACAAAAGGTAGTCACATTTTCTACCATTATATATGAATATAATATTGTAATAATTTATTTATAATTGCTTTTAGAAAATTACTCCAAGAAAGTAGTGGCACAAGTTATATTCCAAGAAAGAGAGGAACGTAACTGAAACTGTAGAATTTAAGAAAGGGTACAAGTGATAAAAACCCTATTATTTCATTATTTAAATCTTTATTTTTTAAAAATATACTAAACCATCAAATCCTGGTCAATCCAGGTCAACCCGGTCCAACCGTCCGGATCAACTCGGTTTGACCACTGCTCTGACCCGATTTTTTATTTTCTTTTTTTTAAATTAATCATCTAAAACCGACCGAGTCGGGGCCGGTTCCCGGTCCAACCGGTCCGGTTTTTTAAACCCTGGTTTACACACACACGCACACTATTTTTCTGTATTTTTGGAGGGGGGGATTTTACATTTCTTGTCCTTTCAGGTTTTTTCCCAATAAATATACGTCACTGTTTTTTTCTCAATTACACTTGTATCCATCTATTCTTACGAAATTAGCAATATTAACCTTTTTTTAAGGTAAGTAAATATATTGCCGAAAAGATCTGTTTACAGTATAAGAGAAAGAATTTTCCTTCACAAAAATCCAAAAAGATGGGAGAGGGAGTTCTCAAGGAGATTAAGTTAGAAAAAAAATTACAGAGAGGCCGTTGGGAGCGGGCAATCAGCAAATGATCTTCAGATCGTTCAAAATCCGATTTGTAGCCCAACAGGCGTATTTGAGCTGCTAGCCCAGCAGAAACTCAGTAGCAAATATTAACCTTTTGTTAGTGTAATACATGGGTATAAGCGTAACAATGGAAGGACGTTGTTGTGGATTTTATGAGAATATCAGGGGCACAATTGTAAGTGTATACGAGTTAGATAGGGGTGTCAAAAAATTCTCAAGTTTGGCTCGCTAAAAGCTCGATTCAGATTCGGTTCGAAAATAAACGAACCAGACTTGAACACAACTAGGCTCGATTAAATAAACGAACCGAACCTAAAAATCATACGTTCGCTTAGGTTCGATTTGTTAAACCTCGATAAACACACATGCACGCACACATCCACATATATACTTACAAATCCTTATTCACAGAAGTGGACCTTATTTTGAGATGAGTGGATTTTGTCCAAGGATAAGTGAACTTTGTCTAGAGCTAGCTGAATATTTACGGGATAAGTAGGTTTTATCTCGATATAAACTATCCTAAGATAAATAGTCACATAGTGATTACAATATCTATCATCTACGTGTCTAGTACGTTTTCTTTCATTATCCTCAAATTAACAGAACATATATAAACCGTACTTATCGCATATCTTCACATTATTCCTTATCCTCATCTGAATAGATATAAATATATATTATAACTTATTAATCTAATTTTTGCAAAAGATTAAGATGAGTTAGGTAAAGGAAAAAACTGAATGAATATTTATTCTAATTATAAACACACACACATATTTTCATTTCTCTTCTTTTACTCCATCTTATTAGAGAATTCTCAAGTTCGATATTTAATTAAAAAGAAGTTCAATTCAGGTTTGGTTTGAAAATAAACGAACCGAACTTACTTTATACTCGATTAAATAAACAAACCGAACTTAAAAAAAAATAGGTTCGCTCAAGTTCGATCCGTTTACACCTGAGATGTAAAAGTTATTGGAAAAACTCGAAAAGCCACGACTGTAAAACTTTCAATTTTAAAAAAGTGAGTGTCAATTGATGAGCTTCGAGCTAGCATCATTTAGATGCCAACCATCTTGATCAATTATCAGATTATTTAAATGGTTCTTGTGTTGTAGTTTTTGTAATAAACGATGAATGCTATTCGAGTCTAATGTTGAAAATGACCATATGAGCAGTAACAATTAAAAATATAGGTAGGAGAGTTGTACATGTTATTATAGAAAAATTGAAACCTTTCATTGCCTATGCATCTAAGCTTGCATAAAAAATCAGTAGAGAACACATGCACCTTCGCATGTAGACGTCCCAAAGAAAGAAATTCAGAGTTGTACTTCTCCTTTGTCGCAACCACATCCTTGTCAAGTGCAACCAATATAACAAACCCGAGCTTCTCGTCGATACGATTGCGTCAATATGATGGAGTTCTTCCCTTTCAAGACTGCCTAGAAAATATGTTGCATATGTGACTGAAGATTAGGAAAGAAAGTATTCACTTGATGAGGGTGAAATTTCCATCACGAAATTTCTTACCTTTAGTAGCTTGATGAACTTATTTGTGAAAAAGTCGGTTTCGGGACCGATTCTACAACATTATATTTAGGATGTTATCATTTTATCCACATATTTCACTCTTTTCATCGAAACTCTTTTATGTTTTGTTTCTATATTTTACAATGAAATAAAAAAGGAAAAGCAGAATAAAAAGAATGAGATATATATATTAATACCGTTTGCTTATAGATACCACCTTTTAAATTTTCTTTAACCTTTCGATCCCCCCAAAAAATAGTTGTTGTGTAAAATTTAGGGATATTTACACCTATAATTCTGAGTAATTTTGTAATTACTACAGAAACCCTCGATAAGCACGAATTACACTCAAGACCTTGAATAGTGTTTAACTATTGCACCCATATCCCCGTGTTAACTTCCATCTAATTTTCTGCCAACTACGACGGTACTGTCAAGTATTTTATATTTTATACCCTTTGAATTCCCACTATTTACAAATGAGGCCACCTCGTCCTTCCTTGTTTCATCCCTCCAGCACACACCTCCGACCACCTCCACTTCCTCGCCCCTACCCCACCCGCAAGCCCTCATTCCAATGCCCCCCTCCCACCCCCCTACAGCCCCCAATCGATGCCTCCCCTACCTGCCTCCTAGTTGGCAAGGGCCCCACCTCTTCCTGCAAGCTCCCAATCGGCAAGGGCCTCCCACCTTTGCCTGCAAACTCCACACCCCATGCAAGCCCCAGGGCCAGAGGCCCCTAACCTCCCGCAAGCCCCAGGGTCGGAGCCCCGCCGCCCACGAAGCTCCAGGCCCCCCCCTGAGTGGAAGTGGGAGAGACTACAGTAATCCTGGTGGTCTATTGTGTTCAGCCTTGACCATCTGACATGTCATGCATCTGCTAACATGTTGCGCCACATCACGCTTCATTCCGTCCCACCAGAGATGAGGCATACAGTTCACGGTTATCTATCCATCCAGGCAACATGAAGATGCACCGTGATCTGCGTCGACATTACTGGTGGGACGGAATGAAGCACGATGTGGCGCAACATGTTAGCAGATGCATGACCTGTCAGATGGTCAAGGCCAAACACAAAGTCTCCTCTTCCTCCTCACCCACCTCCTCCTCTCCTTCATTTCTTTTTTTTCTTTTTTAAAATTTTGGTTAATCCCAACTGTTAGATCACGGATTGATTAGATTAACTCAACCATCTAGTTGAGTTAATGAACCAAACAAACGAAAGGTTATGTGTGTAAAACGAAACAATTATTCAGGGCCTTCAGTGTAATTCATGATTATTGAGGGTTTCTAGAGTAATTACGAAATTACTCAGGGTTATGAGTGTAAATATCCCTAAAATTTAATATCTACACAATATTAAGAAGGAAATCAAGAAAAAAAATACAAAATCGTAAATCAAATATTATATATATATAAATACCCGCAAAATAATAATTTCGCTTTTTTTAAATTTTACCGCTTTTGCATATGAGATCTACAATTTTCATTTTGAGCATTTTATGATTCAACACTTTATTTATTTTGTGAAGTTCTTCTCTCGATTTTCAGTGGTTGACATCTCTTCTCATCAGTGCAAAGAATCTCTCCTTTCTCCCTCCCCCTCAGCCAACCATCCATTGCATCTCTCTTCCCAACCCATTTCTCATCATCTCTTTTCAATGTCTTCTTCATCCTCTCCATACGAAAACCCATCCACAGCCACCTTCTAAATTTTATTCATCTATACCCAATCCCAACTTCTAACCCCATTTTCTAAAAAGGTGAATGACGACTGCTCCATCCGTAGAGCGACGATGAAGAGCACGAGAGTAAAAAAAAGGATTCATAGTCATTCATCAGAAAGCAATGCATACAAGGCATAAGTTCACTACATAGCAGTAGATTTCCACCTACACGAGTGTGGGGTAAAATAAGCTAGTCCAAAAAAACAGAAAAAAAGGGTATTAACCCACACGACTACGAATATAAGAGCATGCTTACATAAACCTAGACCATCTTCCCAAAAAGAACTAGCTGGCAGGCAGTTGGGGACATATAGCGTTTAAAATTTAATCCCGCCTTAAAAGAAGTTTGCCTTTTGAGGAAGGTCGACCAAACTGACGTGTATCAATGGTCCCAGAGGTCAAGGGGCATCCATGGATGTTCCACATAGCAAAGCTCCAAGCTTTGGCCAAGCTTCCTAACTCCATCAACCCATCGAGGTGAGGGAACATGGAGAGCCTTCTCTAATACTAGGCACAACATCCATCCTTCATTTGTTATGGGAGTGTTCTTATTCCAAGGTGTGTTTGGTTTTTCTTCTCCATTTTATTTTTCTTACAGTGTGCACCCATTGTAATTACTTCCCCTCAATGCCACACCACCATGATCATCTCCACAACTTCTCCATATCGTCCATACCTCCCACCTTCAATCAGATTCTCTCATGGAATCGCATGCCCTCCTTCATCACCAACAAGAGGACAACCTGTTATCATCTCATTTTCCCTTTGATTTTAGGACCGATTATCTATAACAGATGCTAGGGTGTACGGGGTGGACTTCGGGTGGGGGAAGCCGACGAAGGTGGAGATTGTGTCCATCGCCAACAGATGCATGTCGCTCTCGGAGATCAAGACATGGATTGGTGGGAGTCTCCAGATCGGGTTTGTCCTCCCGGCTACGGTGGGCACTATATGAGTCTACCATATAACCCAACCAAATCGTTGAAAATAAGTCAGAATGATTTGGATCATTTGACTTTCGGGTTGGGTTGGACCCAAACTATATTTCTTTAATGGGTATTGGGTTGGTTGGTCGATCTAACGTCTTCCACCCAACCCACCAAATAACCCAAACTATTCCTTTGGATGACAATAGGTTTAACCCTACCCAACCCAACTAATATGTAGTTAATATATAATATCAATAATTCTAAACTCATATCTATTTCTCATGTACAGCTCGGATTCTTCAATCAAAGTTATCAACTTGTTAACAACCTTGTCTCACTAAACATTATTTTAATTGTTATTATGTATCGTACTCAATATTTTTTTTCTCTATGATCCTTAATATTATCATTACATACTATAAACAACTGAGAATCTGCCTTATTACCATATAACTATGCTCCAATCCCTATCCACTTCAAGAGACATAAATTATTCTTGAAAATCTCATCATCTTAACTAAACAACTCCATATCAACTTGAACATATCCCAATATTCTTCATCCATGTTGAACATACTCCTCCAACCTTCTTCTCTATTGAGCTTAATACATGCTTATTTTGACATCTTTTTCATACATCAATGGCCCATCATTACTTGACCTTCAATTAACAAGATTTTCATATGGATAATTTGATTTTCACCCAACCCAATCGACGCAAACCGATCACCCAAACATCTCAACCCAATCTAATATGGTTGGATGATGGTGTCATTTTTACAACCCGAATCGAATTCAACCCAAGTCGAATAACCCAGACCCACCCAAATCAGTCAAATACCCACCGCTACTCCCGACAAGTGGGGGGGGGGGGGGATGTTGGAGGACGGAGAGAAAGAGGTGGTCGACGAGGGGGTCGGGTTGGAGGAGGAAGGTCTCATATGTAAATAATGGGAAATTCAAGGGTACAAAATGTAAAATATTTGATGAATTATAACAGGATATTTGATGGAAGTTAACACAGGGTCGTAAATGTAAGAGTTTAGCACTGTTGAGGCCGGGTCATGCTAATTCCATACGAATCAGTACTGAGAAGCACGCGCCCATCACTCCAGCAATGGCACCGAAGATGAAATATAGAGTACCTATATCCTTGTGGTTAGTGGAGAAGAGCCATCAGATCAGGTTTTTCATGAATATATTTAGCGTCCTCTGTGTAATTCACGATGACGCGTGATTATGATTGTAGTTACAAAATTACTCAGGATTACACGAGATTATGATTGTAACTCCCATGCATTTTTGTTTCAATTCCTTTTAAGCGGTCATCATTTTTGAATGTGTTATTGAACTCGTGATGCAACATCTACCTGAATTTAAGAAAATTTTGTAGCCATTTTGATCTACTAAAACTATTTGAATAGATTTGCAGGTTATGACCCCTTCATTCATAGTAAATCAAAGCATACCACTTTCAGTAGAAAATTGGATTCGTCAAAGTATTTTGATATCTCTATTTTTATTAAGTAATTTTGGGGAATATTGACATTTGCTCCTTGTATAATTTACAGAAGATACTGCTTCTCATATTTATATTCGGTTCATATTGCACTATTTTTGAAATAGAAAATGTCCCCTTGTAACTTACAATCAAATGTACATCTCATATTTTTGTTGTTTTTTATTTCATTTTTTGGTATTTATAACAAATCAAAAACCCAAATGTTGCTATTTACCTTGTATAATATATAAAAATTCAATTTTAGCCAAAAAAATCTCAAAAAAAATCAAGGAGTGTATATCTTCAGTAGATACATAAGCCTTCCAAAAAAAAATCAAAAATTCATATATCTTTGCTAAAAACAAAAAAAAGCATTTTTCAAATTTTAGAAAGTTATGCACAAATCTATAAAATTCAAAATACCAGAAACAAAGGCATTTTTTATCCATTTATTCTCTGACTTTTAAAATATCTTGGAAAATTTTAAGGTCATTGCCTAAATTTTGACATAGTTTCTTATCTCTAGCTTTTACTTATTTCAATTCCCTCATTTACTATTTTATAAAATATCCTAAAGCATATAACCCCCCAAAAAAGCAAAAATACCTTTTTAAAATTGAAAGTATATAACTATTCTCTCTTTGTTTTTCTACATATTTCATATCATTTTATTCTATTTAAAACTTAAATCTCAAAAACCTTTTATGAAAATTCAAAAATCTAAAAAATTAAAAATGCAAAAAGGGAAAATATAAAAATATAAATGAAAAATAAAAAAATAAAAACAACAAAAAATAACAATTACCAATCAAAATAAAAAGATACACCATCATTGGGATATATACACATTGTTGTGCGTGCACGCAGGCACGCAGCTTCACACTCAGGTAGTTGATAAACCAAATAGAAGTATACAAAGAATGGGATGGTACCCTCTATGTTAAGTCTATCAAACAATGTTTTCAACACTTCATGTTTACTAGGTAAGTGCGCCTTTCGTCGAACACAAGGAGGCAACGTACTCGCTAAGTCATGTCAAGTCACAAAGTCTATAAGGTCACTTTCAATTATGCTTGCATGTTTTTTGCTGGTTTTAAAGAATTTTTCAATTGATTTTAATTTATTTTAAATTTTTCAAAATTTTAATATAATTTTAATTATTATAAAAGAGAAGAAAATATCATAAATATAATATATGATAAAAGAAAATAAGAAAGAGAAATGTAAAAAGAGAAATAAGTGATATAATATTAAAAAAGTATAAGTAAATAAATTTGAGTTTTTTTTTGCATTTTGAAAATATTTGTGGACATTAAAGATAGGGAAACATGAAATAAACATAAAAACACAAATAAGTTTTAAAAAATAATTTACAAGGAAAGAAAGTGTACTTTGAAAAATAGACTTTTGGCTTAAAAATAGGGAATAAAATCCTTGAATAGTAGGTCCACGAGCTTCTAAAAACATCCTCTCTTTTTGTATTTTGATCCATGTGTTTTTTCAATATAATTTTCTATGCCTTTTGAGTTTTGGACAGAGGATACAATATTTCTGGATATGATAAACTACATAAACATAGGCATATGCCTATCTTTGTGGTAATTTTGGAGATAATACGAATAAAATAAAATTAAAACAAGTCAGAACACTAAAAATAGGCCTTAAATTTCTAATAAATATGAAACAATGACTAAGCATTCTGACTAATATCTCAAAGGATCCTCTAAACAAGGGATAACACAATATATTTTTAATCCCAAGAGATATTCAAAATCAAGCCCAAGATAATTCATCAATGCCCAAACTTGCAAATGTTCCACAGAGTGCAAATAACAATATTTTTTTGATAAAATTTAGGATGCAAGTAGATGTACATTAAATGCACAACATAACCAGAATTCAGTTCAATTTTCTATTGCATCAATTTAATATTAATTAAATACTACAACATGGCATGTTTCATTAACAAATTCATACTTGATAAAAAATCAGCCAAACTTTAGTTCTATGTAAAGCACGAATTTAGGAGCCCAACAAAATAAAAATCGCACAAAATAAAGTAGGGAGCCAAGAGTTACACAATCTCAAACACAAAGGTAAAACTGCAAATATTACAATATATTAAAAGTTCAAAAATGAGAAGGGAAACTTCTCTGCGATGCTTGAAAGTCGAGGGGTAGTAACGCAAATGCCCTTGCATCACATGAAGTGCTCGTGTATAAGGAATGGGACCTACGAGCGAAATATAAGACCTCGAGGTGCTTGGTTATAAATATCCCATCACATGCTCGGAGCAATGACCTTTTGGCCTGGACTGGAGAGCACATGACCGTTTGGCGTGAGAGGTCTGCTGTAAACCACAAGGACGCCCGAGCTGCTCGATCAAGATCGAGCGGTTCATACAGTAAGAGCCCACAAAAATCTGGATTTTGTGCAAACCGCTCAATCTTGATCGAGCAACTCGAGCGTCCTCCCAATTTATTGCAGACCTCTGCAGTATATCAAAGCATCTTGGCATGAATGGACGGTGGAGATGTGCAACTGAAGGTGATTGTGTGTGGGGTTTAATACACATAACGTCATACGGGTTGGCCGATGAAGATGGTAGAAACTGTGGTTGTGGACCTTGAGTTCGACCACCACGTTCGACCCAAAGTGGGTCAATCGACATCGACCGTTCCTTGGACCTTGAACAACTGAGATGACATAGTTGGGTCGATCGGACGACAATTGCTAGTCCTCGTCCAATCTTTCTTTCTTCTTGGATTGCATAGAGGAGATGAAGCACCCCCAATTAAGGATTCGTGTTCGGATAATTCCTCTACTTACTACAACGTCAAAGGCCTGCGATGAAAGTATAACAATACTCAAACTACAAAGGCTCAGTCAGGGGTAAATCGAAATAAAGATCAGCGGGGGAGGAGCTCCTCGGCGAAGGTGACGGAAGAAGGACAATTCGCTTAGGTCAGGGATCCTGATCTGAGGTATTAGGTGCTAGAGAGAGAAGATGGAGAAGCAAAGAAAGTAAGCCAAGTGAAATGGTGTCGATTCGATGAAGGATGAATGCTGCGATACACGCAGCAGATTAAAGGATGAAGGTGAATTAGTTATTAGTGCTCAACAATCAGTTGACTCAGCAAGGAGTCGACTATTTGACTTGAACAGTGGACTGGTCGATTTGATCAGATGACTGAAAGGATTTTTGGTGGATAATTTTTGGTATGAGTTATATTTTGGCTCACATACACAAATCCTATTTAAAAAAGGACTCAAGAAGTTGCAACTTTTTCATGATGCTTCTTTGAAAGATAATATATATCTTACAATGATTTTACACCCTATACATTTCTTGGTATACAAATACATACATGTCCATTGTTTGAATGCAACAGAGAATCAAAATTTCCTTTAAGATATAATATAATAATAAAACTTGACTGCTTCTTGTATTCATTCATTTAAGACTTATCCTGCAAGATGGATCAGTAGACTAGAAAATAAATATTTCTAGGAGAGTCATTATTAAATTAGGTGAATCGCTGGTCTACTAACATTCTTTCCCCTTTTTGGTAATGCTAACTCATATATTTAACTAAAGAAGAAAGATCCTCTTATTACAAAACCAGGGTACTTATATGATTCTTATTACCTTAAATAGATACATCTATAAGGCCAGAATCAACATTTATTTCTCAACTTGTTCATTCGAGGAGTCAATCTTATCAAAAACCTCTCCCCCTGTCATTAAAAAATGCAACAATTATGGTGGAGATAAAAAAAAGAACAATGGTATCAAAAATACCAAAACGCATAGCCTAAAACACAGACATACTTTTGCACATATTAAAGCTTAGTATTAAACATAATCAAGCAGAGCCGCTATATCATATTGTAACACCCAACCCAAAAATATAGTGCCATACCTAAAACTCACAAAGTGTGGGTGTGGTATATAAATGGTGGGGATTACTACTTGTCAACTTGGGCTTAAGCATTTTGGATGGTTGTCAATGGGTCCAATTGGGCCCGACAGTTGCCAGGGCCAGTTTTCCTCAATAACGGACCGGAGACCTAAGCCTGGGACGCTACAAATGGTATCAGAGCCAGGTTCCCTTTGATAGCGGAAAGGGCTACCCGAGAGGTGGAGCCGCCCCTACAAAGAGGTTGGAGGAAATGGCTACCCGGAGCGTGCAACCGCCACTATCACTGGGAAGAAGTGATGGGCCATGTCGCAACGAGGACGTTGCGAATATAAGCGGGGGAGGTTGTAACACCCCAACCCAAAAACATAGTGCCATACCTAAAACTCACAAAGTGTGGGTGTGGTATATAAGTGGTGGGGATTACTACTTGTCAACTTGGGCTTAAGCATTTTGGGTGGTTGTCAATGGGTCCAATTGGGCCCGAACCCAACAAGTCGCCAGTGCCAGTTTTCCTCAATAACGGACCGGAGACCTAAGCCCGGGACGTTACACATATTTTGCGAAATCGAGCAGGAGCAGCGTGTCTCCTTAGTGAAAGACCTTGCAGAAGTATGAATCTCATTAGCACGGAGCATGAAGAAACAATGCTTCAACCCATGCATGATCGAGATTGTGAAAGGTAGGCTAGTGCATTTGATGTTTATCATCAATTACAGGACGACACGATTCGAAATGAGACGACAAAGTATTGCCACTGCACATACTATATGTGCCTGTTGCAAACAAGAGTTAGGAAATGCGAGGAATAACACCAGGATTTACGTGGAAAACCCTACGATGAGTGAAAAACCACGGGGGCGCACATGAACCCTAATCACCTTCTCAAGGGATTAGGGTTCTCTCTTCACTAGCTTAACGATAAAGGATGGGGATGAGTACATTTTATAGAGCGGTGGGTAAACGGTCCCTCATCCAAAGATCCGTTTACCCATTTAGGTATTACAACTCAACAGTGCCAATCTCTAGAATAGAATGGAGGCAAAATATGCAGTCTGTCCAAACAGATTTCAACTCACTAAAAGTGTCAAGATATGAGGTAGAAGATGATTGAGTTCTGGAAAGCTATCAGTAAAGGCTAAAGCATATTGACATGATGATAGCATGTTTAATAAAATAGATACCGTAATATGGTGTACTGACAATATGTGATAAGAATTATGCATACAAAATAAATGGTACATAAAAAAGAAAGTATAGGTGGCCATTTCTCCCTAACCACTAAACATGGGAACCTGATTTGCATAAAATATCTAAAGAAAAATAGGATAATAAGCAAAGATGTGATCATGAAGTAAAAAATTTGCATCAAATGGAGGTAACATTTGATTGAAACGCAAGAGAGGTAAAACTTTTATACCATAAGGAGAAATGAGCAAACTCCTTTCGCTGGACAGGATGTTCGCATCGGACAGCAATGTTGGAGAAGAGCCGCATGTTGTTATTGCAGCATCATGCTCAAAGGTGTTAAGGTAGCACAGAAAGCTGCCACGGGCTGAGGAATTCAGAAGGAAGAAGGGTATGAATGAAGACAAACCAAAATGAAAGAGGGGCTGTGGTTCAAATAACCTCCCTTCGTGAAAAATCATTAATTCTACTGAAAAGTCGTTTAGTCAGCTAAAAACCAAAGGAGTCAACTTGGATACATGAAAAGTCGACTCAAAAATAGAAAATGATGATTGTTTCTAACCTTTGTAAAACAATTAGTCGATGTACCTTTGAGTTAGTTGGAGATCCATTGGTCAACCAATAAGGAGAGTCGATCGTCTAAGAAATAGAGTGAGAACACGCTTCTGGTTTGGGCAATATTAATCGGATAATGAAATTAAGTAGTCAACTAACACATGATTTTAATCGACCGATTAGGATTTTCAGGATAAAAAGGTAAGGACACACGTTAAGATTTTCAAAATAAAATTTCATTCATAGTACACAAACATAAAAACAAGGACATAAAATCTTAAACTAAACTAATAATACAAAAAAACTAACTACTGGTGACACCCTCACTTGGCTAGATTAAGCTTAAGATTCTTCACATGTTCGAAGAGCAAGCGCAATTGACCACCAAAATCATGACTGCATATGCCTTGTTAGTATTGATATAAGGAGATAAAGCTATTATAAAAATGCTTAAAACTTGACTTAAAATTTGAGTTAATCCAAAAGGTGTCCATTCTGTAGGTGATAAATATGTGATTCATCACTCAAATTAGCTGAAAATAGAGCTTCATCCATAGTAATTAAGTACAATAAAGTATTTATATTCTATAATAAGCATTTATACATCTATAAATAATTTGCATAAATTAACCTTTCATATAGCATTCATATTCACTTGTATATATTCACCTAAGTTCACCCATTTTAATTAATTTACACTCAATCCAAATTAAATAAAACCAACTCAATTGTTTACATATTACTAACCTCATACCATGAAAAATAGAAAAAATACTAATCTTGAAAAATTGCATAGAAATCCCCAAACACTAATTCTAAGATCAAAAGCCGTAAAGTTGCATAACTTCTTCATACGTTGTTCGATTTCACGCTACTTATTTTTTGACTTGATGAACACTTAATTACCTACAAATCAAGATCAAATTTGATAGAATTAAAGTTCATTTGTTAAACTTGGATTTTGGGATCGAATTGTAAATTATACATATTTACTGATTTTTAACTTGTTATTTTATGTACATATTTAACTCTTTTGTATTTATTTTCCATTTCTACATTTCATCTCATGTTTTAAATAATTACATAAAATAAAAATATAAAAATAAAGAAAAATAATTCTGACTTGAGCATTTTGACCTATTTGTTTGTAAATATTGCACTTCCATATTTTATTCTGACTCATTATTAACCCATAAAAATTCAAAAAAATAAATCCATGCATATTGCATCACTGAGCATCGTAGACTATTTTCCGAACACCTATTCATTTTTAGAAAATCAAATAAAAACTACAAAACACATGAACACTAATATTTTATATTCTATAAAATATCACCAAAAAAATCATCTCTCATGTTCGATTTCGTAAGCATTTGGGTCCTTCTAGGACTGTCAGGAAAGCTCGAGCTCGATGAGCTCAACTCGGGCTCGGCTCGTTACGGGCTCACGAGTCGGACTCGAAACCTTAACGAGCCCGAGCCCGAGTTGGGTTTTATGGATCATTAGCTTATCGAGTCGAGTGAGTTTGTTCAACTCAGAAACTCGACTCGATAACTCGTTTCCCCTCTTAATAAAAAGTTGAAAACATATATACCGAAACTTCCACCTTGAGTTTGGTATAAAATAGAGGTTAACATTTTGCTTGCCCAAAAAGCTACAGAAAAGAGTATAAAAAATCAAAGTCACAAATGTCATTTGCATAATTAATGTATAAAATGGAACAATAACTCGTTAAGAGGTTCATGAGCATGTTCATTTTAAGGCTCGTGAGTCATCTCAGAAACTTATGACTCGATAAGAGGCTCGTGAGCCAGCTCATCTTGAGGCTCGTGGCTCGATAAGAGGCTCGTGAGTCAGCTCAAACTCGACGACTTCGAGTTCGAGTTGGTGATCCAAGGCTCGACCCTTATCGAGCCCGAGTTCGAGTCCGAATTGAGGCCAACTCGGCTCGTTGAACTCGATAGACACCCCTAGGTCCTTCATAAACTCTGTATATCTCTCAAAGATCTACATGTGTCATTTTATGTGTTTTTGCATTTGCATCCATATTCTATTCTATTTTTATTTTATTGTATTTCCATGCATAATCAATCCTTCTGGTCAACAGTTGTCCATGTGGCAACATCTCACATGCACTCACTCCACCCCATTCACACCGCACATAAATTACTCAGCCAATCACGGCCTAGGAAACTTCCAGTCAACACCCCCATCTCACAGGTCCCTTATCCTATTCCCAGAACCAAAACCCATACAACCCATGCCTTTAACCTCCAACTCCCCCTATCCCCTTCTTCTATTTGCAAGGACTTGAAACCCTTAACCACTTTCATCCCCCCACCACCTTATGTCCATGGCTAAAACAACTCAGTCCAATCTCTTTTCTCACATCGTACAATAACATGATTCCTAATCCCTCTTCACTTGAGAACGAAACTGTCACGACCCGTCCCGCTAACCGGAACGTGCCGCGACAGAGATCTTTCCTCTTCTTTTTCCTCAAGTAAACATGTGGCAATCTCATAGAACATAAAACCTTTGTATTTCAAGTTCACAACACCAAGAAGTGTATTACACAAGTTCTATCTATTACAACTTCATACAAAATAACACAGACAGTACAAAAACAACGAAAAGCAAAAGACACCTCCTCCAAGTGTATCCGTGGTCCTTTCACCTGCTATTCGTGATTCTACTGATCTGTATATAATATAATATAACGGGATGAGTCTAAACCCATTTATGAGCTTAGACCCAGTGAACGGATCTCAAGCTTTTTACATATAACTAAAAGTTGAAAGATGAGCAGTATGCCAAAATTTATGCTGATAACTTTGAAATATCTTGAAAAGAGACTTTATGAGAGTAAACATATAACAACATGCTAGATTTGCAAATAAATGCTGAAATTACTTCAAAGGCAGATTGATGCAGCGTGACCCCAAATTATGGGGCCACATTGATTTAATTAAATAATTATCAATTTTATTTACGTTTTTAGCGGTCGTATTGGTCTAATTGAATAATTGAGATCGCCTGTGATCTCAACGTTGATTTCGTAGAGTTTAATTATAATTGTTGGTCAATTAAATAATTAGAGTCCAATTAAGGTAGTTAGAGGTCAATTAGGATTAAATTAGTTGTTAATTTGATTTATTTACTATTTTTGTAAACCCTCTCTCCTATATAAAGAGAGTGTAGTCCATTGTTCTAGTCAGTCAATTATGAAGTAAAAATTGAGATTGTTATCTCTATCCCCTCTCCGTCTCTCTCTCCCTCCACGCGATCTCCGCGGTCTTCTCCTCTCAACCCCGCGCATTCCGGCGTGTTCTTCCTCTCAATCCCTCCAATTTCTCTTCTCCACCATTCTCTTCTTCTACCAAAAATCCGCCAAAAAATATATTATTATTTTATTCGCCGTCGCCGATTTCGTTCTGCATCAATTGGTATTAGAGCATGGCCTACAGATCGTCCTCACGATCTAACGATCCGTCCAGACGTTCGCGCCGACATGCGACGAAAGACCATCATTCGTCGGGAGACGAATTTTTCAAGCGGAGGAGAATTGATGCAGCGTCAACTGGAGAAATAGGGCCACATTTTTATCTACTTTTTATCCGTTAATTTTATTTACGTTTATTTTGAGTCGTCGTAATTTTATTTTAAAATAAGAGATCGTGTGTGATCTCTAAAGTAGTTAGTTTCAATTTGAATTTCAAATTAGTCGGTTAGAGTCAAATTAGGATAATTAGTTTGAGTTTGAATTTGAATTTGAGTTTCTATTTTTGTAATCTCATCCCTCCTATATAAAGGGATGATAGACTAGTTGTTTAGTAAGTTCAGTGATATGAAAAATTGAGATTTTGTTCTCTATCTCTCTCTCCCCCCTCTCTCTCTCCCCTCACGTGGTCTTCACGTTTCTTTTCTCCATCCCCTCGTGTTCCTGACGAGCTTCTCCTCTCAACCCCTCCAATTTATTCCTCTCTCATCTCTCTCCTCCCCTACGCGATCTCCGCGATTTTCTTCTTCTCAACCCCTCGTTCCCGACGAGTTTTCTTCTTCTCAACCCTCCTTTTCTCCACCGAAATTCCACCGTCCAAATTATTTTATTTATCATCAACGCGCCGAATCGTGTTTGCATCAATTGGTATCAGAGCATGGCATTTAGGTCGTCCTCACGATCTGACGATCCGTCCCGATACTCGCGCCGACAGACATCCAGGTACCATCGTTCGTCCGACAGAAAACGACGAGCCAACGACGACTACGACAAGGAGACGGAGCGTATGTTACGTGATCTGCAGAACGACTTCCGATCCATGTCATCAATGTTTCGGGACTTCACGGCCAATCTGGAGGCCTACCGCGGCGCCCAATCAAAGCCGCCATCCGTTGAAGCCGCTACCGCGAGTTTAGACGACGAAAACATCGCCGAAGAAGATGAAACGACCGCTGTCCAGCACCTTCCAGACTCGATCTCGCCCCCATAATTGCTTCCCTCGGCCCTTCTGACCGTCCCGGCGTCGCCCAAACTACCCCAGGTAACCCGCCTGCCTTCCTCTTCAACCACAACCCTCGTCCCGGACCCTTCCGCACCACCAATACCACCCGCTGCCCTTGCTGTCTCCACCCCAACCCAGCCCCCAACCGCGCGAGCACCCTCCCCCACCCACGTAAAGCCGACAACCCCGCCATGCCCCCCGACCGTTTTCATGCCACCGGAATCACCCCATGTACCCCCGACGTCAGCCTCCCCAACCCCAATCCCCCCCGCGATCTTCCCTTCGCCTACAACCGCCCCAGCCCCGGCATCGCCCTACCACAGCCCCTCCAAAACCATGCCTCCCGCGAGCTCCCCCTCGGTCCCAGAGACCCCCGCAGCACCCCAATCCCCGCCCTCTTCCTCCCCCCCACCCCCGATTCCCCTACCACCACATCGCAACCACCCGACCACCCTGCTGTTGCCGCCCCCACTCCCCGCGTCGCCTCGCTGCCTGGCGATCCACCCCCTCCCCTCTTCCAGGCGCGTCACCTCGCCGGCGCCCCCTCCCCTCCTGCCTCTCGCACGCCGCCCCGCCATCACCCATTCCCCTCCAGCTCTAGTCCCGCCCCTTCGCCCATGCCACGGCGCCTTGCTCGCCGCTCGACGCCGCCCCCCAGGTCCTCCCGCGTGCGCGTTCTCTCGTGCGTGCCCGGAGGCACCGCCCAGGCGGCACCATCGTGAGCCCGCCGCCCCGAGTAGCGCCTTCAAGGACTCCTCCAACCACGCGCATATATCGCGAGACCTAAACAGGGAGCCGAGAACGGCGGAAATCACGTCCACCGAATCCCCTCAATTGAGGGATTGGTTATTTCGGAAAATTTACAAAAGGCGCCCTCAAAAAGACCATATTTGCAGGAGAACCAAAAGAAGAAAGAGAAAAAGGGACAACGAAGGGGTACGAAAATTGCACCCCTACCCCTGGTGGCGAAAATCTTTAAAGAGAAGGGCTGAGAACCAGAATTATGGGGATCCTCCTAATCCAAATAGGACTAGGGCAGTGGTTTTTCCCTATATAAGGACCCCATGGCTCTATTTTTTAGACACATCTCCCCTTCTCCTCTCTTTGTGCCATTGCTTCATCATGGATTATTCAAGGGCCATATTCTCCATGCCGCATCAATTCTTTGAGCACCATGGGAAGAAGACGACGATCGAGACGACGCCACCGTACGCCCCGCATATGTTTTTCAACCACGGTAGCCGCGCCTCTTCCGTCCGCACATGGACTCCACCGTTCGCGCCCCACATATTCTTCCAGAAGACAATTGACGCCGCCGAATCATCCTCCAAGCTTGCAGTTCACGCAATTCGTCAGGAGCCGAATTTTTAAAGCGGTGGAGAGCTGATGCAGCGTGACCCCAAATTATGGGGCCACATTGATTTAATTAAATAATTATCAATTTTATTTACGTTTTTAGCGGTCGTATTGGTCTAATTGAATAATTGAGATCGCCTGTGATCTCAACGTTGATTTCGTAGAGTTTAATTATAATTGTTGGTCAATTAAATAATTAGAGTCCAATTAAGCTAGTTAGAGGTCAATTAGGATTAAATTAGTTGTTAATTTGATTTATTTACTATTTTTGTAAACCCTCTCTCCTATATAAAGAGAGGGTAGTCCATTGTTCTAGTCAGTCAATTATGAAGTAAAAATTGAGATTGTTATCTTTATCCCCTCTCCGTCTCTCTCTCCCTCCACGCGATCTCCGCGGTCTTCTCCTCTCAACCCCGCGCATTCCGACGTGTTCTTCCTCTCAATCCCTCCAATTTCTCTTCTCCACCATTCTCTTCTTCTACCAAAAATCCGCCAAAAAATATATTATTATTTTATTCGCCGTCGCCGATTTCGTTCCGCATCACATATAAACTGAAACATAATCATCACTATCAAGCTGTTTGTACTAATCACCACTGTGGCTAATTTATTGACTCATGAACACTGAAACAAAGCTAAGTCATACGCGCAGACGGTCCCAAAGACCAAAAACACCCTGCATACGGCCCAAAGCCTATATGTATACAGAATGCGGACCCAAAGTCCTCTTGATATCATATCTAATGGTTTGCCATGTCTAATGGCGGTTTCAGGGTCATATCTAATGACATCACCATATTTAATGGCTAGTTCGTGATTTGTATAAAAGAGCTATTGTGGTGCTTATCTTCTGATTCTGATTCTTTTCTTGTCACTAATAAACCGTACTCTTGCTAATTCAAGCTCATAACAGCTAAATCATGAACATAAAACAATCTTGAAATAGCACGCATACTCTGACAACTAGAACTATTAAGAACTTGAAATCCGATTCATATTGCATAGTAACTGCACAAAACATATTTCTTATATAAAAATCTTAAATCTAAGTAGTGAAACTTATGATTCGTGTTCCACAAAGAACGAAATACTTAAACAACGTGCTATCATGACAAAACACCTGCAATGACATTTGAAATACGTTCTAAAGCCCTGATTTCGTATCAACTGTATAGTACTTGTAATTCATGCGTAAAAGCTTTAGAAAACACGATTTCATACTTGCTATTCAAAACCATGCATAAAAGCTAAAGACTAGTGCTTTAAAATAGCGCTTGAGAATCCCTCACCTGATTGTTGTCTAACTTGGGTCGAAAACGTTTGTTTAGTGAAAACCTCCTCTATAGCCGTCTTATATTGAATACTACGGCTTGGTACGGACAGAACTTCGTTACGACTTCAAAAACGCTCTCGATCACTGACAGGGCTTCGCCGCGGTTCCTCTCGTGCTCCTCCCGCAACCTCGGCGGCCTTGCGGCTCTAAGGTGGAGAGATGGGCGTGAATGAAGTGGGGAGGACTATGGGGGGGTCATGGTATTTATAGGCCTCCACCCCCTTTACATGTGTGACATGTGTCAACATGTAAGGGAGGTTCATGTGTCCCTTATCCATGTATGAAGACACATGGCATGGTACATGGCATAATCATAAGGAAACTTGTTGCCTAAGTAATAGGCTTGCCTTATCCACGAGTTTACTTGTTGCCCAAGCAAAAGACTACACCATGCTATGTGTTAGTCTCAGGACACATGGCACTACTGAGGTTTTGACACTTGTCCTGACTACAAAACGACACGTGTCTCATGATTTCCACTCCATGTCCTACTCTTGCTAATGACGCTTAATTATCACTAATGACGGGTAATTAGCACTAATCATGCTTAATTAGTCTTAATGATGTGATTATAGCTAATGAGTATAAATATATGCTAATGATGCTTAATTATCACTAATGACGGGTAATTAGCACTAATCATGCTTAATTAGTCTTAATGATGTGATTATGGCTAATGAGTATAAATCTATAACATTATAGGCACTCTGCAAGTAGTGGCTTCTACTACTTATAAGGTACTACCAAAATCCATATTACTAGATGTGGTACTATGTTTTGATGTGCTACACAATTCATAGAACCTTTTTGAAGTCCATTTTATACAAGACGGTCTCTGATATAAACACAACAAGTTTAAATGAAATCATTGCAGAAAGGCGAATCTATTGACTATGGTATCCGTAAAGTGTGAACACTATCAATCCAATATTCCTTGAAATAACACTTGATATCATTCAAAAGCATATTGTACAAAACGCGTATTACAATTCTCCCCTACTTGAAATTAATTTCGTCCTCGAAATTTAAGTATCCTTGCTAGCTTGAAAATAAGTGGGGATATCGAGATCTCATTTCTTCTTCTCGTTCCCATGTGGCTTCTTCTATTGCGTGACTCCTCCATAAAACTTTGACTAAAGGAATCTTCTTTGTACGAAGCTCTTGTACTTTATAATCTAGAATTTCCACAGGAACCTCCTCGTATGACAGATCTTCCTTCAATTGAATATCTTGAGGTTGTATCATATGGGTTGGGTCTGGAATAAACTTCCGAAGTGTGGAGAAATGAAAGATATCATGTATCCTTGCTAGTTCAGCTGGAAGTCGAAGACGATAAGCTACACTTCTGATTCTCTCAATAATCTCGTAAGGGCCAATGTATCTAGGGCTTAGTTTCCCTTTCTTCCCAAATCTGATAAGGCCTTTCCATGGAGATACTTTTAGAAACACATGGTCTCCTACTTGAAATTCTAAGTCTCTCCTTCGCTTATCTGCATAACTTTTCTGTCTGCTTTGCGCTGCCTTTAAGCATCTCTTAATTTCCTCAACTTTTTCTATTGTGCTTTGTATTAGTTCAGGTTGAACCAATTTCCTTTCTCCAACTTCACTCCAACAGATAGGTGTTCTACACGGTCTACCATACAAGGCTTCATATGGTGCCATCCCAATACTAGCATGATAGCTGTTATTATATGCAAACTCTATAAGTGAGAGATGTTCATCCCAGCTTTCTTTAAAGCTCAGTGCACAGGCTCTAAGCATGTAATCTAGAGTCTGGATAGTCCGTTCTGATTGGCCATCTGTTTGAGGATGAAAGGCTGTGCTAAATGCTAACTTCGTTCCCATAGCTTTATGTAAACTTGGCCATAGCTTAGAAGTAAATCGTGGATCTCTATCAGATACAATTGACACAGGAGCCCCATGACGGCTAACTATCTCATTAACAAATATCTTTCCCAAGCGGTCTAGACTGTATGTCATGTTAATGGCTAAGAAATGTGCAGATTTAGTTAATCTATCCACTATGACCCATATTGCATCGTGACCTCGACGGGTCCTTGGAAATCCTGTAACGAAGTCCATAGTGATGTGTTCCCATTTCCATTCTGGTATTGGAAGTGGCTGTAAAGTCCCTGCAGGTTTCAAACGTTCCGGTTTTGTTTGTTGGCATATAGGACATCTAGAAACATACTCTGCTATTTCTCTTTTCATACCAGACCACCAATAGTAGCTTTTAAGTGTTCTATACATCTTAGTGCTTCCTAGATGCATAGTATACATGGAGTTATGTGCCTCCTCCAGAATCTCAGTCTTTATATCAGATTTCCTCGGAACACATAATCTTCCTTTAAAGAATAAAACCCCTTGACTATCTATTGTATACCCGGCTTCATCTCCTCCCTTAATCTTCTCAATCATTATAATGATTTCAGAATCATGGACTTGTGCCTCCTTGATTTTATCATATAATATGGGTCTCACTTGTAAGGATGCTAATAGGGCTCCAGAGCTATCTATGGTTAACTTTGCACGTAACTCTTTCAACTGATAATATTCCCCTTTTAAGTGAGATAGCTGACCCTTAGACTTTCTACTGAGGGCATCAGCTACGACATTGGCTTTCCCCGGGTGATATCATAATCTTTAATTAGCTCTAACCATCTTCTTTGCCTTAAATTCAACTCTTTCTGAGAGAAAATATATTTCAAACTCTTATGATCCGTAAAGATTCGACAAGTTTCTCCATATAGGTAGTGTCTCCAGATCTTTAAAGCAAATACTATAGCAGCTAACTCAAGATCATGAGTTGGGTAATTTAACTCATATTGTTTTAGCTGTCTAGAAGCATAAGCAATCACCTTATCATTCTGCATCAAGACGCATCCCAGCCCTTGTCTTGAGGCATCGCTATAAATTACAAAATTACCCTGTCCTGAAGGAAGGCTAAGTATGGGTGCTGAGGTGAGACGACTCTTGAGTTCCTTAAAACTCTTCTCGCATTCTTCGTCCCAACTATACTTCACATTCTTCCTAGTTAACCTTGTCAATGGTGCGGCAATTCTAGAAAAGTTTTCAACAAATCTTCGATAATATCCAGCTAATCCAAGGAAACTTCGGATTTCTGATGCATTTATCGGTCGTTCCCATCTAAGAATTGCTTCTATCTTTGATGGATCTACTGTTATTCCTTCTCCAGATATGATATGGCCTAGAAATGCAACCTTCTTCAACCAAAACTCACATTTATCAAACTTTGCATATAATCGGTGTTCCTTCAGAGTTTGAAGTACAATTCTCAAGTGTTCTCTATGTTCTTCCTCTGTTTTAGAATATACGAGAATATCATCAATAAATACGATCACGAACTTGTCCAGATATGGACGGAAAACCCTATTCATCAAGTCCATAAAAGCAGCTGGGGCATTTGTCAATCCAAAAGGCATTACTAGGAATTCATAATGCCCATATCGTGTTCGGAATGCAGTTTTAGGGACATCTTCTCCTCTAATCTTTAACTGATGATAGCCAGATCTCAAATCAATCTTGGAAAATACAGAGGCCCCTTGTAATTGGTCAAATAAGTCATCTATTCTGGGCAGAGGATAGTTATTGCGAATAGTCACTCTGTTTAGTCTCCTGTAATCTATACAAAGTCTCATGGAACCATCTTTCTTCTTGACAAATAGAACTGGAGCACCCCAAGGTGACATACTGGACTGTATAAATCCCTTATCTGTCAACTCCTGCAATTGAGTTTTGAGTTCTTTAAGTTCAGCTGGGGCCATTCTGTAAGGAGCTAAGGCAATTGGATTGGTACCCGGAATGAGGTCAATAGTGAATTCAATTTCTCTATCAGGAGGAATTCCTGGTAGTTCGTTTGGAAACACTTCTGGAAACTCTTTCACCACAGAGATGTTTTCTAAACTGACAGCTTCTGCCTTAGTATTAAACACGTAAGCAATATAAGAGGAATATCCCTTCCTTATCAACTTCTGGGCTAAGAGACAGGAGATGACATTGGTAGGATATATCCTTCTTTCTCCATAGAAAGTGAATTCAACATCACCTGGTTTTCTAAAAGTAACATGCTTCAGATGACAGTCTAGAAGAGCATGATATGTACTCAAGCAATTCATTCCTAGGATAGCATCAAATTCCCTTATCTCCATAGGAATAAGGTCTACTTCAATATAATTTTCTCCTATCTTAACCAAACAATTTAGGAGGACACTCCTAATAATTTCGGGTTCTCCCTTAGGCAAAGAAATTGCTAAAGCATGCTTGAGAGTACTTGTAACTTTATCAGCATATAGAGAGAATCTTTGAGAAATAAAAGAATGACTTGCACCCGAATCAATAAGAGTATGTGCACTTTTACCAAAAATAATAGTGGTACCTGATACGACATCGTCCGCGGATATGGCCTCCTCTAAGGTCATAGCAAACGCTTTTCCCTCTCTCTGGTTTGATTTCTTCTGTGTATTATTTTTATTTTGTTCCCTTGCAGGTGGAGGACGACGTACACCAATATCACGATTTTCATTTTGTATTGGTTTTCCCATCACCCGACGGCCTTGGACAAGTGCAGGACAATTCTGACGAATGTGGCCTATCTCGCCACATTGATAACACCCGGTGGTCCCCTTGCGGCAAGTTCCCGGGTGAAACTTTCCACAGTTTGTACATTGTGGAAAAGAAAGAGTTCTGTTTTCAGAAGTCCCAACTGTATATCTATTTGTTTGATTCCCTTGTACTCTAGAAGCTGATCTATTATCCTGCCTTGAATTCCCAGCTATTCTTGGTTCTTTGTTCATGTTTCCTCTCCATAAGGGTCTATCTGCAATTCTTTTCTTTCCATGATCATTGCACTTTCTTCTTTCTATCACCACTCGTTCAGCCCTACGAGCAGCCTCCACTAATTTTGCATAATCAGTATATCCCGTGGCCGAAACCATTTCTTTTAGGTCAATATGCATACCATCTTCTAGACGTCTACACTTTTCTTCTTCTGTTGCAACCAGGGAAGCAGTAAACTTTGAAAGTTCAGTGAATTTCTTCTCATATTCATCAAACATATTGCTCCCCTGAGTAAGGAATAGAAATTCCCTACGTTTCTCCTCCTGATAAACCCTTGGGTAGTACTTTTCATTGAACTCTTTCTCAAAGATCTCCCATGTAATGGAAGATGGGTTTGGATATTTCATTTTCACCGATGTCCACCAATCATCAGCGCTATCCTTCAGAAGAAATATGGTATACTTCAACTTTTGTTCATATGTACAGTCCATTAGAGCAAATATTTTCTCCATATTCTTGAACCATTCCCTTGCCTTCTTTGGATCAGTTTCTCCTACGAATGGTTCTCCTCCCAGCTTCTTTACATGCTCAAATGGTAACTGGTACTCAAATTCATGTCTTTTAACAGACTGTGCAGCCATGCCTCCTAGAGTTTGAGCTATCAAAGTCAACGTGTCATACACGTTGTTATTGTTGTTATTCTCCTGACTAGGGCCGGTCGCTTGTGGCTGCTCTCCTGCCATTGTTTCCTATAAAATAAAACCTCAGTTAGATACTTCATCAACCTAAATCCTCCAATAATGATTCTAGACATCCTCAAGACTATAATATCAATAACTAAATTATCTTCCAATACTTATAGGTCAACTCCTAATATAATTCTTCCTCAAGGTCCTACAACCTTTGCTCTGATACCACAAGTTGTCACGACCCGTCCCGCTAACCGGAACGTGCCGCGACAGAGATCTTTCCTCTTCTTTTTCCTCAAGTAAACATGTGGCAATCTCATAGAACATAAAACCTTTGTATTTCAAGTTCACAACACCAAGAAGTGTATTACACAAGTTCTATCTATTACAACTTCATACAAAATAACACAGACAATACAAAAACAACGAAAAGCAAAAGACACCTCCTCCAAGTGTATCCGTGGTCCTTTCACCTGCTATTCGTGATTCTGCTGATCTGTATATAATATAATATAACGGGATGAGTCTAAACCCATTTATGAGCTTAGACCCAGTGAAAGGATCTCAAGCTTTTTACATATAACTAAAAGTTGAAAGATGAGCAGTATGCCAAAATTTATGCTGATAACTTTGGAATATCTTGAAAAGAGACTTTATGAGAGTAAACATATAACAACATGCTAGATTTGCAAATAAATGCTGAAATTACTTCAAAGGCAGATAAACTGAAACATAATCATCACTATCAAGCTGTTTGTACTAATCACCACTGTGACTAATTTATTGACTCATGAACACTGAAACAAAGCTAAGTCATACGCGCAGACGGTCCCAAAGACCAAAAATACCCTGCATACGGCCCAAAGCCTATATGTATACAGAATGCGGACCCAAAGTCCTCTTGATATCATATCTAATGGTTTGCCATGTCTAATGGCGGTTTCAGGGTCATATCTAATGACATCACCATATCTAATGGCTAGTTCGTGATTTGTATAAAAGAGCTATTGTGGTGCTTATCTTCTGATTCTGATTCTTTTCGTCACTAATAAACCGTACTCTTGTTAATTCAAGCTCATAACAGCTAAATCATGAACATAAAACAATCTTGAAATAGCACGCATACTCTGACAACTAGAACTATTAAGAACTTGAAATCCGATTCATATTGCATAGTAACTGCACAAAACATATTTCTTATATAAAAATCTTAAATCTAAGTAGTGAAACTTATGATTCGTGTTCCACAAAGAACGAAATGCTTAAACAACGTGCTATCATGACAAAACACCTGCAATGACATTTGAAATATGTTCTAAAGCCCTGATTTCGTATCAACTGTATAGTACTTGTAATTCATGCGTAAAAGCTTTAGAAAACACGATTTCATACTTGCTATTCAAAACCATGCATAAAAGCTAAAGACTAGTGCTTTAAAATAGCGCTTGAGAATCCCTCACCTGATTGTTGTCTAACTTGGGTCGAAAACGTTTGTTTAGTGAAAACCTCCTCTATAGCCGTCTTATATTGAATACTACGGCTTGGTACGGACAGAACTTCGTTACGACTTCAAAAACGCTCTCGATCACTGACAGGGCTTCGCCGCGGTTCCTCTCGTGCTCCTCCCGCAACCTCGGCGGCCTTGCGGCTCTAAGGTGGAGAGATGGGCGTGAATGAAGTGGGGAGGACTATGGGGGGGTCATGGTATTTATAGGCCTCCACCCCCTTTACATGTGTGACATGTGTCAACATGTAAGGGAGGTTCATGTGTCCCTTATCCATGTATGAAGACACATGGCATGGTACATGGCATAATCATAAGGAAACTTGTTGCCTAAGTAATAGGCTTGCCTTATCCACGAGTTTACTTGTTGCCCAAGCAAAAGACTACACCATGCTATGTGTTAGTCTCAGGACACATGGCACTACTGAGGTTTTGACACTTGTCCTGACTACAAAACGACACGTGTCTCATGATTTCCACTCCATGTCCTACTCTTGCTAACGACGCTTAATTATCACTAATGACGGGAAATTAGCACTAATCATGCTTAATTAGTCTTAATGATGTGATTATAGCTAATGAGTATAAATATATGCTAATGATGCTTAATTATCACTAATGATGGGTAATTAGCACTAATCATGCTTAATTAGTCTTAATGATGTGATTATGGCTAATGAGTATAAATCTATAACATTATAGGCACTCTGCAAGTAGTGGCTTCTACTACTTATAAGGTACTACCAAAATCCATATTACTAGATGTGGTACTATGTTTTGATGTGCTACACAATTCATAGAACCTTTTTGAAGACCATTTTATACAAGACGGTCTCTGATATAAACACAACAAGTTTAAATGAAATCATTGCAGAAAGGCGAATCTATTGACTGTGGTATCCGTAAAGTGTGAACACTATCAATCCAATATTCCTTGAAATAACACTTGATATCATTCAAAAGCATATTGTACAAAACGCGTATTACAGAAACCCATAACCTTCTCTTGTAGAACCAACCACCCATCGCCTGCAACCTCCGTCTCCTTCGACGACCCACCTTTCTTCTATTCTACAGTAAAAAAACCCATGGCCCTCAACATCCAAATCATTTGCTAATCCGCAGATGTCGTCCAAATCGAGGAAAGAGGAGCATCCATCAGGACCTACCGGTGACAACGGTCAGGCCTAATCAAGGTAGGACCCTCCAGTGCATGATCCGAGGTTATCTCAGCCTCGCTGCACCTACTCTTGAAGGTGTCAAGTCTTGCCATATCGTTGCGGCTCGAGGCAACCACCAAAGAGCGCCACTGCGACTACATTCCATAAGTGAGCCAATGCTACATGCATTCCATAGGTGAGACAATGCTGCATGTATTCCCTAGTATCATTATCCTTCTTCTTCTTCGTCTTTTTTTGTTTCTTCGAGATCTCTGTCCTCATAGATTCAATCCCCTCTTCTTCTTCTGTTCAAAGCCACGACCGGAGTAGAGTCAGACCTCCTCCACCATCAGGTGATATCACATCAGGTCCTCCCTTTCCGTTACCTTCTACCTCTCTCTTCCTCTTCTTCATCTCCTCGTAACCTCCATCAAACCCATCTTCTCGATCCCCTCTTCAACCCCAATCCAACTTCAAGTACATCTCCACCTCATCCTCATTATCCATCCGCGTGCTTTCTACTCTCCAGGAACCCCATCCATCTCCGTTGAATCACCGTCAAAGATTTTTTCCTTCCTTCGCAAATGCCACAGGAGCATTGATTGGCCTGCTTATTTTTTGCATTTCTTGTTAGCATTCATCATCACCATTCCAATAATTCTAAACAAATTTTTGTTTTTTTATTTTCTCACGTGGCATTTATTTCCTTGCATATAAAAAAATTCTAAAAAAACCATTCATCTCATATTTGCTTAACTTAATTGCATCTTTTATTCAAAAATTCATAAAAATATGCAAAAATCCAAAAATTCACAAAAAAATCCTTATTTTGAAAATCTAACTCTGATTCTAGACATTGCGCAAACATATAAACAAGTATGTGATACAATCCAACAAAAGGCCATCAAATTACAGCATCAATGGTGGATTGCATTGGACGGCAAACACTACATCCAATTTACGTCATAAAAATCCAAAAATGGTCTACATTTAGACATTGTAATACACTAAATCTACCACAGGCATCTCTAAACCACTTTAAGAAAGTGCAGGATTGGTAGAACTAAGGAATTACAGATTTAGCTGGCAAACAAAAAACTCACGCAACTGATCACGGGACAGCTTCAGTCACTACAATATCAAGTCCAAGCACTGATCTGCACTTTAATAAGACCCAAAACCCACATCTTAATTGAAGTCGATATAATTAGTGAAGACATCACGCCATTGTAGCACTAACCATCACATAATACTAAGGATCCAACTTTAAACTCCAAGTTAAAACTAACCTGCACGGAGTCATCAAGCATCTCCGTAGAGTCCGCCGTTCCCCGCCGCCTTCTCGCGGTGCACGCGGCGGAAGGCATCCCCAGCAGTCTCAATCTTCCCAGAATCCAGCGCAACTGCCCCGAACACCCCGCGGAACGCCCCGCAAACGATCGCCGGCGCGGACGTGTTGGTACCTGGGGCGACGCGCACCAGGCGGTCGATCCCGAGGCGCAGGGCGTCGACGGTGCAGGCAGCGGAGCCAGTGTCGGCGGAGATGCGGCGTGTGAGGTCGTCGGGGGCGACGTCGGGGTCGGACTGGAGGCGGCGGAGGGCGGAGGAGGACTCGAGGGCGTGGAGGCCGAGGAGGGCAAGGGAGCGGTAGTTGTCGCGGGAGTAGGAGGGGTGGGTGACGGCGCGGCGGAGGAGGGAGGGGGAGGAGAAGGTGTAGCCCAGCTGCTTCTGCAGGGCGTCGAGGGCGGCGGGGAATGGGACGGAGAGGTTAGGTTTTGGGTAGGACTGTTCATGGTAACCGGATCGATGGATATCCGATCCGATCCACACTGTTTTGGCCCACCGGTTATGGGTATCCATTCACATAGCCGGATTTGGATACCCATGGCATGCGATCCGACTGGGAATGGTGCTCCACCTGGATTTGGGTGGGAAACCGATGGATCGATCCGGTTCACTACCCGTTCTCACTCGCAGCCCAGGAATCCTCCCACCCAAAAGTCACAACCCGTTCTCCCTCACACCCCAATCCTTCCACCGAACGATGAACAACCCGAGCATTACTTGAGGGTTCCTCATGCCGAACCCTAGAGTGCTTCGATCGATGATCACATCAGCCTTGTCGCCTCGATCCTCTTGGGTTGCTCTAACGAAACCCTAGATTTCTCTGTGGAATCCTTGCATCAAGATATCAGGTGCACCATCTTACTCGATTTCATTGTTTGATGCTGTTCTTTTTTCTATTTGATGTTACCGCCTATTTTGCATCTGAACATTGTGTTTTTTTTCTGCTTTGGATTATGATTGTGGGGTTGTGGTTGTTTGTATGGGGATAAAATGGATCTTTATTGGGATTGGAGTCTGGCGATGGTGGTGGGATCGACTTCGCTATTTCCTGTGAGGAATGGTTGTAATATACAAGAATTTATATAATTGGTTTACAGATATCTGGTAACAAATGCACATGTAGGCACATGTGTTCCCACTTAGATTAATTATACTTTTCGGTCAGATTTTGCAATCGGATTTTAATTATACTATTACATTCCATTGGTAGGCCCTTGTCAAGACCAGCTAGGCATAATCTATTAAGCTGCTTGCTTGTAGAACTTTTTCCAAGCCTGAAATTATTTCCGGTAGCTGTAATTTTAACTAAACGCCCTTTTAGAGTTTGTAGGTTGCACGAGAAGTCAATAGGATATTAATAACGTTATGCTCCTAGAAGTTCTTCATTTGTACATGCAACATATTCTCTACAAGCAGAAAGAACAGTTCAACAATGGTGTTGGCTAAGGCTGGGTTGACGGTATGAATGCTCATGCAGCTGAACATGTTAGTCAAACCTGACATTTTTAGTACCCCACCATTCCTGTCTTTCACATGTATTTTCCTGTTAATCTGATTCATCATGTAAATTTCAGGCTACTGACACGATGATGCAGAATGATGGGCATATTTTCCTTTAGAACACTTCTACAACAAAAGAGGTTATTTTAGGATTATATTTGAATGATTTTCCCTCAGGTGATTGTTTTGATCCCTTCTATCGTAGGATCGTTGGCATTGTTTCAGCTGTTGGACCAAAATTCTCGTCTTTGTCGCAAAAGTCAGCAAGGTTGAGTGTCCCTGGAGGGCTTGTAGCATGACAAAGGCGACTGAGTGGGATGCCCAATGGTCCGGCAACCTCAATCCTTCTGGAAAAGCAGCTCTGGGCGTCTGAAACAACATGTGCTCATACTAATATCAATATCCCGGCTAAAGCACAGTCAAGATACGGGGAATCGCTCAATTGCCTCGGACTGTGACTATCAACACTTGATGTTCACCTTATGGGTCTTTGTATATTGTACTATACAATATATTTTTCTTTTTTTAGATACAGATACAATATATTTTCCTTGTTGTGGTAGTAGGTGATGCCTACGTAGCTGTGTGGAAGTATCAGTTCATCATGTTATTATGTTTTATACTTCAGATTGAATATTAGGCAGATGCAGCCTTGCGGCACTTGTAATCCTTTTGCAGTCCGAATATCTGAAGGTGAATTTTGATTTTTTTAGTGCAGATTTTTGTGATAGTAATGATCCGCGGGTATCCGCGGGTACCCATTATCCATTTAAATAATTTGGGTATCCATTAGAACGGGTATCCGTTGGAATGGATCGGGTCGATCCGTTGATCCAATATTGACGGGGCGGGGCGGGTCATGGTTGAACGGGTCGGGTACCCGCCCCATGCACACCCCTAGTTTTGGGTCGGAAGAGGTCGAGGAGACGAGGAGGAGGAGGAAGAAGGCCATGATGGGGTACCCCATTTCAGGGGAGAGCGAGGGCTCCGAGGTTACTGATGATTGAGTGTTTGTTGTGCTCTTTGTTTTGGGGCAGATTGGGAATCGACAGCAATTAAATTTAGGTTGCGGGTTAAGGCGGGTTAAACAGGTAGAGGATAATTTGTTTTTTTTTTGTTTTGGTATTTGGATAGAGGGTTAAATTGGAGGTGGGTTAAAAGTGAGTTTGGGGTGATATGATTGTATTGGAATTTGAAAAAGTGAGTAGTTATTATGATGTGATTGTATTGAAGTTTGGAAAAGTGAGTAGAAGTGGAGTAGTTTATAATTTTTACATGATATGATGGTATAATATATTAATTTTTGGTAGGATTAATGATGTAAAATTGATTTATTAAATTTTTTAAAAAAGGAATAAAGTGGAGCCCACGAGGAGAGAGGGCCCCTAACCCGCCAGTAAACCGGCTGCCGAACGGGCCCTTAAGGATTTTTATCAGTTGTGCCCTTATGAGATATTACAATTTTAGTTATACTCTTTCTTTTTTTGAAATATCAATTGTGCCCCTACCTTCTTGCAAAATTTACAGTTCTACATTTTTGTAATATCAATTATGCCCCTACTTTACCTTAACAGAAAGGTAGAATTGTGAATTTTACAAGAAGGTAAAGACACAACAGATATTCTAAAAAAGAGAGGTATAACTGAAATTGCAATATCTTAGAGGGGCACAACCGATAAAACCCTAAATAAATGAGCATTTTTACATCATCATCCATAAAGTCGTGTCTAATCACACCCAATCCCTATAATCTCTGCAATTATACTACGAAGGTTAGAATTTTACTTTATGAAAGGGTTAATTTTACTTTATAAAAGGGTTATGGTGTGAGAGTTGTTAGAATTATAGGGCTTGTAATGTAATATAGGATTCGTGATAATTGCAAATGGAGTAATTTACATGGATATCCTCAAACTTTCTTTTGGTACCAATGTAGTATCGAATCTTAGAAATGTTACGACTCGAGTCCCAAATTATCGTAAATTATCACCCTGCTGATCCTCCACAATTCAAGTCATGCAACATCATTGGGACCAATTGAGGATCACATTGTTACCTTTAGAATAGTCTAAGATTTAAATCATTGCATTTTTAAAATTAGGGATGACAAAAATATTGGATGGAAAGATTGGGGACCTCCCTATAGATTATTCTTACAAATATCATATGAGTTGTTGTATAATTGGACAAATTTTTAGGAAGCATGGTTTAAAACTCCCAATAAAAAATCCTCAAGGTGCGTTTTGTTGTCGGGATACCTCGGGGTAAACTTGTGGAGGGTAACTTATTTTTGTGTTTTGGTTTGGATAGAGAGCTTTGGGTTGAGAGGGTTTGTTATGATGTGATTGTATTGAAGTTTGAAAAAGTGAGTAGTTATTATGATGTGATTATATTGAAGTTTGGAAAAGTGGACAAAAGTTGAGTAGTTTATTATTTTTAGATGATATGATTTTAATGGAATAGATGAAAGAGAAATAATTTATTTAATCTATAGAAAAGAAGGAGAGTAAACCCCACAAATGAGAGAAAGAATAGATTTCGAGGATAACCCCCCAAGGGGAGGGTTAACTATGGGCTCAAATACACCACAAAAAGAGATGGGACTTTTGATCTATGGGCTTACTATATCCGTTCGCAATATGGTGATTTAAGTATAAATAAAATTGGAGATGGATTTTACATGTTGAAGAGATTTGCATTTTTACTAAAAAAATAAAGCAAATTGTTTATAATTGAGTAAATTACATAAAAGTTAGAGTAAATTACATAAAAGTTACTGAATTATATATAAATTTGGCTATTGAAAATTAATTTAGCATTGATCTTTCTAATTTTAAATTTCAATAATCATTTTGAGGCAAAACTTATAATTCAGATACCATATTATTATGTTTTAAAGTTTAAGAAAAATTTCTGTGAAGAATGAATTTGTCTAGAAAATATTTCCCAAAATAATCATATAACTGCGTGACACGGTCTGAAAATATCTAATTGAAAAAAAAATCAAACGATAAGGTTCCAATTTGTGAAGACATGAAAGAGTCGAATAAAAAATTTAAGCAGCAGACTCGTTTTACGCTTAGCGAACCCCTCCAAAGGAGGGGCTTCCAAAAATTGACGGGTGGGACCACCTGAAGTAGGGCAGTCCCACTCGCCCTTTACGTGTTTGTGTTCGCTTTCGGTTGCGTTGGCACGACCCGTCGTCTCTATACGATCATGGGCGAGTCGCCTAACACCCCCGACAGGACGGGTTGGGATTTTTGGACGCCTTCGTCCCCTTTTTAATAGTCCCGCTCACCTCTCAATATTCTGTTCTATCGGTATGGCACTAAAGACACCTTCTTCCTGTAGCTACGCTGGCGGTCATGTACGACCTCCATCTCAGGACGCTAATAGTCCACGCTATGATTCTGACCGCCTGTAATGAACAAGAAAATGGAATGTAACATGGGTAACCTGTCTATGCAAGTATAACAATTTAAAATCGATGACCTTATGGATGGATCTACCAAAGGAAAGAATAAGATGTTATGGTATAGTAAGACAGAAATGAAAAACATGCAGTGAAAATGATGGGAAGAAATTATGAAATTTATCTTATTTTAAATCCTGGATTGGGATTCAGGTTAGTTGAGAATTACGCCATGCTGTAGCAGCAGCAGCTGCAGCTTTAAGCTTTCCTAATTTTGAATTCTCTTGAATATATTCTGATGGAAGAGAGTCAAGGCGCACCTGATGCATTAGATGCTGATGACAAATCTGATGCATTAGAAGCAGTAGAAGGTTTCCAATCCAACCATATTTATGCATGCCTTTTCAGTTCATCATGTCTGAATCATGTAAATTACATCTGAAAGCACAATGATTTGGATTTTTCTTCGTAACTGTTGCTCCTTTTCTTCTATATAATGTAAAGTAGATTAACGAGCGAATCACATAAAAATGTTAAGACAGAGACACCCCACTTTAATGGGGTTCCATACAATGTAGCCCATGAATATGAACTTTGATTTCGATATAGTTTGTTCCAAGATCCTCTATTATTCAGACAGAATATAAACTCGCATTCCTTCTTCCTTACCTGCTCATCATTCGTCATGTACTTTCTCCATAAGTTATCACGAACGAAACAGTCGAATTATATTACAGCTCTCAAAGATCTACCCTATCTGCAGTGGGAAAATCTGAATGTTAAATTAGATACCAATTACTCATATGAGCTTGAACGGTCTGCACATGCATTCAATGATCAGACTTATCGCAGAAGATCCAAACCTCCTTTTTACAGGCAAACCCACCATTCGGGAACCACACAAATTCCATCTTTGTTAATTTGAGCTGTGGATTCAAATTTGCCTCTTGATTTTTTGATGGTTGATGTAGAGATATGTGTTATGTTACCGTGTTTATTTCTTGTTTCTTGGATTATTTCTTAACTCTCTTTACTTATGTATGCTTCATGTAATTTACCCGTAGGTTGCTCTCCTATATAAGAGAGCTTAGGATTATTGGAATGATCATATTGATCAATTTTCCCTACATGGTATTAGAGCGACGGTCTTAGACCGAAGCTCTCGTAGCCAAAACCCTAACCCTAGCCCTCCACTGCCCAGCCTCTCGTGTGTTCAGCAGCCTCCGCCACCCCCAACCCTGCCACACCTCGGCCTTGGCCTTCATTGCCCATCCCCTCGGCCAGCGGGCACCGTCGCCCATCGACATCGCCCTAGCAGGATCGCCGCCCAGCAACACCATCGCAGTGGCTCCCTACAACCCTGTCACCCTTGGCCTCTGCGACCCTCATGGTGGTGTAGTTCCCGCCACCCCCGATGGTCCCTGTAGTCACGCCACTTTCTTCAAGAGGGTTGGTTGTGATCTAAGTCTAATTATGCAACCAACTTCCTCTAAGTCTACGATCCTCATCTTCTACGATCGTCAAGATGTTAGAGAACAAGGTTGTCCCCACCACGGGTGCCTTCAGAGGTATAAAACCCATAGTTAAGATGAATGGGTCAAATTATGAGTTGTGGGCCATGAAATTCATGATACTAATGAAGTCGATGAGTAAGAAGCACATTCTTGCTGACGACAAGCTGACGGAGAAGACATGATTGTGCGGGAGGTTGATGATGCATATGAACAAATCTGGTTATCTGGTACCTTGATACCATATATTGTGAACGATGTCCTGCACTAGCCCACAACCATGTGGGATATTCTTGCTACCACCTATTCACAGGACAAGAATGAGACGAAGATGTTACAACTACAACATGACATCTTTACTATTAAGCAAAATGGACGTCCATCACATGCATGCTATACTACCTTGCACTTAATGTTTGAGAAGCTTCATAGCTTCGTGCCTCTCACGGCTACTCCAGAGTAGATGAAGACATTCCGAAATGCTACAATGGTTGGAGTATTTTTGGCCTCTCTTGACTTACAGTACGAGGCCGCTTCCTCCAAGATACTGGATGATGCTTCCATTCCTCCCATGGAAGATGCCTTACGGAGGTTGAGCATGATCAATGTTCCATATTTTCTCCAACATGGTATCAGAGCAACGGTCCTAGATCAGGGTTCTCATATCTAAATAAACCCTAACCCTACCCCCCGTCGGTCAGTAGGTATGGCTGCTCTTACCATCAGCCACCCCTAGCGGTTGTTCCAGTTACCTATGATCGTTCCTTCTGCTCCTAACGGCCGTTCCACCCAGCCTGCAACCCTATAAGCCCGCCCTAGCCGTCATCGGCCACCCCAACCATCATTAGTCTCCCCTGCTAGCCGCACCAGCCGTCGCACGCTCCATCTTCTATAGTTCGGGCATTCTTGCAGGGCTATAGAGTCTGATCTTGATCGAAATACATGAATTGTCACATAAATCATGTTTTCCAACTCTAAACTACAACAAAGAGTGGAGAGAATGGTTGTATGAGTCTACACGTACAACCATTCCTTCCTATGATTGTGCAGACTTTCTCAAATAAGTCTACTTCCTAGTTTTGGTCAGTATTTTCGATGATTAATCCATCATGTCATAGAACAAGGGTAATATTTTTTTATCGTCCGGTGCCTTCAAGGTCCCGACTCAATCGTGAAGATGGATGGGACCAACTACGAATTGTGGTCCGTGCAGTTTCGCACCCTTATGTAGTGCCATAATAAGGAGCACATTTTGACTGATTTAGAGTCGACGGACAAAACTGGGACTAATGCTTCATGGAATCAAGATGATGCCTATCAATGGGGCTAGATCTCCATCTTCTTCCTCAAAGAGTAGACACCATCAAGCAACACAACAACTCCATCCTTCCCAATCACCCCATTAGATAAGAAGAGTCTCAGCGTGTGTCGGCTATGGTCTCGGCTACTTGATTCTACTTCCACTTCCATTGCCAGATCCTTGCCCAAGTTTTTCACAAGAAGAGCTTGATGTCACCCATTAATGCAGTCTGTTTAGTGTGACGGTTGCATTACTGTCAAATATGTCCACCGGGAAGACATTTTTTATCATTCTTTTATATTTTGCATACAATAACATGTTAATTATTTAGATAAATAGGCATCCACATGAACTTTTCTATCACATGTGTACCACGCCTACAATATTATGTCACAATGGGAAGCTGGCATAAGTTTAGGGATTAAGGATCGGCAAAGCGAGGAGGCGAAAACACTCCTTGTGTTTCTCCATCATTCTCATACTCAGGCTCTCGGAAGCTCGACCCTTCTTTTGGTTTTCCCTTGTCACAAATACACATACACACATATCCTGGTCATCTTTATTTGATCCCAGAGTAACTTATTTCACGTGGCTCCTTCAACGCTATAAAATTTATACTGAAAACTTATTGTGAAAATTTCAACTGATCATGATAAGTCGATGTCTCTTTGCACACAATATATGGAAACTATTTCTCTCATTTGTTTGAAGAGTGTGATCGTAGCAAACATATTTTTCAAGCTCGTGATTTTCAATGTGATTTTTTTACTTGTTGGAGACTTCTTCTCCTCAGCTTTTATGGGAAGTTATAATGAAGAAATATTGCTGCTTCAGAGCAGGAGGATATCTATTTGGCGGTTGACCTGGAAGACCCGATGCTTTGAAGCATATCGGAGTATTCCCAACTCTTAGGAGAAATGTGCATATGAATACAACCAACTCTAGTTGATTCACTCAGGCTCTATCGATGTCTCTTAGGATCGACAATTTCGTGCTTTATATCTTGATCATGAGGACCTTGACTATCTACTCTCTTTGCATTCCTTATATGTTATTATTTTCATTTTGGTTCCTTTCTATCTTCCTCCTCCTTGTAGGTTTGGCCTCCTTAACGAGAAAATCTCCAACAATGACCTTGAAGGGTGACCCTAGATCCCAAGCCCTTGTGAAGACAGGGATCCCTATCAAGACACTCTATAGGAGATTCATAGTCTTGTGGAAATGTATCCTTATCAAGATGTGGATCCGCTGCAAAGATCCTCACAAACCCTTATTGATAACACTTGTACCATGAGTAAAGATGGTTAAAAGACTAAAATACCATTGAAGTTTATTCATAAATCAATCCTTTAAATTATATTAAATTTTCTAATTATCCTTCTCTTCTTTATTTTCCCTCCATCTCCCTTTGTTGTTCCGCCCCCTCCTCTCTTTGTCACCAACCCTCCTGCAATCCCCCGTCGAAAGGGAACAACTGTATAATACGGTTACTTATATGTAATGGAATCAAAACCCAAAACAAACCAAAAGGAGTGACAATGCTAGAGATCAAACTTTATTTTCCAACGCAATAATGGCTACATGGCAACCACGTCACTTGGAGATGCATAAAGAGACAAAACCGACGAGGAACTACACGAGAACTTCGCGACGACCATATCAGCCTACTGGTTGTTGGATTTGGAGTGCAGGGGGATCACCCCTGCATCGCGCTATAGGGCTACAACCTCGACGATAAGGGCCGCCGGGCGGTAGAATTGCATTCTTGTTCTCCGAAACCCTCACGAGTCTCGAAGCATCAACGGACGGAAAGGTGATAAAAGCGACGATGATGAGGATGACAAGGAAGATGGATTTAATAGTCATGGTTGTGATTGTGTTGATGGATTCCAACCAAGGGTACTTTTATAGGCACGGGGCAAGCACGAATTTGGTGACAAATCTATCTTGATTCCTCTTGAAGAAAGATATCACTTGTGTTTACTTTCCTTTTGTGTGCATTTCAAATGGAAGTTGATACTCTCCATATCCTCAATTTATTATTTTGCATGATTTGTATGGATATACCAACATTGCCTTACTTTTCTTTTGCATTTTTTGCACGTTTTTCTGATTACTTTCCTTTTGCATGATTTGGAGAAAGATGTGTCAACGCATATTCAAATTATTTGTTGTCTTAGGTCAAATTTCTTGTAGTGATATACCGCGTAAATCTAGTTTCTCATCTAAACTTTGTAAATTAACAACAACTAAGTGCATATCTATATAGATCTCTAGCAACGAATATGTCATTTATTGTGAATCACAAAAGCAAACAAGATAATTTCACAATGTTATAAATCCAACGGCAGATTATATCACAACAATTATTAAAATTATTTTTTTATCATAGATCAATTTCATTGCAGTGTTTGTAAGCATTGAGGTGCAATCACAAGTATGTTTATGTCATTTATTTAATTTTTTGGGTATTGGATCTCGTGGTATAAAATTTCAAGATCCTTTCCATCTGATGATCGTTTCGTAAAATTGATGCATATTAATTTATATTCTAACATTATCTTTACCACTGATTTGATGTTAAAGATCTTGCTCCTTTATTTGATTGGAGCGTGAAAATAAACGGACCATTAGTTATTCAAGACTCCTACGTACACTAGACTTCTTGGATAATGTCATGCATATATTGTTTTTTATTAGACTAATCGAATCCAATCAATATATTCTAGTCTCATATTAGTTGGAGTTTGTTTTATACATACACGTTGTAACAAAAAAAAAGATTTGGTTGACTTTTCTGATGAAGACTATTACACGGTTTTGGACCTCGGATGCATAATTTATATGATTTAGAATTTTTGATGATCTAGCAAGTAGAATATGTTGTTACAAATTCATGTTAAAATCTAAAAAAATTAAAAATCATAAATTAAAGAGATATGTTGTTCGCCAAGGTACCAACGAAATTTAACTATTTGAAATTAATTAGGATTTATTCGGGAAAATATCATGAAAAATGAAGCAAATATGAATTTGATTATGTAGTTACTACCTAGATCTCATCTCTTATGTCTGCATCTCACGATAGAGAATGTTCGACTTGGCTTAGAAAATCCGATGTTTGTGGTAGAGGAGGTTGACATCCCTTTGCCCACAATGTACATACTGCAATTGAGTAGGGAAATATGAGGATTTATGTTATCATTAGCATGGTAACCCTAAAATTCCCGTGCTATTAAGTAGTTTGAGCATGCTGCTACTTTGGATCAGAAGTATGATGATCTTGTCTCTCATATGAGGGAGATTATGCCTCCTTCTATTGGTTCTATTAGACCTCGTTCGGCAAGGGGGTTAGCCTCCCCTTTAGGGAATTCCCCCCAAACCCATACTTTCTCTTTTATGTAGGGCCCACTCTCCCTCTCTTTTTTAATACATTAAATAAATCATTTTCTTTCATCATTCCTTCAAAAAAATAATATATTATACCATCATATCATCTAAAAATTATAAACTACTCAACTTATACTCACTTTTCCAAACTTCAATACAATCACATCAGATAACTAACCACTTTTTCAAACTTCAATGCAATCATATCATAACAAACCATCTCAACTCAAAACCCTCTATCCAAACACCAAAACACAAAAATGAGTTATCCTCCCATAGGTTACTATGGGTAACCCACCAACGGGTGCGTTTGGTATGCAGGTTAGGGTGGGTTAAACTGGTAGAGGGTAACCCGTCGTGTGTTGACTAGAATCTCTTTTTCTTCGCCTCACCGCCTTCATCTTCGCAGGACATCAGGACGCATAAGGAGCCGCCTTGACAACCCTTGGGCATGTGTCGACCATTAGTGTTGATCAGGAAAACAACGATCCCCTGGTTCAGACCTACCGACATCATACGATCAAGAATTGCGATGAAGCCATTCAAAGAAGCCTAAAATCCAACCGTCGGATCCATCAGACACTCCAAATCCCCCCTGAACCAAGTATATCACCTCAGACATTACCGAAGCAGAGAGAAAGAGCCACGTGGAGGGGGCCACCAAACCAACGCCTGAGCCTTCGCTCCCATTACGTGCACCCCACGTGTGCGCGGGGCAAATTGCACCCCAGTCCTGCCCAGTTCCAAGAATCATAGATTTACCCTCACTAGGGGTAAATTGCGAAGAAGCCCGAACATCTCTTGGAAATTGCAGAACATGCCTTCCAGAGGGTATAATTGTAAGAACTCTATTTATTTTTATCACACATAGGTCCCTAAACTTCAATCTATCATAACTTGAGCATTTATCATCATATTTTTATGTTCTTAGTACTGATGAAGCCACATTTCATCATCTTTATTCTATCATTTTAGCCTCAAAAACCCTTGCAAATGCGTGTAAATACCCTTAATTCCCGCATCTTAGCATTCATGCATGTACATGCAAATGATGTATAAAATACTGTATTTAAAGCCAAAATTATAGAATAAATAAAAGAAAAGAAAAATAATAAAATATCATAAATATTTTATGACCCGAAATCCCGAGACCTAGACATCTCGATGAATAGGTCGACAAGGAATAAAGTAGGGGGAGATAAGGGCCAAAATACACTCAAAACCTCTTTTATTTAATCCATTCTTTATTCATTTTGGGACCTATTTTTGGTTCCACTTTTTACACTTAAATAAAGAAACTTTGTACATTAAAGTTGTAGATAATTAAATATAGAAAAATACAAAATTGATTTCACCTAAAAATAATATACAGATAAAAAGTTATGGTCTGAATAAGATTCCAGAACTCCAACTTCCCAAACCCATATCTTGCAAATAAAACTCGAAATGTACCAAATTCACCTTAATTGCATATAGTTTAAAATAAGCTATTTAATGGCAGTGGTTTCATATTTTTCGGAGTTACGGTTTGAAAGTTGAGTTTTTGACCCCACTTGTATACTTATACCGATTAAAATATTCCTTTTATTATTTATTCATTTATTTTTATAATTTTATATTTTTATAATTTTTTAAATATTACTTATAGTTTACATGTACATTAAAATCAGAATAAAACTCAAATAAAACTAAAAATAAAATACTTGTATATGAAAGACATAGTATAATACCTATGCACATACCTATATAATTAATACTTTTATTTTATTAAGTGTACAAAATACATCAGAAAAATAAAATAAAAATATACTTAAGTGTATAAAAATATTCTATGAATTTATAAAATAATAAATAAAAAATAAATTAAAAACACTAAATAAAAATAAATTAATAAAATACATAGATATATATACACCTATAAAGCCTATAAAAGGCAACTCTTAGTTTTACACATCATAAAAATGATTAAAAATCATATTTAAATACATTATAAATAATAAACATTTTTTATTTAATAATCTAAAATTAATTAAATCATTTACTATTTTTAAATTAATTTCTAAATCTTTTTCCAGAGGTTTTTCCTGGTTGGTCCACGTGGACCAACCTGGGGGCGCGGACAGTTGACCTCTGGTCAACTGTCTGACCTCCTCTCTGATGCGTGTCAGACTGAGTTTCCCTCATTTTTCTCCCAATTTTGGAGACCGTTTCTTTCACCAAATCATGATGCAACCTTCACGACTTTTTCTCCCCGATGTTTGACCTTACACGCCCAAGGGATTCCTCGGGGATTGGAGCATTGATTCGAGAGATATCCCTCGATCTTGGAGCCCTGTTCACCACATCTCAAAACCGCACCCAAACCCTCCATTCCTCTTTGGACCTTCTTTGGCGCCTCAGACCTTCGGGTGCGGGTAGAGGTACGCTCCGGTGACAGGGGAGTTTCCCCACATCTCCGTTGAGGTACGGCGAGGGCCTGAGGTCGGCTTCCAACCCCATCTCCGGCCACCTGGCCGTCGAGGTTCACCTCGGGTTTTCAACCCTTGTGGTCCATTTCTTCTTCATTTTTTTGCTTTGTTTTACTTGCCTTTAGCCATAGATTCGATCGCCATCTTCATTTCGCCTTTCGCCCAACTTCGCCACCTCGTTATCATCTCGCCGGAGCTTGCTCCAGCGAGTTTCTAATTCGCTTCCACCGCTGTTTTTCGCCCCCTACGGGGTCAGGGCAGTTTACCCCCGACCCTATCACTCGTTCTTTGCAGGTCTGGAGCTTTCGATAGCACCTGGGACTCGTTTTGGAGGTAGCGGAGGTTCCTGGAGCGACTTCACGCCGACGACTCGCGCGAGCCCCCCGGCCACCGTCGGGGCTTTCTGGAGTCACCAGCACGTTGAGGACCTCTGCAGGAGCAACCAGCACCTTTTTGGAGCAGCTAGGAGTGCCGGAGAAGGAAGATCGAGCCGGCAGAAGATCACTTTAACGGCCATTCTTCCCAGTTCGTTACCCATCTCCGCCATCGTCCGATCCCGCCGTGTTCTTCTCGCGATCCAGCTGCCGTCAGATCTCGCGCGCCCAGCACCGTCCGATCAGTCGAGCACCTTCTAATCCTATCCACCTGTTGCGAAGGGGTATCGGGCGTCGCCAGCGTGCCACGTGGCATTAGTGAACCATCTGCTGCCGTCGGATCCGATTACTTTGGGTATTTTGTTCTTTAAACCAAGGAATTTTTATATTTACATAATAAGACTTAAACATTCATCGGTCGTACTTTTTATTTTGTAATATTCGCGTAGAGCCCCCCTTAGGTTGTGGGATATTCCACTTAGGTCCCTGCCAAGTCACGTGCGTTGCGCACGTGACTTGGAGATTTTGCAGAGGGACCCCGGCTTTTTCTTGTATTTAGTTTCAGTTCTAAAGCTTTCATTTGAAGTAAAAAGTTCTGGCGTTTTTGCACTTTAGCCCTCGTATTTTTTGTGAATTACATCTTAGCCCCTAGCAGGTGCGCGTGCTCACGCACGTGTGTCGTGGGAATTTTGCTAGGAAGCCCTCGGGGGTTTGGCTATTTGCGATCAGTTCTGAAAACCTTTTATTCAGTTATAAAATTTATGTGAAAATTGCGCTAAGGTCCCCATACTTTTAGATATTTCCAGAAATACCCCTGCCAGCTTGTAGTTTCTTTATATTTCCTCTATTTATTGCATGCATTTCTAAATTGCTAAAAAATCCACAAAAATTATCATACACTCCTGCTACATTATAGATTCTCGCCATATTTTTATTTTGCGTAATTATTGCATTTTAATATTTATAAAAATTCAAAAAAAACTATTTTCAACATTGTTTGCATTCTGAAATCCATAAAAATTATAAAAACACATCAGAAAAATCCCCAAAAAATATATTTTGCATATCTTTAGTTTGTTTTAAGCCATACCAAAAATCATTAAAAAATATAAAAGAAAACCCCTAAAAATTATAAAACTCTAAAAACCTTCATAAAAATCTTAAAAATTCTACAAAAGTCTGAAAAATACAAACTATGTTTTCAAATTTTCTCTATTTTATTGTCTTTATTTAAAATTAATTTGGAGAATTTTTGTTACTGTTTACTATTTTATTTCTCCATTTTAGTTTTAGCCTTGTATTTTATTTACTGTTTTCAGTATTTTGACTCTAAAAATACCAAAAAATTTAGGAAAAATGTAGAAAAATCACAAAAACATTACAAAAATACAAAAAGACCAAAAATACTTTATTTTTTTATTTTTCCTTATTTTTACCTGTTTTTATAAATACTCTATTCCCTCTCTTTCTTACTTTGCATATATATTCTATTATTGATAAAGAAAATATAAAAATGTTAAATATACAAAGAAAATACAAAATCAGAAATTAAAAACCAAAATATAAAAATATAAAATCAAAAATTAAAATAAAAAAATATAAAATTAAAAACCCACAAAAATTTGCATCTTTGTAGACATTTAATCACATCACACTCTTTGCATTTTTGCTCGATCTATCCTGCCTTGCTCCCTGAGTTCGAACTCTACATACTTACACCTATACATCTTTTATGTAGAGTTATAATAAATTTTAACTCCACTATTGCTTGTCATTGTTTGATTTGATTGTGGGTTAATTGTTGTTTGAATTTCGGATTTCGCTAGAGGTCAAATCAGCGACTGTTGATTCGCCTTGTGAGTCAACACGACCTCTGCAAATTCGTGTTCATCAAATGGCACCGTTGCCGGGGAGCAACAACGCGTAGTTCGGGTTTTTGCTTTGTGATTGTGATACTTGTCTATATTTTGCCTTCTTCATTTGCTCATTTATTTGATATCATTGCTTGACTTGTCTAATCACTCTTCCTTGTTGGACTTTGTACGAGGAACCGCGGATCGAGGGAGGCGCTCCACCTTAGTGCCTGTGCACCCACGTGAAGGCGGTAGGAGACTTCTGACCTAGCATCAAAGGAGGCAGGGAGGACTTGAGAAGACAGTCATCTTTTTGAGCATTTTTGTATATTCATTTGTGTAATTTTAGTGTGTGAGAGAGAATTTATTATTTGTAATAATACAGGTACCCCCGAACTTTGGGACCTTCTTGAGCCTAATTTCCAGGTGTTTGTACACTTGGGGGCTCACCGCGGTTTTGTCGGCTTTTCATCGCATTTTTATTTTTATTTTCTCGGTTTTGATTTTATTTCTTTTGTGTGATTAAGCCATTAGTATATGATTTGCTTGGCTATAGCATTAGGTCCAAATACAATAATAACCATTGCATGTACCTATAGTGTGCTTTGGACTTAGTTCAAATCTTCAACAGTCACCTCATCATCTTCGAGCCTTCGTGCAGCGAGCCCACCCTGCCAAGTGCTGCTCCTGAACTTGATGTGTCGAGAAGAGGAGGGGTGAGCCTAGACTGGACTCCTGGATTGAAGATCGGTGACCGACTTGTGGTGCTTCACGCTAATAGCAATTTCTAAACTTAGGGCGATTTCATCGGCTTGCATTTGCATATAGATAGGTTTCAATTCTGCTGAGCATCCCTGCCTGTAGAGTGCTGGAGGCAAGGTGAGCATTTACGCTTTAGCATACATCATCGTTTTGCCGCTTGCATTGCTTTTTCGACTCTCTACCTCTGATTTTGCCAACAAAGGTGCTAAGTAAAATTGACTCCTCGATAGGCTCGTGCATTTCTCATTAAAAATCCAAAAAAATTGATAATCAAATAAAATTGGGACTGATAACATTACTTGACCCTAAAATCAACCAAAAAGAAAAACATTCTCTTGGGGCGAGTAATCCCCTCATTATCTTCGTTTTACTTGCTCGCGCACACACTGAGGATTAGTACCAAAATTCCATTCAGCCTCCTAAGTGTTTGTGCAACTTCTTGACTTCTCACCTAACTCTAAAACAAACAAGATAAAAAGATCGAATTTTCGGTCTCTACCGAGTTGAGTAGGTGAATTGAGGGTTTGATTTGTGAGTTTGATTGTGATTGTTTGTGTGCACTTCTAGATTGCGCCTTTCTCTACACTCCTCTTGACTTGACCTTCGTGCTCTTCCGGATCATTTTTTTCTCTTGTTTCGAGATGGACCCCTGGAGCGTCTTTTATCCGGATTTTGCAGATCCTTCGTTCACTCTAGCTGACCCACCTCCTTTTTTCAGGAGGACTTTGCTCCTGATTTTTATACTTATCCACCTCAGCCGCAGTATCAGACCTCAGACTTCTACCCACCTCCACCTCCACCTGTATATATCCACCTCCACCTTCACATCCACCCGAGTCTGACCTATTGGAGTCACCTCCCTCGATCTCTATGAGTGATATCTTGAACCGAATGATAGAGCGCATTGATTTGATGAATGAGGATATGGCTATCTTGAGGAAGAAACAGATTGACGCTCCATTCATCGCGGATACGGAATTCCTTGTGGGCGATCATGGGTGATTGCAATCGCCAAAAATACAAAAAAATGAGAAAAATTTAAAAACACAAAAAGAGTTCGGGAGACCTTTGGTTGATTCAAACTGTGAGGAGAGCGTCCATTTGCCAGATCATTCACCCACACATCCATTCACATCCTGTCCCACCTTTGACCCTGAGGATGCCGCTGTACAGACTGCTCTTGGCATGCCTCGTGTAGATGCTGATTCCGACTTCCTCCCTTGTATGGAGGAGGTCCAAAAATTCAAAAAAATGTTGACTAAACCCGAAGTGGTGGCCACTATTCACGAGATCATCCGTGCCCCACTTCAGCAGGCCATGACCAATTTATCTACTCCTCTTCCCAAGAAGAGAAAGCAGAGGAGCAGATCTGAGCATCACATTCTGACCATGGGTACTCCCACATTATCACACACCGTCGCATCCCGAGAAAGAAGAACACAACTACCCCTTTCATCACCTGCACCATCTCTGACCATACTTGTGATCACACTCTCCTCGACGGCGGTGCATCTATTAGCATATTACCCTTCTCGCTAGTACAGTCTCTTCGCTTAGGGCCTCTAAAGAAAACCCGGATGATCGTACAATTTGCTGATGGATCTATCAAGAGGCCGAAGGGTATCCTTGAAAATGCCGTCATTTTGATTCAGGGCACGAGGTACAATGTTGATTTCGTCGTATTGCCCATGGAGACCTCCATAGGGGAGCCCTCTCCAATCATCTTGGGACGACCATTCCTCGCCTCTGCGAGGGTCGTTATTGACTATGGATCTGGAGAGATTCACTTCCGTCCTGTTGACCAGAGCGAAGTGTTGATCACCGCACCCACAGTAGACCAGAGACCTGCACCTGATGCACACTCACCTATTCTAGCTGACTTCGAGGCCTATGACCTATCTGATGATATTAGAGAAGTTGCTTATTGACCGCTGATGAGACCCAAGAAATCCTCCGAACGGGGGAAGACTCGGAAATCATGTACCTCGAAGTCCTCCTTCTGGTGTGTGGCGATGTGTTGATGAGATCCGCGGGATTTACGTGGTTGATACCATTGAGCGGAGGGCAAATACCAAGAGTAGACAGGACGGACCTGGTTTGACTACTTCCACTGATAAGTTCGTTCCTGGTCACTCAAAAGTAAAGATGATTGATGTCAGTTATGATGCTAGCCATTATTTTGATAGATTTGGCTATTTTGATGAAGACAATGATTCAGGTGGAACTCTTGAGGACGAACAGACTTCGGATACTTCCACAGATGATTTCGTTCCTTTTGGTTTTGACCTGGACGAGACCTCGTAGGATGACTCCGATTACACTTCTTCCGATGATGATGAGTTCGTCCCATTCCACTTTGATATCAGCGAGACCCCCAAGGCCAGACCTGACCATACTTCCTCCACTCACACCTCTACACCTTCACACCATAGGACCACCAAGGGCGAACCTAGCCACACTACTTCCATTGACCAGTTCGTGCCTTTTCGATTTGACTCCACTGAGGGCCTTCACCCTGTCGACCCTGATCGGCTTCTGTCCACTGTGGACCCCGATGTCGACTTGCACCACACTAGATCTATCCCTCAGCGGTCTCGCAAGAAGGTCTGCTTTCTACCTTCTTGATCATGTGTACATCCATCTCTGTTGTACATTCTCTCTCCTGTTACCTCTGTCTCTCTCCCGTATTGCTCATCCACCATCCTCGTGTTTGCCTTGCTTAGAACATACCTTGTCCTAAGTACAGGGGGGTGGACGAGCCGAGTGTTCATTCGTCGTTCCGTCTTATCACTCCTGTTGTTGCATATACTTAGGGCTTCTTTTACCCTAAGTATAGGGGAAGTGATGCGTACATCCCTTTCTATCTAGATCCATCTGTTGATATCTTTTCTCTTTTCTTCTTTTCCTTTTCTATCTTCTGTATCTATCAAAACGGTGTCGCCCCTTGAAGACAATCTTCTATACTTAGGACGTACTTTGTCCTAAGTATAGGGGAGTGTGCACCCCAAGTGTTCTATTCTTTGATCCTCTCCATTGTCTCCCCTTCTTGTCTATACTTAGGGATATCTTACCCTAAGTATAGGGGGAGACAGTCTGAGTACGATCTGTTCATTCCCACCCTTGACCCTCCCTGCTTTGTGTACAGTCTGCTATACTTAGGATTATTTGATCCTAAGTATAGGGGGGACGGTCAACTTCTCATTCGTTTATTCATCTCTTATTTATTTATTCTTTAGACTTTTCTATACTTACTACGAGTTATGTCTTCTCTTTTCCCTCCGATCTATGAGGACATAGCTCAAGCTAAGTATAGGGGGGTCGTATATACTACGTATATACTTTAGCCATAATTCGTACTTTCATATTTTTACTAATAACCATGGCTAATTATACCTGGTAAAATTCATTAAAAACCTTAATAAAAAGATGTTACCATTCCTCAAATTCTTTGTGTACTTACTGATTAATAAATTAGGTGAAAATATTTTTTGCAAAATGTTTGAAAAATAGTTTGAAAATCTTTGTGAAAAATCTTTTGAAAACTATTTGGAAAACATTTTGTTACATGTTTTCAACCTTTGTATAAACATTTTGATTGAAAAAATTATTTTCTTTGTGTTAAATAAAATGTTTGAAAAATGATTTACAAATGGTTTGAAAAATGGTTGCAAAAATATGTGAAAAATATATATATACTGTTTGGAAAACCTATTGCAAAATGATTTTCAAATGTGTGTACATGTTTGTAAAGTTGTTTGTAAAAATTATTTTGGACTATAGTTTTCAAAATGGCTTGAAAAAATCTTTTTCAAATAAGTTTGAGGAATACATACATCTCACCAGAATTCTCTATATATACATATAAAATCGACCACTTATCCCTTGTAAATTCTTAAAATCCACTTCTTGTATATACAAGATGCATCCCCCGTATAAATATTTATACCTAATTTTTATCCAAAATCTCTTGTTTTAAAAAATCCCAAAAATATTTGCAAAATTAAAATCCAAAAACATTTGAAAAATCTTTTGAAAAATCTAAAAAAATGCATATGCATCATCTTTTCAAAAATCCATAAAAAGTTCAAAATCTTTGAAAATTGCATCACAAAAATATTTTCTGCATAGCATTTGCATGGCATTCACATTTTTCGGATTGAGTTTGACAGTTAAACAAGTCTAAATAAAATCCGGAGATTGAAGCTTGATTGGACCTTAAAATCTATCTAATTGACAGGAACCTTATAGGAGCTGGGAATTGAGGTACTTCAGGTCTAGTTGACTTAATTCTTTGAGGATCGCAGGACTTGGTA
>JAZKJV010009451.1:600000-936530 GCA_037367405.1 Ottelia alismoides | reverse complement strand
TAAAAATAGAAAACAGTCGAATTAATTTTTGGTTATTAAATAAAAAATGTTATTTTTTTAAGTAGTATTTATCCGATTTTTATTCATTTTTATGAAATGTATTTTTACAAGTTTACATTTATACCCCTATATAGGTATATTATCTATATATTTTAGTATTTCATTTTTATTTTGTACATTTAATTTTATTTATTTTGTTTATTATTTTGTATAATTATAAAATACTTTTATATACACAAATATGTTTTTATTTTCTTTTTTCTGATATGTTTTGTATATGGAATAAAATATAAGTATAAAATGTATAGGTATAAGTATAGGTATAATACCTGTATACCCTATATATGTATGTATTTTATTTTGAGTTTTATTTAGGTTTTTATTCCAATTTTAATGTTCATATTTATTATAAGTAATATTTACAACATTATAAAATCATAAAAATAATAATTAAAGAATAAATGGAATATTTTATTCTGTACACTTATACAATGTGGGTCCAAAACTCAACTTTCAAACCGTAGCTCCGCCAAATGCGAAACCGCCGCCATTAAATAGCTTATTTTCTTCTATATACAATTAAAGGTGAGTATGCTGCGATTGGAGTTTTTATTTATGAGATACGATTCTGGGAAGTTGGCATTTGGAATTTTATTCAGACCATAACTTTTTATCTGTACATTATTTTTCTGTGAAATCAATTTTGTGTTTCCTCATTAAATTATCTACAACTTTCATGTACAAAGTTTATTTATTTGATGTACAAAAGGTGGAACCAAAAATAGGTCCCCACAATGAATAAAGAATGAATATAATAATATGGGTATTTGACCCTTATCTCCCCCTACTTTATTCCTTGTCGACCTATTCATCAAGATGCCTAGGTCTCGGGGTTTTAGGTCATAAAATATTTACAATATTTTATTTCTTTTTCTTTTCTTTTATTTATTCTATAATTTTGGCTTTAATTACAGTAATTTATATACTATTTAGATGCACATGCATGAATGCTAAAATGATGAAATAGAGGCTATTTACAAGTATTTGCTAGGGTTTTTGGTGCCAAAATGATAGAATAAAGATGATGAAATGTGGATTCATCAATGGGACCAACTCAGGAAGAGGATCATCCTGACCTTGTGAATATGTACGACGGACGGTGGACGGTCGAGGGCTCATGGAGTCTGAGCAGAAAAGCCGTCGAGTCATCATCTTCGATATCAAGATAAAGATCGGGAGAGCACGATTTACGATTCAAGAAAGATGAGAAATGTGTAAAAGCCACGGTAACTCACGCCCTGCAAGCAAACACAAGCAAACCCCGTTTTCACCAACATAACCAGATGATGACCGTAAGAGTTCAGTCGTTATCTTGTCGTTTTTAGGATTGTATTAGCAAGATGATAGGTGCCCAAATATTCCCTGCATTACTGTCCCGAGTCCTTACAGAGAATCACTTGCTCTCTGCCAATATGGGAGTAAATACGGACCGTTTCTGGCTACCGGTGTTGCTTGAGGACGGAGCCTTACGCAGTGTCCTCTAAACCCCCCACTCTGCTAAGTAAATCCGGACTATTTTCGACTACCCGAGCATTACCAATGAGAAGAAAGAGGGGTTTTGGTTCTATTCTTAAAGGTCATCTCTCACTTGCACATTCTGAGAAGAACTTGTGCGAGGATTACTCTCCTAAATCAATTGAATCTTACGTTTGTTTTAGGTCAGATATCTTAGCAATCCTGATTTTATTTTTGGGTTTTATATTTTTTTAGGTTTTTTCAGGAAAATGTCTAATGAGTGTTTTTTATTTTTTATAAGTCCTAAAATCATGCACCAAGGTTGCGAGTCCTACGACTAACTGCAAGAGCGTAATCAGATAGGAAAAAAATCCTAAGCAAGCACCTAGCCTCGTAAAAAGCCACGAAAAACCGACGATGCAAGAAAAACCACGGTGGGTGCCTTGATTCCCTAAATGCACCGACGAATCATACCCCGAGAAAAATGAGAGGGGAGGTACAAGTCGGGATGCCCTTATGGGGCCCCTTCCTAGAAAAAACAAAAGCACGGGAAAGTGCTCTTTCTTTTCCAGTCTTTTTTTCTCTTTTCTTTTTTTTTTCTTTTTTTTACAAGAATACAAGAATTGAAAAAACACAAATCCTAACTAACCCTACCCTCAACAATCGAAAATCTTGGTTTCAACACTTTCAACTGTATGCGGCTTTCGAAAAAGCTGGCTGAAGTTGCAGTCCCTTCAAAGTTTAGTTAAGAAAAAAAACTCACAAAAAACCATAAACAGAAATATAAAAGAACAAGAAATACCGTAAAATCGAAGAGAAACCACAAATAAAAAACCGAACGAAAATTTGTAAAATCAAGAATAATAGAGAAAAATTGGTTCAAAAATCGCTGTAAAAACAACGTTTCCTCGGTAACGGTGCCATTTTGATAAAACACGATCACGACTCCTGCGGTTGGTGGTTGTAGAGAAAGAGAAAGGGAACTGCAATTTTAATCAAACAAAAATTACGGTAACAACAGGAGACAAAATCTGATTTCCACCGTTCACTACTAATTTTAACCAGGTGAGTGTGTCTGGGTCGAACTTAAGGAAGCAGAATGTTGAAACCACGGTTTTCGAGTCAAGGAATAAATTCCAACGAAATCCTTTTTTATTCTTGATTTTACAAGGAAAGCAATTAAGAAAAAAATCTCTTTAAAACAAACTCGAGAAGACAAGAATCAAAATTGCAAAAGAAAGAGACAAAAAATTAAGGAAAATGTTCAAAAAATAGCTTGGGTAGTTATCAAGCTACCCTAGAAAATTCACGCGGAAATGAGAAAAATATGACGTCTAAATGGCCCCTACAAGATAGGGACCTAACTGCAAAGAAAATTTATAGTTTTATTATAGAAAGGTCCCTGGAAGGACTAAACTGCGAAGGAAAATAAAAGATTTACAATTAAGTCACCGTGCAGGGACCTAATTGTAAATTCTGGAAACATTGGAAGCTCTCTTGAATTTCTGGAACTCGGCAGGGTTATGATGTAAATTTTCCACCCCCTGGCGTTGAACGACGGAGATTTGAAGGCGTCGCATGATCTGATCCGTTCACTAGGGACATGTGTCAACAGGCTGTGTGGCCTGGCGTTCTTGTGTGTTCTTGAGGTAGTTCGTGCAACTGACTAAGGGGCTCTCTTCTCCAATTTCTTCCCAGCAAGTGGTAACGATCTGGGGCCTCCTGCAGGGCCAGAGGGGTGGCTCCTCCACCCATCGAGCTCCCCTACAAGTGAGCACGACCCGAGGTGGCTGATGTCGATGGGAAAACGCTGATGGACACAGCTGTCCAGCTGATCCTGGAGGTGATTGTTATTGATTGTTCTTCGAATTTTCTCGGACTTTTGAAGCTCCAGATGGAAATTAGTGTTCTCCAGATGATAGTAGACATGCAAATAGGTTTATATTGCTCGATTTGGAAAGAAATCGGCCAAGAACATATGAATTTGCAAATCGAATAATATGATTCTATAAAGACTTATAACATTAAGAATTGAAGAGAAATGGCGAGTGATTTAGGTGAAATCGAGTCAGATTTGAAGGGTGATTTGAATGTCCGTCAAAGAAGGATGATCAAGGAATCTAATTCCTTGATTAACTAACCCAATCTAGGCACGCTAATCAAGAAATAAGATGTTGAAAGTGGATGATTTACCTGTGCTTGCAGGTTGTAGGACCTCTGCTAGTAATAGCTCGACGGGGCAGCTTCCCGTAGCTCTATGCAGCTCGAAGCAGCGATGCAAAGCGGACGAGCACCTTGGAACATCTCCTTAAACGTTCCTCTTCCACGCGGGGCAGTGCCTTGGTGTTGTCACCACCGGAAGCAGCTGGAATGAATCTTGGAAGGAGGAGGGTCGACTGATGGTTCTGGTTAAGAATCAGTTATGGAGAGATAGTTGGAACTCTCCAACTTCATGGCATTTTCTAGATGACTTGCTTGAGCTCCAGGGTAGATCTAATGGTGGGAGAGTAGGATGGTTGTTAGGAGGAAGACGTGGAGGGTTTAGATTGATTGAAGTAGTTGTGGAGTGAGCAGGAAAAATGGTGAAAATGGCCGGCCACAATAGACTCGCCACCGGCTTCTCGAGGAAGAAGAGCCAGGTGCTGACACATGTCAGCACTAGGTTGGCCACAGTGTTAAAATGTTTATAAATTATATAATAAATAGTAAATGATGTTATTTGAAATAGGTATGGAAACAAACACTGTAAATAATTACATTATCTTAATTATGGTATAAGTAATTTTTCGTAAATAATAAATATTGTTCGAAATATAAATATTACATTAATAAATAAGTATAAATAATGCTTAATAAATAGGTAATAGATTTTTAATTCAATAAATACTTAAATATTTATTAATTTTATATTTTCTTAATTATAAGAATAATAAATAAAGTCTTTGTGAATTTTTAAGGATTTTAATAAAATAATTTTGATATATTAATAAATATAAGTATAAGTTAGTTCAATTTCATCTATAAATTAGGGTTTTGGATTTTATTTAAATAATAAATAATCTCCCGAAAATTCTGAAATAAATCATGATGAAAATACAATATCATTAAAATAGTTATAAATTATAAAATTAATAAAAATCCAAATAATGGATTTTAATTAAAATAAATACCCTAGAAACCCCTTTGTAATATGTCCCCAAAACCGATTTTTTTGCAAACAGACTCCGTTTTCAATGAATCCCTCTATTAATTAGAGAATATTATTTTATGAACTTTAAAGGTGAGTAGAGTGAAATTGGAGTTCGTATGTGGAAATTATGATGTTAGGAAGTTGAGATTTTGGCTATTTAAAAGTAGGATTTCTTGGCATATATACATTATAATATTTTTAACTTATTTTTATATTTCTATATACATTTTTAGAAATAATTAGGAAAAGAATTTGATGAAATAGCATGTTCATATGAATTAATTAAAAATAAATGAAGATTTAGTTTTTATTTGATAAATAATGAATAATGTGTGGAGTGTTATTTAATTATTTTTTTTAGGTTTTCTTCCCTTATCTCCCCCTTCATTTTGTTTTGTCGACCAATCCATGCTGACTTGGTCTCAGAGATTAGGGTATATAAATATATCTTTTAGCTATATTTATATTATCTGAGTCATATTGTACATATATACATATCTACAATTTGCCTTCTTTTCCTTTCTTTATTTTTTTATTCTTTATTTATTTACATGTTTTTGATGCATAAAAGTGCATTTTTATTCATGAATAGGATTTGGATAAAATGTGGAATTAATGAATATTTACATGTATTTGTTAAGGGTTTTAAGACAAATATGATAGAAAAGTTAATGAATCATGGATTCATCACTGGGTGTGATGAAACTTAATAAAAATTGTTAATCAGTGTGTGCCAACTTTTGGTAAAAGCAAAGGAGCTATCCAACAAAAGAAAAGAAAAAGAAATGTCAAAGAAGAGCTCTTTTATCCAAAATTACAAATGAGCTTCCACCAATGGCGAGGGCTCCCAAACATTTTCAAAGAGTCAACTTGGACCAAGTGCTAACTAGGACCAAGGAAACGAGCTGACACCAAAAAAGGACTATGCATTGTAAATGCTACAATTCTGGGTGTCGAAGGAATATTAGATACTCAAAAGAAACACACCCCGGTGTATTCCCAGGAAAACAAGTGCAGGCGACTCCAAATTCTCTTGACGGACACATTGATTAACAACTAAAAATCTACTTGTATTGAGTAAAACAACACTCGAGAGATACCTTGTTCCAATGAGAGGGGGAGAAAATTACACACAATCCTATACCCTCCATCATTTGGCTGTCCATCTACACTAAGGTTGGATTGAAGCAAGAATAGACTTATTCCCTAGTGTTTAGGATTAAGTCTAGAGGAGAGTCTCTTGGACTTGAACTTTGGGTGATGTCTTGACTTAACTCTCATGAATGCAGTACACTAAAAGTCATATCCATATAGTATATGAGAGTCTGATAAATAGAGAAGTTGGTTCCTTCTGACTAGGGCATGGTTGAGCCTAGAAATTTAGGATCACTAAAATTAAGGGTCTTCCATGAATTGAGCCTTTAAAATTCACATGCACAGTCAGGGAAATATTCAACTAAGTCATTCATTCACTGATGCTCGGGGACGAGCATGGTTTAAGTATAGGGGTATGATGAATCTCGTATTCATCGTGATAAAATTGGTCAATTAGGCTTTATCCCCCAAAATTCACATACATTTAATAGATAATAGAGCATTATTAGCATGCATACATATGTAAATAATATTTTCATAATTGCACTAAAAATTCCAAGTGTAAATTAGCCTAAAAAGCCGCTAACTTCTCATATTTTTAGTTAATTCATCCTTATTCCTATTGACCCCAAAATTACCTCTATTGTGTAGATATTACTAACAATATTAAATAAAAAATACAAAAAAAATACTAACTCAAATAAGTGTCAAATAATCCCAAAGTCTAATTTCACATCTGATAGACTAAAACGAGCATATCTTCATCACACAATGTCCGATTTTAGTTTACTCACTTTTAAAGTACTCCATTTTCAAATACCTTCAAAACAAGACTAATTTTGTAAAATTCGGAGTTCATATGTGAAAATTGGGTTTTGGGCCTCTTTTGCACATTTTAACTTTTTGCTAATTTTAACCTAAGTTCTTATGTACATAATTAACCCTTTTAATTTTATTTCTTCTTCACTTGCGTATTTTGATGAAAGTTTTATTAAGCATCATGAAAATCAAAATCCAGATTAAAATGGAAATGAAAGAAACTAACAGAGTCCAAGTGTTTGTTGTGAGTCTGTACAAAAATTGGATGTTCCATTCTTCTATTTTATTTTTCTTACTTTCTTATTTATTAAAAATCCAAAATATAGATTAGTGTGTAATTAATTTTTCATGCAATTTATCATATTTTTTAGAATTTTTATCATATTGAAAACTCCCGAAAAAATTAGAAAATCCAAAAAATCGATTTTCTATACACATGGGAAACCACTAAAAATACCGCTTCGCACAAATGACCTCTTTTGCTCCTGGATCCTTCATGAAAGTTGTAGATCTCGTTGAAACAAATAATTTTCATGAAGAAAAATTTTTGATCCGAGGTTTTTTTGTATCTATTTTCTATTCTCTTTCCTTTTTAATTTTGAAAGTTTTTTTGGTGGCATGCCACGTGTCATCCCACTTCATCCCTCTCTCATATGTCTTCCCAGGGTCACATGCCTAGCACGTGACCCCCATCCTCTTCCCAGTCGTTCACCTCCCCTTGCGGCTCCGCCATGCACGGCCCTTGGTCGTTACGCCCCCTCCCCTGTCAATGCTCCAACCGTTCTCCTCCCTTGCGTAATGTGCGTCGACCCCACCGCCCTATAATGCTTCTCCCCTCACCGGAGTTGTGCCCCTCCACCTTCTTCTAGCTCGTCCGGTGACAACGGCTTGAGCTCCCATCCTCTCTAGGCATGATACCGGGAGTGCACCTCCTTGTTGCAAGGCTCCAGCGAGCGTTTGCCGAGCTTCAAAGCCACCGTTTGCCGGCTTTGGAAGGCCAACAATTAGATCATAGCCACTCCAATGACCACGGAAAGAAGACCATCAGCTGTAACATGCACCTCTCCAGTGTCGCCTTTGCACAGGCGTATTTCCTCCACGCAGCTCCGTGTTCCACCACGCACTTGATCTCCTCTCTAGCGGCGCTTCTGCTGGCATCGCCTCACCGCCGTGTGTCTCCTCCAGTCGCCGAAATCCCTTCGACATAGCCTCCGCTCCTCCGCATCTATGCAGCCCAAGCTTGGCCGCCATCGTCACCCCCGAGTGCCAACATCCCCACCGAGCTCGGCCGCCACCGTCGCTCCAAAACCTCGGCCGCCACCACCGTGCCTTACTTTACAACAACCGTTGGATCTAGGGGCGAGTCCCTGATCCGACAGTTGTCTCCTCGCCACGTCATCCCCCCGAGCCTCGGCCCCAGCCTTGACGCTCAGGTCACCCGAGCGATGGACAGCCGCCACCTAGGGCTCCATCTGTCCGAGCCTGGGCTAGCCCGAGGCTGCCCGAGCCTGATGTCCATCCATCCGAGCCTTTGCCTGGGACCTAGCCTGTGGTTCGGGGCTCCGAACCTCAGCCTCGTGCTCGAACCACATTCTTGGCCACCCGAGCCTCTAATGACCTCTTTGAAAAAAACTTTATTTTATTTACAGTTCGTCCCTACAATTTCATTTTTGCGTATCATTCTCAACCGAACTCTGTTTTTTTCATATAATATGTCATTTTGATGTTATTTTCCTGCTCTATCATTTTCCATAGTTTGTGGATCCATCCGAAACTTATTATTGATGATAATTATTTGATGAACCTCTTAATCTGTGCAAGATGATCTTTGACATATTGATGTTGTTTCACATTGGAGATATTAGTGATCTCTTTTGTAGGAGCACGACTGAGGACTTTACATTGAATAATTCCCTTGGGATTATTGACTATAATATTTGAGAAATTAAACACATGAATTTCGAGGATAGATACTCTGCTTAGATATTCTCATTGATTTATTTAGTACAAGTAGGTCCAATCTATTACCTCCTATGCTTCCTGCCGGGAATTAATTTGAATATTTCTCTTGAACTATATCTTTTGATATGTGATAAATTTCGAGGATATTGATTAACGTTATTTGGATCAAAAATCTTAATCACAAAGCATGTATTGAATTCATTCGATCTGCTTATTTCTTTGCATCTACAGTGTCTTGTATTATATTATCCAACATAAAAATTAATCGAACATTAATTAATTATTAATTGAATTCAAAATCACACAACTAAGAATCATTGTTTCCGGTATTCGACCTTGGTAGACTTGCCAAGAAATTTTCCACAACATTCGAAGATTGTGGTTTTTGCTAAACCGAATTTGCCTCCTATACTACGACCATTTTAGGTAATTAAAGATGTGAATTTCATGTTCATCAATAGTAAGTAATTAATTTCTAATAAATTCATATTAACAAATTAGAAAGAATGCAAATTATCTGAAAAAGGTATTTTTATGAGAAATCCAGGAGAGTTAAAATTTTGTAAAAAAGAGGTGTTTATATGTAAATAAAAATCAATAAATAAAATTACTATTTAATTTATTGAAGGCACATAACAATTCCAATAAAGATGAAATTTGAACATTTATTAATGCATGTTTCAAGGCATCAATTTTTTTGTAGAATTTTTAGAGCAACGGTGAGTCACATATGAATTTAAGAGCTTAAAGCCGGTAAAATATGCGATATTGCACTTGAATAATTCTAATTAATTAGAACCCACAAAAAAACAAATAAATATACACAAGATAGAGAACTAGTAGCTCAATAATATGTTATTTCATTAAATAAAATGATGCTAAATAGATTTCCAAATTAATGCTTAAATGTAGGGTTATCTATGCAAAACAGAAAACAAAAGTGATAATGCAAACATTGGACATGGACACTTTTGCAAATATTGAAAATGTGAAATAAACCAATGCATTTTTATGAAATAAACAAATAAACAGAACGCCTTCGTCTTCTTCAAATAGGCAACTAGGGCTACTTGTAGGGGCATGCAGACTTGGCGGCACGGCTGCGCGCGAGCGTGCGTAGGAGGGAGCGGCAACGACTGTCGGGCTGTGCGAGGAGGGCACGGGGTGGAGGAGGAGTCGCAATAGGCCATACTACGGAGGGGAAGTAGACGACGCAACTGCTTGGAGCAGGTGGTTGAAGGCCACAACTGGCAGCCTGGAGGATGCGGGGAGGAGCGCACGGTGGTGATGGCCGCCACTGGTTGGAGGGCCGGCGGCGGGTGACGCCGGTCACCACCTGTGGCTTTTTCTTTTTTTTGTTCTTGTGGATTGTTTATTTATTTATTTATTTTGTTTTGATGGTGATGAAAATAATATGATGATGATGGTGATGAAATACAAAAGATAAAAAGATGTGGTGGTGAAGGTGGTGATGGAAACGATAAGTGATGATGTGGTGGTAATAAATATGATGGTGACCAAGACAAAAATTTAACGTTGGATAATTAAAATGAGAAAAGGATAGAAAACTTACCTGAATCGTCGCTAAAAGGTGGAGCAGCTACGCTAAATGCATGTTGTGGCCTCGAGCATGTGGTGGAGTATGCGAGGCTACGCAGTGGCCTGGACAAAACTGTGACACAGAGCATGGAACACTATCACCGATCAAACTCGATGAGTCCCTCCTTTTTCTATAAGAATGGCGGATGGGGGAAAATTAGGATGTGGAGATGAATATAAAGAAGAAGAATGAGAAGTTAGAGTAAAATGAAGGTGGATGAGATGGAGTGGAATGGGAGGTTATTGGAAGATGGTGGAGTTGAATGGAAGTTGGTTGTAGAAGAGAAGTTATTTTAGAGAATGTGGAATTAATAAAGTAAAAAAATAAAATAATAATGCTACTAAAATATAATAAAATATAGAAAAGAAAGAGAGTGGAGAATTCACAAAAAAAAAGACAAACAACATGTATATTTTTTTTTACTTTTCTATTTTTATTTTTTTTAATTTTAATAAAAGATATTTACAAAAGAAAAAATATAATAAAATATTAGGAATAAAATACAACACAACAATGATTTTTTTTGTTTTTTTAATAATTAAAAAAAATAATAAAAAATGAAGAAAGAATGAATATCCACATTATATACAATGTACCACCTAGATCCCAAACCTATATTTTAAAACGAGCTCCGATTTTTATGAAACTACTTTCATTGGAAAGATAATTTTCTAACTTAAAGTTTAAAAGTGAGTTTGGTGAATTTTGAGTTAATATGGAGCAGAAATTTGGCTGGCAAGTTGGACTTTACAGATTTTTCTCTTTAGGATCTAGGAGTATTTAATTGAGGTAGACTTTATTTTATATTTTTGTATTTAAAATACATTTTTATGAACAAGTTAGAAAGAATTAGCTAAAAAGGAGTTTAAATAAAATTATAAAAAATACATGATGTTGTGAGCTATTTATTGGTAAAAAACTTCTTTATTTTACGGTTTTTATTGTTAATTTATTTTCTACAATAATATATAATAATTATTGTATTTTATTTACAAGAATAATTTTGTTAATTTTATTGATTTTATATAAATTTATTTGAGATTTTACTCGGGGAGGTGGCTAAGATCGATAGATTGAGATGATGAATAATGGATTCATCAGTGCCCTGCATAAAGGAAATCAATGAGTAATAAATGTGCGATCAATTTCAGGATCAATTCATGAAGCAATTTAAGATAAACTAACAAATGACATCAAAATCATGAGATAAATGGCAGTACAAAACTTAAAATCTATCATCCTAATTTAATATCAAAACAAGGAACAAATCATGCCAAAGGAAAATATAATGAATCATACTTCTAAAAAAATCAAAATAAACTAAAACAGAGATCAAATGCTTAAGATATATGCAAAGTATTCTAGGGACATAGATGTAAAGAAAACATGAAAATAATAAGAAAATCATTATAAAAACGTCACTGAGAGGGCATAAATGTAATTAACTAAAACACAAGGTCTTCCCTATGTTTTTCCCATATGCGCGAGGGCTATATTGCAATTATTAAAACCCAGAGAGGCTAGAATGAAAACAACCCCAAGCGTGCATGCTTTGAACATGCTAGGAGTTTTGGACATGCGAGCCCACGACGAGCCATTACGCCAATAAATGTTATTGCACAGATCATTCCCTGATCTGAATGAAGAATAAATAATTTGCATAAAAGGTCCCTCTGTACAATTAGTGTTATGTACCATGGCCATCTTGATGATCATACATCTGTTGATTCATTAAATGATTCATAGAGGTTGATGTTTGGATGAATATCTAAGGAGTTAGATAGAGGACTCATTAAGCACCGTCAAATGATTATTAAGAGATCTCCAGCCTGAGTAGGAGATGGCAATCCTTCCTCGCATAAGCTGATATCTGACCGACCTCTTGATGCAGGTCCTCTGCATGGGAATAGTCGTTCGGAGGTGTAAGATTAGTTAGGTCAATGGGTTGACTTAACGATATCGAGATAACCTAAGTCCTATGGTGAACGCTGTCACAGCATAGGCATGCATCCTCTGACCGGAGATAGATGTATTACTATATGTATGAGTATGTACATTTGGCAGACCAGTAGGTTGATGGCCTAACAAAGGTCTATACACTGGCGAGCTGGTGTGCATATAAGGGCATGTGAGTAATATGATCTCTCAAAGGGATCATACAGGTTCACTTATGAATCGGAAGACATGAGCTCACTCATGAGGTATTGGGACTGATCAAAACTCCATGCATGGTCATCGTGCTTTGGAAGCATGACATGAATTTGAAGGTATAATATATGCTTTGGGAAAGGCATATGATCGATACCAACTCCCAATGACCAAAATTGAGAAACTTAGTGATCAAACCCGGAAGAAGACAATGTAAAATTGATCTTAATCTTCAGGTTGATCATGGGTCTTCCAGTATGCAAGATGTACATGTATTAGTAATATCTGAGGGTGATGTGATCGTAAACGATTGTATATCCATGACGCTTCCATTCCGAGGGAGTGATGAAACAAGTCTGGATTTTAGTGACTCCTTTCAGTAGAGAAGCAATCTGATCTTAGTCCAAGTGTTGGATATTGGTCTCAATGAGATTCAGATGCAATGAGAAGATTAGATTTGCGGTCTTGATTTAATCAAGCATCTATGAGAGGTCGTAAGATCTGTATTTGAGACAAGATCTCAATATCCAAGTCACTTATACGTGGAACAATACAATGCCATGTCCTTATCTCCAAGTATCTGCGGAGAAAGCACCTTATTCTTGAAGGGGTTCAAGAATAATTCATTTGATGAACTTCATATCCAAGCAAGAAGGATTTGATGATAAATGAGATTTAATTATCAAGCATAATATGAATGAGATTCATATTGTGAGAATGATTATCCAAGATAATTAAATGGGATTTAATTATCAAGGATTAGAGAATGTGGGTAATACTACCCACAATATTTGTGTATTATAAATTGATTTATAATATACATATATTGAAGAGAGAGAAATTTCGTAAACAGCATTGGTTAATTATTAAATGTGGATTGGATTCGCATTTATTTATTAATTGGAAATGTAATTTACAATTAGTTTGGGTTGTGAATTTGATTCACATTTTTTTCAATGGCATGATTGAAATACTCACAAATTAATTTGGAATTAATTTTGTGGATAATTATGTGATAATAGTTATTACAAATTACTAAGAGATAATATGATATAATAAAAAGGAGATAATAGCCACCATTGTTGAGGTGGCGTCACCCATGAAAAAGTCATGGGTGACGCCCCAATTTTAGGAGGCAACCTTATCTCCATTTTATTATCTTGATTAATCTATTAATTAATTGATTTATATTAAATTAAATTATATTGATAATGTTGCAACATTTATTTAATTAAATATAAATTAATGTTGTTGGTTTTAGCCAACAACAAACATAGCCATTGATTATTGCATAGAATCACATGGCCGTTGGATCTATGTGTCCCATAGATTAAGATCCATTGGATCCTAACTAATATAAAAGGAGGGCTAGCCTAGCCTTTCTTGGTACATAATCAAGTTGTAGAGTCCTACTATTCTCTCTCTCTCTCTCTCTCATTCTCGCCTAGCCTCTCTCTCTCTATTCAAAGTGTCTGTCCACTTTGTGCATTGAGAAGGAGAGTCTCTCGCCTTTGCCTTCGACAACTAGAGGATCTCCTTTTTCTTTGAGGCTGCTTGCTCTAAAGGAAGATGACGTATTTCGTTGGACGAAATCAGGGGATTCGATTGCTTGGATCTTCATCGAGGATTGCGGGAGGATCAAGTCTCATCATCGCGTCCGCAAGTGCATTCTTCGTGTATCAGACTAAAGACAGGAGGATCTCTTGTTTGGGATCTTACGATTACAACCATGCTCCAAGAGGTATTCCTTATACTTTGTGGTTTTTATGAAACGATCCGAGAAATGTTCTCGTGATCATGTGGTTTCATCACTAGATTAATTTTTTTAAATTCCGCTGCATCTCGCGACTAGGGCGACTAGTCGCCCCGATCGCATAAGGTGCGATCAACACACTTCCATGATGCGCTTGAGGATTCTCAATATCTTTAAAATGGTATCAGAGCCATAGGTCGAATAAGGTTTTGGATATAATGCATAGACCTAAGACGACTTGGGCTTGAAAGGATCGCGAAAATTTTGTCGCATTTCAATTTTCGCACCTCTGTCTAATTGAATTTTTCAGTACTGTTTAAAATGTTAAACACTAAATTTGCAATTGGATTTTGTTCCTCATTAAATAAGGAAACCATAGGATCTGAGTTTACGAAATTTGAATTTCATTTGCTCAAGATATGGCCTTTTGAATATACATGTATTCGCTGTTGCGGGAACAACAGATTTAAACTTGATTTAATCAGTTAATTACTGTTTTGATCCGCCTCGAAATGCATGAATTATCACTTGGGTTCTTTAATAAATCAAATTGGCAATCTTAGGAAATTTATTTTGCTATTGTTGATTTAAATTGATCAAGATAAGTTAATTTTAGTGATTGGGGTCACTGCTGGAAATTGACATCTTTTGATCATGAACCTTGTGATAAGTCATTCAAATATGATGATGAAAATTAATGGTTAATTTTCTGAAATAATTAGTGATAAATATTTGTAAAATATTGAAAGATATAATTATTTCATTGAATGACATTTGCCTAAACCAAGATGATAAGATACTTGATCTTGATCATTAATTGGTTGACATGCAATCATCAACAAACATTTTATGAAGAACCTTAGTTTATCCTACAATAGTTGTAGGACAACTCTTACATGAAAACCCTCTTGCTTGAATAGGATCGGGGATTTTGTTTAGCAAATCTCCTTATAATATAATCAAAATTGTTTTGATGTGTATTATATGGTATAATTTCGGTCGAAAAAACCGATGAGCATCTCAAAGTACATGATGATCTATATGGCATTATCCTTTCCTGAGGAGGATATGGTGCGTAGTTGGAAAGCATCGGGGTCGCAGGTTGCAACGTATATGGTCCGTCCCACTCTCGTCGGTATGGGCCATGACAGCGGGTAAGGACTCGATAATGCCGGAGAAGTCAGAGTGTATTTTTCTAATTATTAAAATTCGAATAATACGCACTTTGAGATTATACCTACTATTCAAGTAATAATCAAGTTTGTTGATTGATAATTGGATTGATAATTAATTTAGTGTGATTAAATTAATTATATTGAATAAACACTATATTATGAATAGATGTGTATTTCCTTTGGAAGAGTTAATTATGTGAATATGATTCACGATAATTAAGTATTACAATTTGAATATGAGGTGGAGGATCACATAAGTGACATCAATGGTCTCCCATCAAGGCAAAGGATTCCGTCGCCAGATATTGTATATAGGAGATGCATGTCCGAAGTGACAGATCTTGTAAATGATTTATTTGGATCGGGTTAAGGACGTATACGTAGTGACCCCAATATTGGGTCCTCATATTATTTTGGGCGATAATGGATTGTGTATAGCGAGTATTAAGCCAATTGACGGTTGGTTCAATTAATGACGGGTCAACATCATCTTAGGGGTGGTGGGACCCGGGTGTTAAAGACCGAATTGGGAAATGCAAGTTGCACTTGCAAGGCGGAATGTGTTCCCTCTTCTTTTTATCGGAGTCGGAGGTTCTCATATTATTGGGATGTGACGAAGATAGGAAAGGAGATCCCAGATCTTGCTAAAGATATAATGGTAAGAATATCTCTTATATTGAAAGTGATTAAGGGAATGAACTTTCATTGTTGACAAGGCAAGACAACTTTGATATAAAATTCCTAAATCAAAGTAAAATATGTATATATAAATATATACACTTATGAAAATTTCTTATTTCAGATAATCCTTCATTAAACCTGCTCAATGTTTTACTCACTGATAACCAGTAAAATATCATGGATTGGACTCATGATCCAGATATTGTACTTGCAATTGGACACATAATGTATATGGTTGCAATGTGCAAGTTTCCTCAACATAAGGAGGAATGACAATTAAATAAGACAATAAGACATCACCTTAGCGTTTGTATGTCTCTATACTCTTGATCTTCCATCGAGTGTACTTTGCAAGTGACATGTCGATGATGATCGCGATTGTTAAATAATCCTTATTAAATCTAAGAAGATGTTCTGGCATACATATGTGCTCTAGACATTTAATCATGAATAACATGGTTCTTGCATTATGCAGAATGGTGGCTCGAAAGAGATGATGCATTCAAAATGTTTGAATACCTACCTGAACCTAAGTCTCAAAGAGTTAAGATGTATGTAGATATGATGAGTGTCATCATTCTACTGTCTATAATCTAGTCATTCATGAAACTTCGTATTAATCATTTTGTATGAATTTAATGAAGCATGTATAAATGTTGAAGTGCTCTTGTATTGAAATCTTTTGAATTCAACATAAGAGATTCTTTGTCTTGAACAATGGTTGTTTATAGATGAAAGGAGCACAGGGGAAGTGTGGGTCAGACCCATGTGAGAAGGAAAGCAAAGAGGTTATTGTACTTATGTGGCTTCCATTTGACATCCAAAGAGTTAGATGAATGACAATACTGCAATAAGTTGATATGTTAATAGTGGGACTATCAAGTTTGTCTAAAATCCTTAGTGAAGGACTCAGATAGAGCATCAGAATAATCTACATATAATCATTGACTTTGACTTACTTATTTCATAAGATAAAGTCAGATAATTGTATCCCAATCTTCTAATGACATTTGCAATTGGTTGCATATATATATATATATTAGAAGATTAGAAATTTGATCTTAAGGTTTAATAATCATCCTACATGGATATTGATGTAATTGTTGCGGCAATCTCTGTTGGATAGATGGACTTCATATTTTCAGTGGGAGAGCCCTTTGTCTTAGAGAATGTCTCTATGACCTAGATATTAAAATACACTCATTATTTGTTTCTAAATGTTGGAAATAAACATGAATTCTGAGATAGAACTATCATAAAGAGTATGATGGATATATTTCATATAGTAATCTAACATCTAGTGGACTCCCCAAAATTAGAAAAATTAATGAATGGTTCATTAAGATTTCTAATACTGAAAACTAAACCTTGATAGATCAATAGGAGGATGAAGATCATTTGAAAATGATTTGGCATAATGTTTTGGACATATGTCTGTTGATGGATCAATAGACTAGAAAGATATTAAACTTTAGAATGTCTAACAATTTAAATATTACATACTTGTGAATATTGTATTCGAAGAATGTCCAATACACCCTTCTCTTAGGAAAGGTGTAAGATGTCAAGGTATTCGGGATCTCTTACATATTGATGTATGTGGATCACCTATATCATAGTAAACATTATGGATATATTATATCTATTGATGATTTTGTATGATATGAGATTTCTTCTCTTCACCTGAGAAACCTTTGAAATGTTCAAAGATTTAACAATTTTGGTTTAGAACCAATGTTTGAAAGGTTATTAAAAGAATTTGATCTAACCAAGGTAGCAGGTACCGATTAGATAAAATTCAAAGAATACCATATGGAGATATGAGTAACACTTCTATCTCAATCCTCCTAACACACCTAAACTCAATGGAGGTTTCGGGAGATACAATTGGATCATGTGTGACATGATTTTGTCAATGATGATTTTTAGCATAATTTCCTCTTAGTTTCCAGGTATATATGTGTAGTAGAGACTACAATATATATCCTTAATAAGGTTCCATGCATGTAAGCTGGAATCTAGCACTTGAGAGTGCTGCCTCATTAGGAAAATAAAGGATGGTATTGGATACCTACTTTATGACCTTGAGATTCTTAAAAGATCTCATCTCTGAGAATGTGATTATGAGAGGATGACTCTCTTGAGAATCAAGATGAAAATGAAGTGTAGGAACTCGTTTGATCTTGAGAAGATAATGAGGCTCCTGAAATAGGAAACGAAAAGGGACAATTAAAGATGAAGCACTAATACCTCTTCAAATGAGTTTGAGGATGTATTCCACGTGCCAATTAAGTCCGACAATGATCGGACTTCATGTGATGAAGCTCCTGAGGATCATGACATGGAGAGATGGATTTTAGCAATAAAGTCTAAAGTAGACTTAATATACAAATGTTGTATATGCACCCTCGAGGATCCATCTATAAGGGTAAGAACCGTTAAGGTGTAAATGAATCTTCAAGAAAAGAGGGAACCTGGTGAGAAGGTAGAGACCTTCAATGCATGGTTCATAGCCATGAGCTAGCACTGCAAGAGAAGACATTGCTTGCAATGAGACTTTCTCTTCAGTGACAATGCTTAAAATCATCAGAATATTGCTAACCTTAGCTACACAACTTGACTATTGCATCTTCAAGATGTAAGTCAAGATTGCATTCCTCTAAGAATACCTCTCTGAGGATATTCACATGAAGTAGCCCCAGGGATTCATGATTAAGGATAGCAGATGTGCAAGCAAAAGAAATCCATCTGTGGACTCAAATAAACTTCTAGTTGTTGGAATATAAGATTTGATGAAATTATAAATGTTATGATTTCAGATAGAATCTTGATGTACCATGTAAAGCTTAGTGGGAGTGCCATTGTGTTCATCATGCTAAATGTAGATAATATCCTAATCATTTAGAATGATATAAGGATGATAATCGGTGTTTTATGATCTGGTTGTTCCATACCTTGATATATGATCTCAAAGATGCCCCTTGGATCTTAGTTCTGAAGGTGTTCAGAAGCAAAGAGAAAGAGGGTATTGGGACTATCACAATTGCAGTACAGCTTGGACATGTTGCATTTTCTGGAAATTCCAAGAAAGGCTTTCTAACCTTGAGATTTGGTACTGACTTATCTAAAGGGATAGCACCTCAAAGAGTTGAGGATGTGAATGCTAGAACTGCTTGCACTTGTGCATCAGTTATGAGAAGCTGAGTGTATGCTAGATGTGTACAAAAGCCAGATATCTGCCATGCAGTGGGAGTAGTAAACTGTTACTAATCCTACCATAGAGAGAAAACACTTGATTGCAGTAATAACAAAATCTTCAAAGATGACAAGGCTTTAGAGATGGTGATCTCTAAGTCTTTTCTTCAAGAAATTAACACTTTATAGATGGAGATCTACAAGGTCTTAATTGCAAATACCTTAGGAGATAGAGATCTCCAGGAATAAGGGTATTTTGATAAGGATACTTTAAATTATAAATTGGTTATAATTATAATTTTTTTGGGTTGTAGTGTCAAGGACACTATGACTGACAAGATTGAGTATTGGTTGCATTAGATGCAACATTCGCATTGGATGCGAGCACTGTTACTAGGGATATGCAAGTGCCGTAAAAGGACTTGGCATAGTCTCTTGGGAACAGAGTGACTGATTAGCTTACCTAGCTATTTTCTGAATAGCCTATGATTGTCACATGAGTGTGGGTTTAAATGATTAGCCCATTAATGGCTTTTTTGTCTAGTGGGATATTGTTGGACATGCGAGCCCACGGCGATCCATTATGTAATAAATGTTATTGCCCATATCATTCCCCGATCTGAAATGAAGAATAAATAATTTGCATAAAAGGTCCCTCTGTACAATTAGGGTTATGTACCATGACCATCTTGATGATCATACAGTTGTTGAATAATTAAATGAATCATAGATGCTGGTGTTTGGATGAATATCTAAGGAGTTAGATAGAGGACTCATCAAGCACCGTCAAATGATTATTAAGAGATGATCTCCAACCTGAGTAGGAGATGACAATCCTTTCTCACATAGGCTGATATCTGACCGACCTCTTGATGCAGGTCCTCTAAATGGGAATAGTTATTCGGAGGTGTCAGATTAGTTAGGTCAATGGGTTGACTTAACGTAATCGAGATAACATAAGTACTATGGTGAATGTTGTCACAGCATAGGCACGCATCCTCTGACCGGAGACAGATGTATTACTATATGTCTGAGTATCTACATTTGGCAGACCAATAGGTTTATGGCCGAACCAAGGTCTATACACCGGCGAGCTGGTGTGCATATAAGGGCATGTGAGTAATATGATCTCTAAAAGGGATCATACATGTTCACTTATGAACCGGAAGACAAGATCTCACTCATGAGGTATTGGGACCGATCAAATTCCATGCATGGTCGTCGTTCGTTGGAAGCATGACATGAATTTGAAGGTATGATATATGCTTTGGGAAAGCATGTGATCGATACCAACTCCCAATGACCAAAATTGAGAAACTTAGTGATCAAACCCTGAAGAATACAGTGTAAAATTGATCTTAATCTTCAGGTTGATTATGGGTCTTCCAGTATGTAGGATGTACAGGTATTAGGAATATCTGAGGGTGATGTGATCATAAACCATTGTATATCCATGACGCTTCCATTCCGAGGGAGTGATGAAACAGGTCTGGATTTTAGTGACTCCTTTCAATAGAGAAGCAATCGGATCTTAGTCCAAGTGTTGGACATTGGTCTGAATGAGATTCAGATGCAAAGAGAAGATTAAATTTGCAGTCATGATTTAATCAAGCATCTATGGGAGGTTCGTAAGATCTAGATTTGAGATAAGATCTCAATATCCAAATCACTATACGTGGAATAATACAATCGCCCTGTCCTTATCTCCAAGTATCTGCGGAGAAAGCACATTATTCTTGAAGGGGTTCAAGAATAATTCATTTGATGAACTTCATGTCCAAGCAAGAAGGACTTGATGATTAAATGAGATTTAATTATGAAGCATAATATGAATGAGATTCATATTGTGAGAATGATTATCCAAGATAATTAAATGGAATTTAATTATCAAGGATTAGAGAATGTGGATAATACTATCCATAATATTTATGTACTATAAATAAGATTTATAATATACATATATTGATAAGACAGAGAAATTTCATAAATAGCATTGGCTAATTATTAAATGTGGATTGGGTTCACATTTATTAATTAACTGGAAATGTAATTTACAAATTAGCTTGGGTATTGAATTTGATTCATATTTTTTCAAAGGCATGATTGAAATATTCACAAATTAATTTGGAATTAATTTTTTGGATAATTATGTGATAATAGTTATTACAAATTATTAAGAGATAATATGATATAATAAAAAGGAGATAATAGCCACCATTGTTGAGGTGGCGTCACCCATGAAAAAGTCATGGGTGATGCCCCAATTTTAGGAGGCAACATTATCTCCATTTTATTATCTTGATTAATCTCTTAATTAATTGATTTATGTTAAATTAAATTATGTTGATAATGTTGTGACATATATTTAATTTAAATATAAATTAATGTTGTTGGTTTTAGCCAACAACAATCACAGCCATTGATTATTACATAGAATCCCATGGCCGTTGGATCTATGTGTTCCATGGATTGAGATCCATTGGATCCTAAACTAATATAAAAGGAGGGCTAGCCTAGCCTTTCTTGGTACATAATCAAGAGTTGTAGAAGCCTACTACACTCTCTCTCTCTCATTCTCGCTAGCCTCTCTCTCTCTCTATTCAAAGTGTCTGTCCACTTTGTCCATTGAGAAGGAGAGTCTCTCGCCTTCGCCTTCGACGACTCGAGGATCTCCTTCTTCTTTGGGGCTGCTTGCTCTAAATGAAGATGATGGATTTCGTTGGACGAAATCAGGGGATTCGATTGCTTGGATCTTCATCGAGGATTGCGAGAGGATCGCGTCTCATCATCGCGCCCGCGCGTGCATTCTTCGTGGATCAGACTTAAGACAAGATGATCTCTTGTTTGGGATCTCACGATTACAATCACGCTCCAAGAGGTATTCCTTATACTTTGTGGTTTGATGAAATGATCCGAGAAATGTTCTCGTGATCATGTGGTTTCATCACTAGATTTAAATTTTTTAATTTCTGTTGCGTCTCGCAACTAGTGCAACTAGTCACCCCGATCGCATACGATGCAATCAACACGCTTCCGAGATGCGCTTGAGGATTCTAAATATCCTTCAAGGAGGACATGTATGCAATTGGGATAAGAAGGGAAGGCACCGATGCTAGGAGGACCTATATGCAATTTGGCTTGGTCCACGTAGGAACTCACAGCTCCTTCAGGCGAAGCTCAGTTGAATCGAGCCTCCTTGTTACAGAGTGAAGGATATGGGGAAATCCTCAAGCACATCACGGAAGCGTGAGAATCGCATCGAATGCTAGTCACTCCGTGCAGCAAACTTTAAAATTTTAAATGTGATGAAAGCACATGATCCAAGAACACTTCTTGGATATTTTCATCTAAACCACAAATAGGTATAAGGTTTACCTCTTGAAGCATAGTTGTGATCGAGTTTCTAAAGAAAGAGACCTCCTATCTCAAGTCTGATCTGATGAGGAGACGCTTACGAGCATGTTGATAAGACACGTCATTCTCGCAGTCCATGTTGATAATCCAAGAGACGAATCTCCTGATCTCATCACACAAGATCTGACGTCTTCTTCACGAGTGGCGTGCACTAAAGGAGACGGAGATTCAACGAGCAAATACTCAGGTAGCATAACGATGATGCCGCGGCGACGGAGACTCTCTCAATGGCTCCATGGTGGATGGCCATTATGAGAGAGAGAGAGAGAGTCTTGGCGTGTGGAGAAATAGAGAGAGAGAGCATTCATTAATCGCGTGTCTTGAAGAGAAAGGGGTGTCTCTTCTTATATAGGGTTTTGCGAGTCCATGGATCCCAATCCATGGACATGACACAATCAACGGGTGAGCTTGATTTATACTTCTTTCAATGGCTACGATCTTGTTGTAAAAACATAGCAACAATTAATTTAATTTAAATTAGTATATATCCATAAATCAATATACTTAAATTCAAAACAAATCAATTAATTATCCTTGGAGATAATGAGGAGATAAACCATATCCCCTAAAAAGAGGGGACGACTACCAATATCTCATGAGACCTCATTATCTCATGAGATCTTATTATCTCATGAGATACCATTATCTTATGGTATCACCAGGATTTACAACAACAATTCTTGTAGATTATTTCATAAAATTATTCATAATTATTTGTGAAATATTACAATCATGCCATTGGAAAATATAAATCAGATTCACATCCCAAAATAAAATGTAAATTATATTTTAATTAATCATCCAATGTGAATCAAATTCACATCAATAATTAATTAACAAATATGAATCACAATATGCTCTCTCTAATATATTATAAATCACATTTATAATATATTTGATTAATATGGATAGTGCTATCCACATTATTCATATCCACGTAATTAAATCACAATTAATCATCTTGGATCTCTTTTCTCATGTGCCCAAATAACATGAATCACATTCACATTATTCACATCGTTGATAATTAAATTACATCTAATTATCTTAGATATCTCTCCTTATAGTATGAATCAAATTCATATTATTCATGATAATTAAATCACATTTAATTAACAATTTTCTCAATGCTTGAATATATATATATATATATATATCAACGATGAAATTATCCATGAACTCTTTCAATGATAATGTACTTTCTCCACAGATATTTGGAGATAAGGACAAGGCGATTGTATTGTTCCATGTATAGTGACTTGGATATTGAGATCAAATCTCAAATCAAGATCTTGCAGACCGCCCATAGATGGTTGATTAAATCAAAGTCGTAGATCTAATCTTTTCATTGCATCTGAATCACATTCAGATTAATGTCCAACATTTGAACTAAGATTAGATCACTTCTCTATGAGAGGAGTCACTAAAATCTAGACATGTTTCATCACTCCCTTGGAATGGAAGAGTCATGGTTATACAATCATTAATGATCACATCACCCTCAGGTATTCCCAATACCTGTACATCCTACATACCGGAAGACACAAATTAAACCCGAAGTATTAGATCTCTTTCAGACTGTCTCTTTGAGGGTTTAATCGTTAATTTTCTCATTCGATCATTGGGAGTTGGTATCGATCATATACTTTCCAAAAGCATATATCATACCATGGACTTGATCATATACTTTCCAAAAGTATATATCAAACCAACAAATTCAGTCAAGCTTCCAAAGCGAGATGACCGTGCATGGAATTTGATTCTTCCCAATATCTCATGAGTGAGCTCATGTCTTCCGGTTTAGTAATGAACATGTACGAGCCCTTTGAGATATTGTATTACTCATATGCCATTGCATGCACACTAGCGCGTCGGTGTATCAACCTTGGTTAGGTCATCGTCCTATTGGTCTATCAAGTGTACATACTCGGACATATAGTAACACATCTATCTCCAGCCAGAGGATGCGTTCCTATATCGTGATAGCCTACGACATAGTACCTTGGTTATCTCAATCTTGTTACGTCAACTCTTTGACCTAATTATCTAACACCTCTGAGACTCTATTACTATGCAGAGGACCTGCATCATGAGGTTGGTTAGATATCAACCTTTAGAGAAAGGATGGCCATCTCCTTCGCATGTTGGATATCCTCTCCTAACAATCATTTGATAATGCTTGATAAGCCCTCAATCTAACTTTTTTGATATTCATCCCAGCACCAGCCTCTATGATTTAATAATTGAATCAACAGTTGTATAATCATTAAGATGGTCATGGTACATAACCTTAATTGTACTAACGGGACCTATTATGCAAATTAATCATTCTTCATTTCATATTAGGGAATGATATTCGCAATAACATTTATTGCATAATTGCTCGTTTTGGGCTCACATGTCCAACAATCTCCCACTACCCAAAAGATCCATTAATGGGATAATCATTTAAACCTGCACTCATGTAACAATCATTGGATATTTACAAAAATAGCTAGGTAAGATGATCAGTCACTCTGTTGCCAAGATATTATGCTAAGTCCTCTTAAGGTGCTTGCATATTCCCTAATAACAGTGCTCGCATCCAATGCGAATGTTGCACCTTACGCAAACTATACTCAATATTTTCAGATATAGTGTCTTTGAAATATCATCTCAATAATTATTATAACCAGTATTTCCATAATCCTTATCAGAATACCCTTATTCTTGGAGATCTATATCTCTTAGGGTATCTTCAGTTAAGAGCTTTATATTACTATCCATAAAGTCTTAATTTCTTGAAGATAATACTTAGAGATCACTATCTCGGAAGTCTTGTCATCTTTGAAGATTTTGTTATTGCTGCAACTAAGTGCTTTGTCTCCATAGTAGGATTAGTAAAAAATTTCTACTCCCACTGCTTGGTAGGCATCTGGCATTTGTACACATCTAGCATACAGTCGGCTTCTCGTAACTGAAACGCAAGGGCAAGCAGTTCAAGCATTCACTTCCTTAACTCCTTATAATGCTATCCCTTTAGATAGGCCAATATCATATCTTAAGGAAAGGAAGCCTTTTTTGGATTTTTTTTCCTGAAAATGGAAATGTCCAAGGTGTACCGCTAATGTAGAGATCCCAATACCCTCCTCTTTGCTTCTAAACACCTTCAAAACAAAGATCTAAGAGGTTTACTTGAGATAATATCTCAGGGTATGGAATAAACAGATTATAAAACACTTATTTTTATCCTTATATCATTCAAAATGATCAGGATATCATCTACATTTAGCACGATGAACACAGTTTCATCAAGATTCTATCATAACATTTATGATTTCATCAAGTTTGATGTTCCAACTACAAGAACCTTATTCGGGTCCAAAGATGGAGTTATTCGGCTTGCAAAACTTTCTTTCATCAACTATGAAGCATTGGGGCTACTTGATGAATCCATGATTCATTAACTTTTCTGTTGCATTTTGTCTTAAAACCCTTAACAAATACATGTAAATATTCATTAACTCCCACATTTTATCCAAATCCTATTCATTATTAAAAATTCACTTTTATGCATCAAAAATATGTAAAATAATTATAAAAAAGAAAATAAAATAAGGCAGATTGTAGATATGTATATATGTACAATATGACTTAGATAATATATATATATATATAGATGAAAGATATATTTATATATAACCTAACCCCGAAACCAATTCAGCATGGATTGGTCGACAAACCAATAAGTAGGGGGAGATAAGGAAAGAAAACCATAAAAATTAAATTAAGATACACTTCACACACTTTTCACTATTTATCAAATAAATACCAAAAGTACATTGATTTTTAATTAATTCAAATGTGCATATTTTACACCAAACTCTTTTCCTAATTATTTTAAAGAATGTATATAAAAATATAAAAATTAGTTAAAAAGATTATTTCGTATATATAACAAGAAATCCAGCTTTTAAATTGTCAAATTCTCAACTTCCGAACCTCATAACTTTCTCATACGAACTCCAAATTCACTCTACTCACCTTTAAAGTTCATAAAATAATATTTTCTAAATAATAAAGGTGACTTCATAAAAATCGGTGTCCGTTTGCAAAAAGTCGGTTTTGGGACCTAATGACAAAGGGGTTTCTGGGCTATTTATTTTATTTAAAACATATTATTTAAACTTTTATTAATTTTATAATTTCTTATTGTTTTCATGATCTTATAATTCAACTTTAATTTATTTCAGAATTTTTGGAGCATCTTTATTATTTTAATAAAATACAAAACCCTAATTTATAGATGAAATTGAACTTCCTAACCTATACTTGTATTTATTAATATATCTAAATTATTTTATTAAAATACATAAAAATTCACAAAGATTTTGTTTATTATTCTATTAATGATGAAAATATAAAATAATAAAAAATTAGTTATTTATTAAATTAAAAATTCAATACCTATTTATTAAGTATTATTTATACTTATTTATTAATAAAATTTTATATTTCGAATAATATTTATTATTTATAAAATTAATTATACCATAATTTAGAGAATTTAATTATGTACATTTTTAGTTTTTAACTTGTTTCTAATATTGTTATTTACTAATTATTATATCATTTATACTCTATTTAACAGTCTGGCCAACCAGGTATTGACACATGTCAGCACCTGGTGCTTCTTCTCCAAGAATCCAGTGAAGTTTTTGTTCGAACGCCTCTTCTTCACCTAATTTTCCCGTGCACATAGTAACCTCTTCACTCGATCTAAACTCTCCACGTCTTCCTCCTAACAACCTTCATACATGCCCACCATTTGATTTTCCTTGGTGCCCAAGCCAATCGTCTTTAAAAAGCCATGAAGTTGGCGAATACCAACCAACTCTCCCCTAACCAATTCTTCCCCTGACTAATTAACCCTCTTCCCAACTTCTCTCTGCGATTCCAGCGATCTAAAGGGGGTAACAACTCCTCGTTCTCAGCCAGCGTGGAAGAAGGTTGATCGGAGGAGACGTTCCAAGGTCACCGTGGTCCTTGCTTCGTCGCCTAGCATGCGTGGAGCTCCAGGAAGCCGCCCCATCGAGCAATCACCAATAGAGGTAGTACATCCTGCAAGCACCGGTAAATCGTCCACTTTCTATCTTTTATTTTTCGATTAGCGTGCCTAGATTAGGTTAGCTAATTGCATAATTAGGCGACTTAATCACCCTTCTTAGACGAGCATCTAATCCCAATTCCAATTCATTTCAAACTTCAAATCAATCCACGTCCCACTCTTTGCTACCATTTACGCCTTTCTTCACTAATTCTTGAAACACCATATCGATCTTGCGATTTTTAACAAGTCGGCCGATTCTTGAACGAATCGAGCATATATCTTCGTCATTCGCAGATCAATCAACCATCTGGGGTGAAATAAGAGGAAATAGAGCTTCCAATCATCAACAAATCAAATCAAAAGAAGGCTCAATAACCATGAAGCTTCAGGATTGTTGCCGGACCGGCCATCTTCACCCACCTTCTTCCACCGACCGCGAACCTTTCGTATCAAGCTCACTCGCGGGCGAGCGCGAGGGGTGGAGGAGCCACCTCTCTGGCCTCGCCGGAGACCCAAGTCATCCGTCAATCGCCGACCAAAAGTCAGAGAAGAGAGTACCTTTGCCAGCCGAGCAGAGGACCTAAAGAACATTCAAGAACACCCGGAGTACAGGCTCACGACACGTGTCTCTAGCAGACGATCCAGATTGCGCCACCGCTTCTAATCTTAGTCGTCGGATGCGAAGGGGTGTGAGTCATAAACCCCACCAGCTTCCAGAAATTAAAGCCCGCCTCTAGAGTTTCCATAATATACAATTAGGTCCCTGCATGGGGACCTAATTGTAAATCTTTTATTTTCTTCAGAGTTTAGTCCCTCCCGAGACCTTTCTGTAATAAAAACTATAAACTTTCTTTGCATTTAGGCCCCTGTCTTGGAGGGGCCATTTGGACCTCGTATTTTTGACATTTTTCCGCGAATTTTCTAGGGTAGCTCGAGAACTACCCAAGCTATTTTTCGAGTATTTTTCCCGAATATTCCGTCGCTTTCTGTTGCGGTTTTGATTCTTGTCTTCTCGAGTTTGTTTTTAACTGAATTTGTTCGCCATTTCTTTCATTGTAAAATCAAGAATAAAAGAGGACTTGTTGGGATTTATTCCTTGTCTCGAAAACCGTAGTTTGAGCATTCTGCTTCCTTGTGTTTGACCTAGGGACACTTACCTGGATAAATAAAATAGTGTAAGGTTTAAATAGGAGAGAAGCTGATTAATCCACTTGACCTTCTCTCTCTCCAATTTCATCAACTTTTCTTTGATTAACTCGGAGCTCCTTACGGTTCACTTCACTGACAACACCTTTCATTAACCGCAATCGGATCCGAGCTACATCAAAATGGTGCCCTTGCCGGGGAAGCGTTGTTTTTACCACCATTTTTTAACCAATTTTACTCTATTATTCTTGATTTTACAAATTTCCGTACGATTTTCGAATTATGGTTTTCATTAGGTTTTACGATTTTTCGTGTCTTTCATATTTCTGTTTACGGTTTTTTTTGTGTTTTTGTTTCTTAACTAAATTTTGCAGGGCCTGTAGGTTCAGCCGGCTTTATCGAAAGCCACAAACAGTTGAAAGTGTAGAGACCGAGATTCTCTATTGGTGAGGGCAAGTTTAGTTAGGATTTGTGTTGTAACGTTTCTTGTAATTCTTGTAAAAAAAGAGAAGAAAGAAAAAAAAAGAAAAAGAAAAAAAAGGGTACTTGCCCGAGTTTTTGTTTTCGTAGAAAAGGGGCCCCATAAGGGCATCTTTACTTGTACCTCCCCTCCTATTTTTTCTCGGGGTTTGATTCGCCGGGTGCCGTGCATTCGGGGATCAGGGTACCCACCACAATTTTTCTCGCATCATTGGTTTTCCGCAGCTTTTTACAAGGCTAGGTGCTTACTTAGGGGTTTTTTTTCTTTCCTATTTGATTGCTCTCTCGTAGTTAGTCTCAGGACTCGCAACCTAGATGCATGATTAGGACTTATAAAAAAATAAAAACACTCGTTAGACGTTTGTCTAATATATATATATATATAACCAAAAAATAAAATCAGGACTGCTAAGATATCTGACTTAAAATAAACGTAAGATTCAATTGATTTGGGAGAGTAATCCCGGCACAAGTTCTTCTCAGTGTGTGTGGGTGAGAGACGACCCTTAATAATAGAACCAAAACCCGTTTTCCTTTCAAAATACTACTTCGTCTATACACCTAATCACCGCTTTTCAGTGGGTACGCTCGGGTAGCCGGAAACGGTCCGGGTTTACTTAGTAGAGTGGGGGGTTTAGAGGACACCGCATAAAGCTCCGTCCTCAAGCAACAGAGGTAGCCGGAAACGGTCCGTAGTTACTCCCATATTGGCTGAGAGCATGTGATTTTCTGTAAGGACTCAGGACAGTATTGCGAGGAAAATTCGAGCACCTATCAACTCGCGTTAATCAGTTATTCTACTTGTTTGCTAATACAATCCTAAAACCGACAAGATAAACGATCGAACTCTAACGGTCATCATCAGGTTATGTTGGTGAAAATGGGGTTTGCTTTGTGTTTGTTTGTGGGTCTTGAGTTTCCGTGGCTTTTACGCATTTTCCCATCTCTCTTGAATCGTAAATCGTGCTCTCTTGATCATTCTCTTGACATCGAAGATGACGTCTCGGCGGCTTTTCTGCTCAGATCCCATGAGCCTTCAACCGTCCACCGTTTGTCGTACATCTTCACAAGCTCGGGATGAACCTCTTCCTGAGCTGGTCCCATATGATCTCAAGGAGAGTCAGACCCAGACTCCCTCGCCTCCCGGTCTATCTTTTGAGGCAAACCCTTGCCTCAAAATATTGTCAATATTTCCAGTTGACTTTTCGCTGAGTTCTTACGAGAAATTTTATTTTCCAGAAGACCTGAAGCAGATGGATGGTGGCAAAGGACCAACAGAGGAGAGGCCAGCAGTGTGGAGCATCATGAAGGAAGACCAGATCCTGCCGCAGATGTCACGACAGGAATTCTCGATACCTTACAACAGATGAACGTTCAAATACGAGAACAGTTTAGAACTCAGAACGAGTTGCGAGCTGTGATAGCCGCATTACGAGCAGGGGCCGGGAACCCTTTACCGCCTGCAGTGGTTCCCGCCACTTTACGAGAAGAGTATGACCTGGGCGCAAGAACGCTACATCATTGGATTCGACTACCTCTGAATCAAGGACCATACGAGCTGAGACCGTCCTTCATCTCATTGCTTACCATGTTTTATGGGAATGCTATAGAGGAGCCGTTTACCTTTCTACAGTAGTTTGAGATGATTTTTGGTACGGCTAGCTACCTAGGAGTTACGCAGGAGGTTGTTCGCCTCAAAGCCTTTCCCTTCGCCTTAGCAGATAAGGCACTTTACTGGTTGAGTCATGTAGGAAGGGAAGTTTCTACATGGGATGATTTAAAGACCACATTCCTACATAAGTATTTTCTTCTAGAGAGGACGAACATGACGAGGAATCAGATCTCCAACTTCACGCAGCATCTGAATGCATCTTTCCATGAGGTTGGGTTGAAGTACTGGTTTCAACAGTCCCCAAGAATTCTTCTTGAGCCACCCTTGGCGAAGCGACCTAGTATCATCCCAACTTAGACTCCAAGATCTTTCATCAATCCATCTTGGTTGAGCTACGTGTTATGTGTGAGGTCTCAAGTCAAGTCATTATCTCAAGATTCGTACAAGTGGCATAAAAGGTAATAGTTAGACACATTGAATTGACTCATGACCACAATCTCACAGAACGTAAAGAGATAAGTCTAGTTGACCCGAAGCATCTCAATTCCAGTCCATAATCGGTTCCTCTAAAATTAATTGGACTAAGGTCTAGACCAAGCTCCAATCTTCAGACTTTATTTAGACTTGTTTGACTATCTACATCATTTCGAAAAATGCAAAAGTTATGCAATGCAAGAAAATATTTTTGTGAAACAATTTCTAGTTTTGAAATTTTTATGGAGTTATTGAAAAAGTTTTGAAGATTTTTATGCAATTTTTAAAATATTTTGAAAATTTTGATTTTTTAAGGGTTTTCGTAAAGTTTAGTGAAAGGCATCTGTATAGATATTTACACAAGAGTGCATATATATTTATAAGAATTTGGGTGTAGATTATACATTGGGAGTTTGCACATAAATTAAGTGCTGGTTATTATTCACATGTTTTTATATACAATGGTTCTATGTATGGATAAAGAGTTTTGTTAGATTTGTTATTTATAAAATTATATTCAAGTTTTTTAAATATTTTAAAACATTTTTACATATATTTTGAAAACTTTATTTTGTAAATAATTTTTACAACCCATTACAAACATTTACAAAGTTTGAAAATCATTTTGGAAAGATTTTTCAAAATATTTTTGCAAATATTTTTCAAATCATTTGCAAAGTAATTTTCAAAAAAAAAATCAAACAAATAATCATTTTTTGGCAAACATTTATAAAAGATTTTTAAAAAGGTTTGAAAACATTTACAAAAGTTTCCAAATGATTTCATAGGATTTTTCAAGACATTTTACAACCATTTTCAAATCATTTTGCAAAAAAATAAACCAATTTGTTATGATTTTACAAAGATTTTTTTTGAAAAAAAAGTATACATATTCAGGGTGTATTCTTTACAGTTAATTTATTATATACATGTATCGAATATAGTATATGAGCCATATTATCAAAAATATGAAAGTACAAGTTATGGCTAAAGTATATACAACGCATATACGATCGCCCATACTTAGCATGAACTATGTTCTCATAGTGATTGAAGAGAAAAAAGGAGACATAACTCGTGTTGAGTATAGAAAATACTATACTGGAATGACTGAACTAAAGAATGATAAGTCGACCTTCCCCCCTATACTTAGGATCAATTAATCCTAAATATAGCATACCGTACATAAAATAGAGATGATTAAGGATCAGAATGAATGAATAAGAAGCTCAGCATGTCTCCCTATATACTTAGGGTAAAAGATCCTGAAGTATAGAACATAATATCAATAAGTAAGGAGACAAGTAAGGGGATCGAAAGAGATGAAAAACAAATACAGAAAATAAAGAATAAAGATGAGATAATGGACATCATCACTCCTCTTATACTAAGGGTAAGAGATTCCTAAGTATAAGAAATGATATGAGTGATGAAAAGGAACAAATAAAGAACACTTGACTCATCCACCTCCCATATAGTTAGGATCAATGTTCATGAAACGGGCCCGTGCGGCCACATATGCGTATACGGTGCCCTCAGCGCACAACTTTCATGAAGCCCCCCATTATGCGTCCTGTGCACTTATGCGGGTTGTGCGGTTGCATACACATTTATTTATTTATTTATTTATTATTTTTTTAATTTGTGCCACATTTTTATTGCGTTATTTGTGCCACATTTTCCCTTGATTTTGCATGTATGCCAACCAAGCATTCCATGACCATTTAAATCCATCGTCAAAGTAGTTCTACTATGAGATTGGAGTAAACATGCGATGAAGAAAAAGAATACAGTACTAATAATTTAGCAAATTAATTTAGTCAACTAATAGTTATTATGAATGCAATATATTATATGTAAAGTTTGGTGCTTTTGATGGAGGATCAGTTATAAATATAACGACAGAGATAAATGACATTATATTCAACAATAGAGGCATTTCGTGCGCTAACTTTTCTATTTTGTTTATTGGTGTCAATTATTTTGTGTGCTAACCGTTCTACTTAAATTTTGATATTTGATTGATAGAGATTGTTTTGATCTCTATATGAAAGTTATTCTTCTTAGATCTTCTGTTGGACTATAATTATACATAAATTTAGTTTTGTTGTAGTCACTTTTGTATATATTTATTTATTTAAAAAAATAGGAAATCATGTAGAACTGCATATACCCTGCATATGACCCTGCATACTGATGAATCTCGAATTCATCACTCTAAATCTCATTTATTAAGCTCAAATCCCTTAAAATCAAAAACATTTTAGCATATATTCTGCATAATTAGCATTCATGCATGATTTCATAAGAATTGCATTTTAGCATAAATTTCTGCACAAAATAAGAAGCTAAAAATCCAAGCCAAATTGACCTATAAATAGCCTAACGTCCCAGATTTTTAACTCATTCATGCTAACTCCGAATGACACAAAACCACCTCCACTGTGCACATATCACTAACAAGAATAAAGGAAAAATACAAAAAATAACTAACCCAAATAAGTGGACCAAAAACCCAACCCTAATTTTAGGATTTTCGGACTAAAACCCTCATATCTCCCTCATGCAGTGTCTGTTTTAATCCTACTCACTTTTGAACTAATATACATTCAATTACCTTCAAAACAAGACCAAGTTCAAGTGACTCGGAGCTCATATGTGAAAGTTGGGTTTTGGGCCCCTTTTGTATATTGTATATTTTAGCGGGTTTTTACCTATTATTTTATATACTTATTTTATCAATTAATAAAAATCCAAAAAAATAGATTAAGTTGTATTTACTTATCTTTGATTTTACCGTTCTTTTTCCGGATTTTTATCTTATCTTAAAAATGACATAAAAATTACAAAACCCCAAAATTAAGGTATTCTATGTACATAGGATACCCCAAAAATTCACTTTGTGCAAATGATCGATTTTGGTTGTGATGTCTTCATGAAAGTTGTAGATCTCATCGAGACAAGCAATTTTCGTGAAGAAACTTTTTCGATCCGAGGCCATTTGCTATTTATTTTTAATTTTACAAAAGATTTATTTTCTGAATTTTCTGGTGTTAACAAGTGGCCGCACCTGGTGCCGGCACGTGTCAACCGTTTTTGACATATTTTTATATTGTTTTTAAAATATATATATATATATATATATATATATATATATATATATATCGGCACGTGCGTCGCACGTGCCTCCTCCTCCTTATTGCTCTGCCACGTGGCTCATCAGGGGTCGTCCGATCTCGACCGATCGGACGGCACCTGTGTTTCGTCTACCTCTGCCTCCTTTCCCAAATCAGGCACCATCGCCCTGATTTTTACGGCGCGGATCTCGCATCTCCTCCGCATCCCGACCATCTCCGATTGCCGCCCCGTAAATCTCGCCACCGCTGCATCATCCGAGATCTTCTCCTCGCCCGCGTATCCTTGCGATTCCCAATCGAATCCTGGCTACCCCCCTTCCTTCTCTGGTTGAAACCGCGCATCCTATAAAACCCCCACCATCGACCCTTCAACGATCATCTGCCGATTTACACCTCCGGTCGTGACAGCCACAGAGACGGTGTGATCCGAGGACGACCTCCTCGTCGCAGTTAAGCACCTCCGCCGCTGCCATTGCTCCGGCCACCAGTCGTCGTCGAGCCCCTATCTCCAGGTACTCTCTCTCTCTCTCTCTCTCTCTCTCTCTTCGACCTCTGGAGCCACACTGCCGTTCACCTCATCCGCACCACCAACGGCCAGCCACCGCCTCGACCGCTCGAGCAGCACCTCCAGGCGCTTGGCCCACCGTGCCTTCCTCCGCCGCTTCCTCTCCATAGCAGCAGGTCCTCAGGGCCGAGACCCTCCTCGCGTGCTTCGCACGTGAGTTAGGGGATGTTTTGCATCGACGCCCCCGGAAGCCTCTGTATTCGCAAAGATCAAGGGTCACGTGCCTAGCACGTCACCACTTGAAGATTTTACTCGAAGGCCCCCGACGGTTCCACTATTTACGTCTCAGATCCGCCAGCCATAGGTCACGTGCTTTGCACGTTGTAATCTGGCAAAATTGTAGATTCACCCTTATTTTATTGGTAACTACTCCTAGGTCCCCCACTGCTTTCTATTTATCTTATTTATATTGCATCTGTACCCCTGCGTTCCCCTGCGATTTTAGACCTTCTCTACATTATTTTATTAATCCAAAAAACAGCATGATGTTTGTTGATTAATTCTCTACGTTTTTGCATATTGTGGGTATTTTTCTGATTAATGGTTAATTAATAAATAATTTTTTTGTGGAAATTTTCGTATTATGCCCATTTCTTGCTCTGAAATTGATAGTTGATTAACCATTGCTCTAAAAATCCCCGAAAAATAACATGTTGTAGAGTTAATTGTGCTTAACATTGTGCCCAAAAAGATTTGCATTTGCATGTTTACTTTGCCCTGCAATAATCATTTTGCATATTTTAGTATTTAATTTTCAATAGGTATTAAACCCCACATTTTCAAGGTTTAGGATTTTTCTGAGATTCATCACCTACTGATAGATCTTAGATAATTTTATTTCTTGAAAATAAGTAGGTTTAATATTTATTATAATTAAATATTGAAAATCATTCTGTTTGCATTTAAAAATCCATAAAAAAGTCATATTGCATCCAAAAATTCCAAAAAACTTATAGTGCACTCATTTCATCATAATTTACATTGTGGCCAAGTTTCATATTTTTCGGACATTTTTTGTATGAAATTTCATTTTAGTCCTTAAAATAGGCCGAATTTGCATATTGCACCTTTTATTACATTGAAAATATCTGAAAAAAGATCTCCTCGAAAACCGAACACGAAATTTGATAGACTTAATTCTAGGTTGTTCCTTTACCTCCTTGTGATCGACCTTGGGACTTGAACCCCAAGTAAAATAAAAATAAAACCACACGATTAAAATTTGAACATATTATTTGTGGTCATTTTCTTGACCATTTCCGATTGCTGCCTACAACGCACGACTAATCATTCTTTAAGCCGAACGATAAAAACACATTTTTAACGCGGCATTTTCGGATCCGTTAGATGGCGCCGTTGCCGGGGAGGCAAACGACTTAGATTTTTGTCTAAAAATTCGTTATTCGATTTTCCGTATTCGGGTAGTCTGACCCTCGAATTTCTCATTGTAAATTTCATTTTTTTTCCTGCAATTTAATTTCAGCACTTATTTTTCATATATTTTTGAGTCACTCTCTTACATTTTCTCTTTTATTTTTCTTGCGAGGTACTTTGTACGTGGAGCGGTTTTTCAATAACCGACGCAACTTCACTGACTTTTGCAAAAACCACAACTAATTTAAGATCGAGTAAAGTCGTGAGAGAGCGTAGAGTCTAGGTTTTTAGTTCCTGCAATTTCTAAATTTTTGTAATTAATTGCTTATTTATAGCGGTGTCCGTTTGCACTCTCGCGTGTGTAACAAGACCTCTGACTTTATTCTGTGGTGTGTCGTGGCCTGTTTCACTCTCCGGTGAGGGTGGGGCCCGACTTGAGTGGCGGTTTGGATAGACCTGCACATACGGCTCTCAGAGCATTTATATTTTTACTTGTGCTCGTAGGATCTTAAGGCCACATTGCACTTTAATTGAGACGCACATAGATCATTTAATTTAGCCAAAATTTAAATCAATTCTTCCCGCTAATAGAATTTTCTGCTTAGGTGCGGTTTTTCATCGGCTTGCATTTCATTTAGAATAATTTTTAATTCTGTCTAGCATCCCACATGGAGATTGCGAGGATTCACTGTAAGTCTTCTAACTGAGCATTCATCATAGATTTCCGCGTGCATCGGCTTTTCCCGAATTTCTCCCTCCTGTTTTACCACATAATTCTAAAGGAAATTGGGACTGGACGTAGACGTGCATTTGTGCTCATTTAAATTCTCAAAGTGATCACCTAATAAAAATTGGGACTGCTAAATATAGCCATTTTCTAACTTAACCCATAAAATCAAGAATTCTTGCGGGAGAGCAACCCCGACCTTTGATGTTTCTATTTTTCTGAGTGAGCAAGAAACGACACTTAAGGCTAGAGCCCAAATCCGAAATTTCAGCTCGCTAACAAGATTGTCTTTTCACCATTTAAAATTGACAAGATAATTGGTCAAACTCTTACGGCCTTCACTGTGTGAGTTGGTGAAACAACATTTTGTATTGTGTTTGATCTATGCATAAAGCTTAATACCTCACTACTACTTAGATAAACATCCATACAACTCTTGATAATCTCTTGAATTCGAGAATGGAAAATTGTGGAAATTTCTGTTCGGACTCAGCGAACCCTTTTCTGACCACTACAAACTTTCCAGTTTCAAATAATCTGAGCCACTCTTGCTCAGAACCACCTCGGTTTCAGGGACACCATCCCCTGGAACCCTCATCTTATAATTCTCTTCAAACTATTGACTCCTATTTTTCACAATCTGAAGGTGAAAAGAAGAAATCACAAAAAATGCCTCCAAAGAAGAGCAATCCTGAAGATGACCCCAATGAAGATCCGATGCAAATGATTCTCGCAAGACTAGCTGCATCTGAGCAGCAACAAAATTTGATGAGGGAACAACTAGAAAGAATTAATGCAGAGGAGGAACCACCAATGTAGGCTGCATACAATCCCGGATAATATAGAGTTAGAAATTACTTGCAGCCACATCAGCCTGAGGTTTACCATGAACTGAAGTCGCACTTCATAAGTCAATTACCACAATTTCATGGTAATTCAGATGAAGAACCTTATGAATTTTTATGTGATTTGTAGCTAGTATGTTCCAATCAGAGGCACCCACAAGTCAGCCAAGACTACATTCGTCTCATTGCATTACCTTTCGTCTTGAAAGGTAAAGCAGATTACTGGGTGAAAAATTTGGGAGTGACGGTGACCACCTATGATAGGTTCAAGAACCTATTCTTGAAAAAATTCTACCCCTTGAGTCGAACCAATCAAATGAGGACTCGCATCACTAGCTTCTCTCATATGCCAAATGAACCACTTTGTGATGCATGGGATAGTTTTAAAGATCTGCTGCAAAAATGTCCCTGCCATGACCTAGATAATAACATCCTGGTCCAATACCTCTATTCTGGCCTTAACCACAAGACTCAGGGTCTAGTCAGCACTTCCTGTGGAGGAAACTACACATCCCGAGGAGCTGATACCGTCTGGAAAATACTGGAGCAAATGGCGGAGACTAGCTGTTCACAAATTGCTAGTAGATCTTACACTGATTCACTAAACACCTATCAAGCCAAAGGAGGACAACAAACTATCGCAGAAATAGTAGAGGACTTGCTTCCCAACATGAACATCATCACAGACAAATTAACAGTTGTGGATCACATTAATAAAAGGGTGAACAACATCGACAACCGCCTCTCCCAGTTTCCAAAGCAAATGGAGGAGCTCACTGAGAAGGTATCCAAGATAGGGATGCCTACTGCACCTACGGTCCCTATTTATCATGTGCATCATGTCCAAGAGCAGCCAGGCTCTGGACAACCGCAACCATGGACTCAGGACCAATCCTATTCCCAACCTTCCCATCAGTCACCTCCTCCAGCCGAGACAGTCATAGAAGCCCCGCCTCTGACATTAGAGATAAATGGCATCTGGTACACATAGGATAATACCCGACAGGGTAATACGGGGGACCGTCAGCAATATCAACGTCCACCCACCTTCTACAATGTTGCATTTCCCACCGCTCCACAACACAATCAGCCCTCGAGGCAGCAGCAACCACACGACCATCAGAACCAACCTCAACAACATTGTCAACAGTATCAAGCTCCAAATCAAGCATCTCGATCATACAAACCTCCAGAAGACCCAGTGGATATCTATAAACAAATGCTGGAGGAAATTCGCAGCTTCCGGAATGAACTGTACGATCTACGGGTAGATGTTAATCGTCTATCCCGTTTGAAGGAAGAATAGACAGCCCCAGCCACAGCCATTCCCGCCTAAGTTCAAGCTAACCCCAATACCTTGAACAAATCTCAGTCATCTCAATACAATAATCAGGTATACTAAGATTTTTCCACATCTGAATACGAGATCCTTTCGTTTGACAATATCAATGCCATGTCCCTCAGGAGCGGAAGGACCGTGGTCGTACCTGACCGGGCAAGGGAAGCTGACCATCATGACTCGGAAGATCAACCGGAGGATGCTTCTGAGGATGAAGATGAAGGACGCCCGAGGATTTCAGCTCAAAATAAGGAAAAAGCATCTATGGAGACCACAGAGGACCTTGAACCTCTAGTTGCTGCAAAAATACCTTTGTCTCCATTTCAGCAACATGATTATTATCCAAAACATTATGATCGTAATAAGAACTCCAAATCCAATAAAGATTCTCTTATTTATGATTCTGGATCTCTTTCTCCTGTCTCAAATGCTTCCATTCCTTTTCCCCATGCTCTTAAGAAAGGAAAATAAAAGCAAATTTTTCAGAGTGACCCTGTGATGGAAAAGTTCTGTCAACAGAACACTACAGTGAAGGTACCCTTTGATCAATATATGGCCAGTAATCTTGCATTTCAGAAATATTTGAAAATGAAATGTACCCCCACCCGGACTCGTACAAAGAAAACTAATCAATTTGTGGAGACCCATGTTCTGACAATGGCCACTACCAAATGTGTCAGAAACCAGCATTTACCAAGAAAGAAAAGAGATCTGGGTGCTCATTATGTGGAAAGCCGCATTGGCGGTATTGCATTCGCACGCACACTTCTCGACAATGGTTCTTCCATCAATCTTCTTCCCTTAGCCTTATATTACCGATTGGAGTTATGACCTCTACAGAAATCACTATCTTTACTCCAATTCGCCGACAAATCTACTAAAAGACCTAAGGGAGAAGTGAAAAACGTTATCATTATGGTTGAGGGTACGGAATAGAAAGTGGACTTCATTGTCCTTGACATGGAGACCCCGAACCATTGGAAAGAGTCGCAAATAATTTTGGGAAGACCATTCTTAAGAACCGCCAAGGCTGTATTCGATTACGGCACTGGAATGATGAAGTTCCGCTCCCTAGATGGAGAAGTGGATCTGGAAATGAAACAAACAAAATGGAAAAGATCCGATTCCGAATCCACCACTGAAGATGCCGAAACATCCGAGTGTAATCTTATCAGAACTATTGGACCATGGGACCAACTGCCAGATCTTCACATGGATACCATCACATCAGAAGAAGAAACAATGTGCCATAGAGTATGTGAGCTATTGCCAGACAAATCTGAACACCTGGATATGTATAATCTTGATGACACAGAAATCCTTTCGGATTGGTCCATCCCATCTTCTTCGAAAAAAATCGATGACGAGTAGGACGCGGCTTTGGCCGAATTACCGCACTGCTTTTGCGATCCGACTCATCTCCCTTCAAGATCAGTGGCTAGCATATCACAGAATGATCCACCACTAACAAGCACAGAACCAGACTTAAAAGATATTCAGCCAGATTTGATTGATGATGTAGATCTTCCAGAGCTGAAACCTCTCCCTCCCACATTGAAGTATGCATTTCTCAATGGACCCAAAGACAAATTCCCTGTGATCATTAGCTCATCATTGACCTTAGAACAAGAAACCAGACTACAAGAAGTCCTTGAGCGAAATCGAAAAGCCATCGGTTGGACGGTGTCGAATCTCGTAGGAATCAACCCCGCTCTCTGCTCGCAACAAATTTATGTTGAGGATAACACAAGGCCTTCCTGCGAGATTCAGAGAAGATTAAACCCCAATCTTCGGGAAGTGGTTAAGAAAGAGATCGAGAAATGGTGCAAAGCATGTTTTATATACCCCATTTCTGACTCCAAGTGGGTGGCCCCCTTCATGTCGTCCCAGAGAAGTCGGGAATCCAGATGGTCACCAACGAGGAGGGGGAAGAGATCGCGACCTGAGTACCCACGTCGTGGCGTGTATGTGTCAATTACATGCGCCTGAATGCTGCGACCAAGAAAGATTACTTTCCACTGCCATTTATTGATCAAATCTTGGAAAGACTTGTAAGGAAAGCATTCTTCTGTTTTCTTGACAGGTACTCTGGCTACAATCAAGTAGCTATCGCTCCCGAGGATCAGGAAAAAACCACATTTACATGTCCCTTCGGTACCTACGCATTCAAGCGCATGCCAATCAGGCTTTGTAATGCCCTAGGAACTTTTCAGCGGTGCATGATTGCAATATTTGCCGAAATGATGGGTGATTTCCTGGAAGTCTTCATGGATGACTTCTCGGTCCATGGTGATTCATTTGATACCTGTTTAGCACACTTGGATCGAGTCCTCAAGAGATGCAGAGAGGTTAATTTAATACTTTCTTGGGAGAAGAGTCACTTCATGGTGACTGAAGGTATCGTGTTGGGGCATGTCATCTCCAAAAAGGGAATGGAGGTCGACCCTGCCAAGGTGGATGTGACCAAGAAACTTGAGCCACCAATCAACGTCAAGTCAGTGCGGTCTTTTCTAGGGCATGTTGGATTTTATCGAAGGTTCATCCCTGATTTTTCAAAGATCGCCTGCCCACTGACTGAGCTCTTAGGAAAAGACACCGAGTTTATTGTAAATCACAAATGTCTTGAAGCCTTCGAGCGCCTCAAAAAGAAAATATATGAATCGCCAATATTACAAGCTCCCGACTGGTCTCTTCCCTTTGAGATCATGACTGATGCATCAGATTTCGTTGTCGGAGCTGTGCTTGGACAAAGACGGGATGGAATCCCTTATGCGATTCACTACGCGAGCAAAGTATTGGATCCTGCACAGAAAAATTATATAGTGACTGAAAAGGAAATGCTCGCGATTCTTTGGGCCCTTCAAAAATTCAGATCATATATATTAGGCTCCAAGGTGACAATTTTCACTGATCATACGGCAATTAGATACCTCATTGATAAGAAAGATGCCAAGGCACGGCTTCTGAGGTGGATCTTGTTAATCTAGGAATTTAATTTGGAGATCAAAGATAAACCTGGAATAAAGAATGTTGTTGCCGATCACCTTTCCCGAATTGAGAAAAATGAGTATCCTGACACTGGACCTATTAAGAGACTTTTCCAGACGAATCTGTTTGCGTTATTGATTCAACCCCATGGTATTCCAACATCGTGAACTATCTTGTCTCCAAGAAGGTTCCTTTTGGGTGGACCAAGAGAATGATTGATAAACTGAAGTCTGATTCAAGAAAATACCATTGGGACGATCCTTTCCTTTTTTATGAAGGAGCGGATTGTATCTGGAGAAGATGTATTCCTCAGGAAGAATACCAGAGTGTCCTCACGCATTGTCATACTCTCGAGGCTGGAGGGCACCATTAGGGAAAGAGAACCGCACACAAGGTACTCCAATGTGGATTTTACTGGCAGACCTTATTTCGTGATGCTAATGAAGTTGTACGGTCTTGCCCGATTTGTCAAAGGATGGGAGGGACCGTTGGTTATAGAGACGAAATGCCCATGCAACCGATGATTTTCTGTGATGTTTTTTATGCATGGGGGGTTGATTTTATGGGTCCCTTTCCCAATAGCAATGGATTTGAGTACATCTTGTTAGCAGTTGATTATTTGTCTAGATGGGTAGAGGCTATTCCAACCTGATCCGCAGACAGCAAAACCGTCTGTAAGTTTATCAAGGATAATATCATTGCAAGGTTCGGGATACCAAAAGTTTTGATTTCTGATGGAGGTAGCCACTTTGTGAATAGGGAAATGAGATCTTTTGCTAAAGAGTATAAATTTGAACATAGAATAGCCAACCCATATCATCCTCAATCTAATGGCATGGCAGAAGTTTCTAATAGAGAGGTGAAGAGTATACTTCAAAAGTTGGTTCATCCAGATAGGAAGGATTGGTCAAAACTATTGGATCAAGTTCTTTGGGGCTATAGGACAACATATAAAACACCACTCGGTACTTCACCTTTTAGGATGATCTATGGCAAGACATGCCATCTACCTGCAGAACTGATTCACAAATCTGAATGGGCGATCAAAAAGTTGAATTGGAGTTGTCACCTTGGGAAATTATGTCGAGACTTAAATTTGATTGAGCTAATTGAAATCCGAAACCGAGCATATGACAACAGTGTGATTTATAAGGACAAGGTCAAGAAATGGCATGATAGACACATTCGAGATAAAACCTTCGTCACTGGGCAAAAAGTATGGTTGTTTAATGCTCAGTTAAAGATTTTTCATGGGAAACAAAAATCAAAATGGACGGGTCCCTATGTTGTCATCGATGTGCATACCAATGGATGTGTGGATATTGCAGAACTCAAAGATGATGCACAACCTTTCTCAGTGAATGGACAATTACTGAAGTCATGTATAGAATCATCCAAAGAACATACAGTGCAAGTTGAGGTCATCTACTTCATGCAGAGCGAGGACATTGACAATGTATCAGATCAATACCACCCTCCCTCCCGACCACATCAAACTCCTTGTACAACTTCTTCCTCTACTTAGGCTAAGGCCTAAGTATAGGGGGGGGGGACCGATGCCATCTGTATATACCATTTTTCCGCATCACACTCTTTCTCTCAATCGTTCCATCTCCACCTTTCTTTTATACTTAGGTTGTCAGAGCCTAAGTATAGGGGGAACCGCCACCCATCTGTATATACTCTCCTCATTTACATATCCTGACCACCTCTTCTTGCGCTCCTCTTCTATACTTAGACTATTCACAGTCTAAGTATAGGGGGGTGAACCATTGTATAATTTTACTCTCTTACGCTTAGCCCGAGCTATGTCTTCATTACTCTTCTTGTGCTCCGAGGATGCAACACTCGCTAAGTATAGGGGGGTCTGTATATATACTGTGTATATATTTTAGCCATACCTCGTACTTGCGCATAAGTCTATATGTATTTGCGGGGTGGGTATTAAAAAAATCATCAAAAGAAAAAAATGTGTTTGCATTCCACACACTTGCACTTCATCCAGCATTCATTTGCATCTGTAAAAAGACTGTGGGTTCTGAACCAAGTTATGAGCCGAAACCGAGAGTGGTCTGGACTTGAGCTTAATCCACCTAATTTTTAGAGGAACTTCACCGAGAAATAGGAGTTTAGAGTCTTTAGGTCTTTGACTTAATTCTTTGAGTTCCACATAACAATGCACAGAGTTTGACTCTTAGTGTCTAACCTGGTCTCTTCATTCTGGGTACAACTCTGGAATAAGAAATTAATTTGTACTCTCGCACTATGCACTTAGCTCAACTCAAATGTGGTGTTGGAAGATTGTGTGAGTTTCTTTTCTAGTAGCGTGGAAATCTAAAGACAGAAGTACGGGATGAAATAAAGCTTCGGAAAAGGGATGGACGGCTGGGCACAATTTTTTCTAAGACCCCAAAAAATGTACGGAACAAAAAGATTCTATATCCGTAGGGGCAAAACAAGATCCAAGCAGAACCACCAAAAATTCCAAATACAAAGAAGCAACTACCAAATAAAATATGACCGAAAAGGTCCAAGCTTCAAGAAACCTGTAGATCTTGGTGAAGACTCGGCTACACTGGCCATCTTCACAAGGAGAGGTGACTACACTGGCTACCCTCCAGTTCTTTTCTCATTCTTCTAACTTCTCCCCCCAATTCGATTGTGAACACAGCGCGACAGACCTTAGAAGGAAATACCTGACTCCCCGAGGATGAGTTATTGGAGAGGAGGTTTGCGCGGTAGTCCGGCATTCTGGGTGGGAAGAGCTAAAATCTTTCACACACAAGAGTCGGTTATTCAATGTTCATAGGGTATGCTTTGGGAAGAGGATTGATCTAAGATGACTTATGAGCCCAAACTGTAAGCACTGATTTGTAGAACTTGAAGGTTGTTGATTTTAAAATTCTAAGTCTCACAGAAGTTCCGCCAAACTATTAATCCAAAGGTCGAGGCTAGATTCATTTTCACCTTCAGCTCATGGTCTTGGTATGGAACCCAATCTCATTTCACTTCATGGCATTTCTTTTTAATGCTCAGGGACGAGCATGCTTTAAGTATAGGGGGATGATGAATCTCGAATTCATCACTCTAAATCTCATTTATTAAGCTCAAATCCCTTAAAATCAACAGCATTTTAGCATCTATTCTGCATAATTAGCATTCATGCATGATTTCATAAGAATTGCATTTTAGCATAAATTTCTGCACAAAATAAGAAGCTAAAAATCCAAGCCAAATTGACCTATAAATAGCCTAACGTCCCAGATTCTTAACTCATTCATGCTAACTCCGAATGAAACAAAACCACCTCCACTTTGTACATATCACTAACAAGAATAAAGGAAAAATACAAAAAATAACTAACCCAAATAAGTGGACCAAAAACCCAAACCCTAATTTTAGGATTTTCGGGCTAAAACCCTCATATCTCCCTCATGCAGTGTCCATTTTAGTCCTACTCACTTTTGAACTAATATACATTCAATTACCTTCAAAACAAGACCAAGTTCAAGTGAATCGGAGCTCATACGTGATAGTTGGGTTTTGGGCCCCTTTTGTATATTGTATATTTTAGCGGTTTTTGACCTATTATTTTATATACTTATTTTATCAATTAATATTAATCCAAAAAAAATAGATTAAGGTGTCTTTATTTATCTTTGATTTTACCGTAATTTTTCCGGATTTTTATCTGATCTTAAAAATGACATAAAAATTACAAAACCCCAAAATTAAGGTATTCTATGTACATACGATACCCCAAAAATTCACTTTGTGCAAATGATCGATTTTGTTTTGATGTCTTCATGCAAGTTGTAGATCTCATCGAGACGAGCTATTTTCGTGAAGAAACATTTTCGATCTGAGGCCATTTGCTATTTATTTTTGATTTTACAAAAGATTTATTTTTCGAATTTTCTGGTGCTGACACGTGGCAGCACCTGTTGCCGCCACGTGTCACCCATTTTTAAGATATTTTTGATATCGTTTTTATAAAAAAATTAAAAAAATATAATAATCGGCACGTGCGTCGCACGTGCCTCCCCAGGCATGTGCTTCGTACGTGCCTCCTTCTCCTTATCGCTCCGCCACGTGGCTCATCAGGGGCCGTCTGATCTCGGCCGATCGGACGGCACCTGTGTTTCGTCTACCTCTGCCTCCTTTCCCAAATCAGGCACCACCGCCCCGATTTTTACGCTGCGGATCTCGCATCTCCGCTGCATCCCGACCATCTCCAATCGCCGCCCCGCAAATCTCACCACCGCCGCATGATCCGAGATCTTCTCCTCGCCCGCATATCCTCACGATTCCCAATCAAATCCCGGCCTACCCCCCTTCCTTCTCTGGTCGAAACCCCGCATCCTATAAAACCCCCACCACCGACCCTTCAACGATCATCCGCCGAATTACACCTCCGGTCGTGACAACCACAAAGACGGCGTGATCCGAGGCCGACCTCCTCGTCGCAGCTAAGCACCTCCGCCGCTGCCATTACTCCGGCCACCAGTCGCCGTCGAGCCCCTATCTCCAGGTACTCTCTCTCTCTCTCTCTTTGTCCTTCAAAGCCACACCGTCGTTCACCTCATCCGCACCACCAACGGCCAGCCACCGCCTCGACCGCTCCAGCAGCACCTCCAGGCGCTTGGCCCACCGTGCCTTCCTCCGCCGCTTCCTCTCCATAGCAGCCGGTCCTCAGGGCCGAGACCCTTCTCGCGTGCTTCGCACGTGAGTGAGGGGACGTTTTACATCGACGCCCCCGGAAGCCTCTGTATTCGCAAAGATCAAGGGTCACGTGCCTAGCACGTGACCACTTGGAGATTTTACTCGAAGGCCCCCGACGGTTCCGCTATTTACGCCTCAGATCCGCCAGCTAGAGGTCACGTGCTTCGCAGTGACCATCTGGCAAAATTGCATATTCACCCTTATTTTATTGGTAACTACTCCTAGGTTCCCCACTGCTTTCTATTTATCTTATTTATATTGCATTTGTACCCCTATGTTCCCATGCAATTTTAGACCTTCTCTACATTATTTTATTAATCCAAAAAATAGCATGATGTTTGTTTATTATTCTCTACATTTTTGCATATTGTGGGTATTTTTCTGATTAATGGTTAATTAATAAATAATTATTTTGGGGAAATTGTCGTATTTTGCCCATTTCTTGCTCTGAAATTGATAGTTGATTAACCATTGCTCTAAAAATCCCCAAAAAATCACATGTTGTAGAGTTAATTGTGCTTAACATTGTGCCCAAAAAGATTTGCATTTGTGCATAGTTTGCCCTGTAAAATCATTTTGCATATTTTAGTATTTAATTTTCAATAGGTATTAAACCCCACATTTTCAAGCTTTAGGATTTTTCTGAGATTCATCACCTAGTGATAGATCTTAGATAATTTTATTTCTTGAAAATAAGTAGGTTTAATATTTATTATAATTAAATATTGAAAATCATTCTGTTTGCATTTAAAAATCCATAAAAAAATTCGCATTGCATCCAAAAATTCCAAAAAATTATAGTGCACTCATTTCATCATAATTTACATTGTGGCCAAGTTTCATATTTTTCGGACATTGTTTGAATGAAATTTCATATTAGTCCTTTAAATAGGCCGAATTTGCATATTGCACCTTTTATTACATTGAAAATATCTAAAAAAAGATCGCCTCGAAAACCGAACACGAAATTTGATAGACTTAATTCTAGGTTGTTCCTTTGCCTCCTTGTGATCGACCTTGGGACTTGCCCAAGTAAAATAAGCATAAAAGCACACAATTAAAATTTGAACATATTATTGTGATTATTTTCTTGACCGTTTCCGGTTGCCACCTACAACGCACGACTAATCATTCTTTAAGCCGAATGATAAAAACATATTTTTAAGGCGGCATTTTCGGATCCGTCACATACCGCTTATATGTTATTTAGTGACATGTCCGAATGAATATGCATAATGCTTTCTTGAACCTTGCTTACGATAAAGCACATCCTAAGCAAGGCAAAAACACATATTGAGGTTGACGTGAGAAAAAATATATGCAATGAAAGGAACAAAAGCGAGTATATACAAGGCGATGAATACACAATGATCAATAAGGTGGAAACTTTACCTTCTTACATGAACGCTGAGGAATGGATTTAACAAGGTGCAAGTTGATATCTGGGTCAACAATTGACAAAGTCTGATCAAGATCGACGTGGTAAATATCCTCAGGGGTCTCAAAATAAAAAGGCACAAACTCATTAGTGGTAGAATTAAGTTAAGATTAGGCTTGGGGAGTCTCAGTTTTTTCGGCCCTCTGTGGTAAGGTATCTATCATGTCGAATCTCATCAACACACTACACGCAAGAAGAGGAAACACAATGGTCTATGCTTTTCGAGTCTTCCCCCTTGAGGAGGAATTCTTGGGTCTCTCTATTATCTATGGTATAACAAATATATCTGATCTCTTAGGTCATAGTCCTCTGAGTTAGCTGACACATATACACTCCCATCAATGGTGGGTTTTTGAAGGGTAGTGGGTGTAGTGATTATACCAATCAAAATGCTCTTATTGTGGGAACGAAGGTGTATATTTCTAAATCCATAATCAATAATGAAGGTAGAGGTCTCCATGCGCAATACAACAAAATCCACAGTTTAGCCCATGCCACTGGATATGAATACAATGTTTTCAAGAAAACCCTTGGGTCTATTTATTGGTCAGTCAACGAGTTGACAAATCATCCTGGTTTTCTTGAGAGGCCCAAGATTGAGTGTATCGACAAGTGAGGAGGGTATTATATTAGTTGATTGTCTCTATCAAAGAGAGTGTGACCAAAATGATGGTTAGAAATGGCACAACTAACAAAGGGTGTACCATTTGATGAACGCGAAATCCACCTCTCTACCAAGGCCTAACACAGGGAACGATGATTTTTAGTTACATGGTATTAAAATTAAATTAAATAATTAATTAATGTTTGGTTCATTTCTGTGTTTGGAAAATACAATACAATGCAATGATGAAGATGCAATGTAAATAAATAAACAGAGAAAACAATTCAACACAAGATCTGTGACTTTTATAAGATTCAATTCTCAAATAAATTTATCACTTAGTCCTTAAAAATTATAACAGATCAAAAGAGATTAAGTCAAAAAATATGTAACAATCAATATTTTAGATGCAGGTCAAACAGATCAACATATTAAAGTTTTATCCGTCAAGAATTTCTCAAGATACTCTACCCCTTTGTTTCTCTATAATTCACCCCTCAACAATAACAAACTTATATCAAATATCAGGAGAATCATGAGTTTAAACAATAGATCAAATTCCTTAAAAATAATGTTCAAGTACTACAAGATCAATCAACTAAGCAACCCCTCAAATAAAGTATCAGGGAATTAGATTAATTTCACTTCCTCATGTATACCACTGTAAAGATCAATTCATTAATTAGAAAGATCAATAATCAAGAGAGTCTTAACCATACAAAATCTCATCAAATGGTTTCCTGCAAGTTAGATCAACTTTTCTCAATAAAGTGGCACTCATATGTCAATTAGAATTCTTTTTTCTACTTGCATAGAATTAATTCCTCTAATTGTCAACAACAAGATTTCAAGAATAAATCTTAATTAATCTCCTCTACAAATATTAGTCTCTCAAAATAATAATTATGAATCCGAGAGAATTGTTCTTTTTAAAATTCTCAACCAAGTCCCTACGCAAGACTCGATTAGTTTTTCCAAGATAATACCGCAAAAGTGTCACAAATAAGCCTGCATAGAGTAAATTGAATCTCAAATAATAATCATCCAAAAACATCCTCAGATCTGCTCACAAACTATGCTAAATCATAAAGCGTGAAAATAACTTCAAAATGACATATTATATTCTAAAATCAGAGTTCATGTGCAAGAGATATGATAAAATGAATCTGCAGGGAATACTTGTAAATAAAATAAAATTTTCCTTTCAGTAAGGTCCCTATAAGGGCTTATCTGAAAAATCAAGAAGTCAAAGGGTCCCTTCCGGAAAATACCCAAGGCGGGGGTATATATGCAATTTTTGGGGATTGTGGGGGCGTCGATGCAATTTACCGTCACAACACATGCCTAATACATGCCTTGCAAGGCTTGAGAGTGTGGGCCTATGGTTCGGGTCCAAATCGGAGGCTCGATCGATGGGTCGGGAGGATCGGATGGACCGAGCCTTGATGTGGCAGCGAGGAGTGGTCCAGAATGCCTGAGCCTCGAAGCTGGCGCCAAGGCTCGCGGCGGGGAGACATGGCTCATGATGGATAGTAGGATAAAGGGTAAACACTTACTCCGATGACTATGGTCTGTCAATGATCGGAGTGCGTTGAGCGGAGGCCTTGGTGGAGTCGCACGTCGGAGCGCAGTGATGAGGGCTCGGTTGTCAATGACCGAGCAGCTAGAGTGGTGCAGAGGCAGAGGATGACCGGTGAGTGACATTTTCTGAGGCCTTGCAAGGCCGTAGTGGACCGAGGTGGGGGAAAATTGCAATACGGATCTCGAGGGTGGCGTGAAGCTACGAGTGAGGCAGTGGTGTGTGGCGCTCGAGGGTGCACGATGGAGATGAGATGGAGATGACAGTGAAGATTGCAAGGTCGAAAGTGGATGGTCCCCAAATGAGCTCCGAATTTTACAAAATTGGCCTTGTTTTAAAGGTATTTGAAAATGGAGTACTTTAAAAGTAAGTAGACCAAAATCATACACTGGATGAGGGAGATATGCATGTTTTAGTCTGTCATATGTGAAACTAGACTTTGGGTTTATATGACACTTATTTGAGTTAGTAATTTTTTGTTTTTTTATACTTGTTAGTAATATCTACATAATGGAGGTGATTTGGGGTCAATTTGAGTTAGGATGAATTAATTAAAAATATGGGAAGTTAGCTGCTTTTTGGGCCAATTTATACACTTGGAAATTTTAATGCAATTATGCAAGATGAAATGCGAGTATTATTTACACATGTATGAATGCTAATGATGAATGCAAATGAATTATGGGGAAAAGAGCCTAAATGACCAATTTTAGCATGATGAATACAAGATTCATCATACCCCTGTAGTTAAATTATGCTCGTCCCCGAGCATCAATGAATGAATGACTTAGTTGGATACATCCCTGACCGTGCATGTGAATTTTCAAGGCTCTACTCATCACAGACCCTTAATTTGAGTGATCCTAAAATTTTGGATTCAACCATGCTTTAGTCAAAAGGAATCCAACTTCTCTAATTATCGGACTCTCTTTTTATACATATAATATAAGGATATGACATTAGTGTACTGCAATTATGAGAGTCGAGTCAAGACATCTCTCGAAGTTCCTGTCCAAGAGCTCTCTCCTCTAGACCTCGTCCTCAACACTAGGGAATATGTCTATTCTTACTTCAGTCAACCATCTCATTAGTTTGTCAGACTTGAAATGCAAATGGATGACCGGATAATGGAGGTTATAGGATTGTGTCTATTTTTCTCTCCCTCACATTGGAACAAGGGCCTCTCGAGTGCCTTTTTACTCAACACAAGTATATTTTTAGCTTATTGATCAATGTGTCCGTCAAGAGAATTCAGAGTCGTCTGCACTTGTTTTTCTAGGAGTACACTAGGGTATGTCTTTTTTTGAGTATCTAAGATACCTTCGACACCCAGACTTGTAGAATTTACAATGTAGAACCCTTTTTTGGTATCAGTCTGACTCCTTGACCCTAATTAGGGCTTGGTCCAAGTGGACACTTTGAAAATGTTTGGGAGCGTTCGCCATTGGTGGAAGCTCATTTGTATTTTATTTTGTAATGATAGAGATTTTCCTTAATATTTTTCTTTATTTTTTTTGTCTAGCTCCACTGCTTTTACCAAGAGTTGGCACATACTGATCAATAATTATTTAGTTTCATCATACCATAGCACATAGGTAAATACCAAAGATAGCATGTGAACTTGTTCATATACTGGCTAAAGTTTTGCTGACACTAAGCTTTCTTGAAGCCTTCATTAACTTTATCCCATCCTCGAGCATCATTAGCTCGGGTCTAAACTCAAATCTCTAGTCCTAGTTCCTCAAGTGATAACTCAACTCATCTCATCAACCATGCAGTAGTGAAGTGAAGTGTTGTTCATTTTCAAGGTAGAGATGAAGAGTGCAATATAGCGCTCAAATCTTTGAAACTAGTGAAGTGTGGATTATTAAGTTCAAAACCTTAATGACTAAGGTTGTCTAACTTAGATTCTCAAGATCACAAAAATCAAGTGTCCTCAAAATCCTCAAGCCTTGAGTGATAGTGAATGTGTCAGGAATAATCCAACAAAGGAATGCATGAGATGCTTGATGAAATGCAAGACCATGGGTAATTTTTCCTTATTCTTTTTTTTTCCTATTTTTCTTCAATGCAAATTTTTTTTATATAAAAACAGGCCTTACATACAGAAAGCGTTTAGTATTATATACATAATATACACGTGTACCCAATCCTGATGCTAAATGAAAACAATTTTAGTATGATCTATGGATAAAGTAGGTAAAACACACCCCCTATACTTAGTGTGTGCTATGTTCTCATGGCACAAAGTGAAATGTAGACATAGCTCATACTAAATATAGTCGAGTTAAGAATAATAGTAGTCGACATGCCCCCTATACTTACTTTTGAGGGACTATGTATAGTAGATATGCATGAAATGAGGCAGTCGAGGGTGAGTGGTATGAATAGAAGTGATGTATAAACAATGATACCAGTCCCCCTATACTTAGGCTCATGTCAACCTAAGTATGATCGGATAATTACAAGTGGGAAACCAGGTAGATTTACCGATGTAAAAGATCAAGGAGGTTTGCGGCGAACCTTCTTGCGGGAGTGTGGCAGGAGATGGTATGGAGATGTCAAAGGCGGTGAAGAGGGGGCAGGTGAAGAGGACCGGCAATCATCAGAGTCATCCTTAGGAGAATAATAGTCATATGCAGAGGATCTCCAACTATTGTCAATCAGAGGTAAGTGTCCTTGGATCAGAGCTATACCTATTGCACTTACTTGATGAACCACGTTAGGAATGGATGAGGAATCTTCAGAATTCACCTGGTGTCTAAGATCAAAGGTTACTTTCTTGGTCGGTTTGTTTCCTTGAGAAGTATTAGGAGGAAGTTGGACATTCTTCATCTCTTTATCTTGAGTAATTGATGTGGCATCATGAGTTCCTCATCAAAATGAATCCCCGTAAAAGTCTACCAATTTTTGTAGGGCCATACGCGTCTTTGGGTGAGGGAGCATGTTCCTGGTGGCTTTGTGATTATTGGATGGGGATGTTGATGTCACCTCCTTATAATCACGAGTTTTGGTGGTATCAGAGGTTTCTTGAGTTGGTTCCTTATATGGTTCAAGTATCTCGTGAATTACTTCTGACTCGAAGATTGGACTACTCAAATAATCGTGATGTTTCTGAAAAATATGTTCCAACTCATCATAAGCTCCAAAATCTTGAATCTTCGAAGGAGCTCTATTAAGGTGAGAATCAGAGGTTTGTCCATTAGTCGGTTTCTCATATGACTCTCCAAGGGTTTGTGTCTGTATTTTGTTAGGAGAGGTCTGATCATGTGAAGCATTTGTCTCCTGATCACAATTGTTGGTCTCAAGTTAGCTTTCCTCATAGCAGATCGTATCATTGAGGGTTTGTTCACTGTGGTATGAGTTTGGAAACTTGATTTCTTGAGTCTCACAATCCACAATTGCCCTAGCAGAGGCTAAGAATGGCTTTCCTAAAATGATTGGAGACTCAGACAACCTTTCAGAGTGTTCAATGTCAAGGACAATAAAGTCCACTTTATGTTCTTTACCTCAGAAATATACGATGATAGAAATGATCTCCCGTGGTCTTTTGGTAGATCGATCAGGTAATTGAACTATCACCCTAGTATTTTTGAGTTGTCCGAGCTTGAGTTGGTCAAAAACGGACTTAGAGAGGATGTTTAATGTAGAAACGTCATCTAACCAAACATGAGTAAACAAGGTATCCTCCATTTCACATGTGATCCGAGTTAATTGCTTTTCTTTCTGGCTCTTGATTTTTCGATTCATCACCAAAGCACTGGCCATAGTTATTATATGATATTCAATCCTGGATCATTTCTTCCTTGTCTTTTTAGGATTAAGTTGACTTTTCACAAATTACTTAAGATCAGGCACATATTCTATGTCCTTGATAAATGGAAGCTCTAAGATCAGACTCTTGTAAAATACTTCCATTTCAAAATTGTCAAATATTTTGAATTTTCTTTTTTTATACTTTTTTTGGTATTTTATTTGATATGGTCAGTAGGGGGGGGGTCAGAAGTCAGTAGTGGTGATGACTCCAACTGTACAGGAGATGTTGATGCCTTAGTATCATTTATTTCCTCGAGATCATATCCACTTGAATAAACCTCGATACCAAGCTTATCACATTCTGTTCTTTCTGCTTCCAACGCTTTTGTGAACTCATTCCTCAATTCTTCTACATTTCTTTAGATTTGAGAGTATTTATCCTCTAGTGATTGCTTGGGAAGATTAATGGACTGGTTGTAATGATTTTGCTGAGAGATAGAGGTTCCATACTCAGCTTGCTTAGACATAGACACACATTTCTGAGTTGAGTTTGTGTTTCTTGCTACAATTTTCTGAGCCTCAAAGTTGGGTATCCACCGATAGTGGGAAGGTGGAGTTGGATCTTGAATCCCATTCTTTGTGTTTAAGGGATCATTGAGTGTGGAGCAAGAGGGCCATTGAGATTCGATCTAGTTGCAAGGTGTAGGCCTCTCAATTTGGTTGTCAGCGGGAAATCTTAAGGTCAAAGGTGTATAGGTGTAATCTTGACCCAGGTAGGTCGACTGATCATCATTCTCGAATGTGGTTTGCTTAATGTATATGTCATATTGGCTAGGAAACGTTTAGTAGATGGTGTGCTAGACTGGTAAGGGAGGGTATTTGGAGGGTAAGAATGTGTAGGTGGTGAGAAGTATGAAGAATTGGCAAAGTCAGGTGAGGTCATGAAGTCAGTCAAAGTTCCAACTTCATGATTTGTATCTGAGGTGGATCGGGAGTACATGGTGCAATGGAAAATGAAGAAGATGATCTAAACAAGGAGAGAAACAGACACAAGACCACAAAAACTAGTTAATTCACCCACTCGACACTGGTGAAGGCATGTTAGGGTTCATCCGCTAATCTTTTCAATTTTAATTTAATGACAAGACAATCTTTGAAAATTAAAGGGAGTTGTTAGGTGCTGAAATATTTCACAAAGACTGTCCTGAGTTCATACAACTAGTTGCACCTACTTTCAACCAGTATAGGTGTTAGTACGGATCCTTTAAACGGCTACCTGTGTTACTTGAGGACGGAGCCTTCCGTAGTGTCCTCTAAACCACTCACTCTGTTAAGGGCCTAAATCCTCTCTTAGAAGCTGCTAATTGGTTTTAAAAATAGTAGTCTGAGTGAAATTTTTTTATTTTTGGCTTTGTCCTATACTTAAGAAGAAGACTTACAGTGACTCTCCGTGTTCTTCACGCGAGATGCAATATAAGGAATTTAAATTACAATAAATGATATACGTAGTAGAAATCGTCCTAAGCAGGTATTTCTATTAGAGGGAAACAATTGATTTAAAATTTGGCTAATATTGAACAATCTATGGTGAGTCTATGTAGTGAAGAAGTGAGGCCTAAAAATTACGAGCACAATAAAGGATAAACAAGCAAGCGTATATGTACCTAATTCCTACATCACTCAAGCTAGGTACCAATCACACAGTAGGGTTTCACCGAGAAGTTCAGTCCGAATTATTACAAGGGTTCAGAGAGAGGGACCCTGAGAATAATGCAGAAAATTAAACTAAACTAACGCTCTCTCACAAAAATAAAATTCATTCTTTGTCCTTGCAGATCCTTGATTTATGTTCAAAATTTCGCTCCTAGTAATCTGCAAAGAGAGGAGATGTGGTTAGTATAAAAAGTGCAAAATGAAATGCAACAAAGGAAAAAATGACATAGAAACAATTTTCACAAAAATTAATTATAGAAAATAAGTTGAAATCCAAAAAATTCATCGTTCCCCGTAACAGCGTCATTTGTTGAACGTGAATTCCACCTCTTTAATAATCGATAATTGTATTATAGGAGGCAAAAATCAGTCGATCAAAAACCACAATCTTTGGATGTTGTGGAATATTTTTACTTGGCAAGTGCACCAAGGTAAAACATAGAGAACAATGATTTTTAGTTGCATGGGTTTAAAATTAAATTTAATTAATAATGAGTGTTTGGTTAATTTCTGTGTTGGGAAAATATAATACAATGCAATGATAAGATGCGATGCAAAGAAAATAAACAGAGAAAACAATTCACCACAGTATCTGTGATTTTATAAGATTCAAATCTCAAATAAATTGATTACTTAATCCTTAAAAATTAAAACAGATCAAAAGAGATTAAGTCCAAAAATATGTAACAATCAATATTTCAAATTCAAGTCAAACATATCAACGTATTAAAGTTTTATCCTACAAAAAATACTCAAGATACTCTGCCCCTTTATTTCCCTATAATTCACCCCTCAAAAATAACAACCTTATATCAAATATCAGGTGAATCACAAGTTCAAACAATAGATCGAATTCCTTGAAATTAATTTTCAAGCACTAGAGGATCAATCAACTCAACATATCCTCAAATGAAGTATCAGGGAATTAGATTATTTTTACTTCCTCATGTATAAGCCTACAAAGATAAATTCATTAATTAAGAAGATCAATAATCAAGAGTATTAATCAGACTAAATCTCCTTAAATGGGTTCCTGCAAGTTAGATCAACTTTTCTCAATAAAGTAGCACTCATACGTCAATTTTAATTCTTTTTTGCTACCTATAGAGAATTAATTCCTCTGATTGTCAACAATAAGATTATGAATAAATCTTAATTAATCCCCTCTGTAAATATTAGTCTCTCAAAATAATAATCATGAATCCGAGAGAATTGTCTATTTAAAATTCTCAACCAAATCCTTGCACAAAACACCGTTAATTTTTCCAAGATAATGCGCAAAAGTTTCACAAATTAGTGTACATTAAGTAAATTGAATCTCAAATAATAATCATCCAGAAACAACCTTAGATCTATTTACAAACTATGTTAAATTATAAATCATGAAAATAGCTTCGGAATGACATATTATATGCTAAAATCAGAGTTCGGATGCAAGAGATATGATAAAATGAATCTGCAAGGACTAAGTTGTAAATAAAATAAAGTTTTTCTTTCAGTAAGGTCCTTGGAGGAGCTAATCTACAAAATCAAGAAGTCGGAGGGGCCCTTCTGTAAAATACCCATGACAGGGGTATATATGCAAATTCTAGAGATTGCAGGGGCGTTTGTGTAATTTGCCCTCGCAACACGTGCCTAACACGTGCCTTGCTAGGCTTGGTCACTGGAGGTAGGCTCAGAAATACGAGCCTATGGTTTGGGTCTGAATCGGAGGTTCGATTGACGAGGAGGGAGGCTCAGGTAGAAGCTAAGGCTCAGATGGATCGAGCCTTGACGTGGCAGCGAGGAGCGGTCCGGAATGCCCGAGCCTCGAGGTTGGGGCTGAGGCTCGAGGTGGGGTGGCATGTCTTGCGATGGACCATAGGCTAAAGGGTAATACCTTAATCTGACAGCTATGGTCTGTCAATGGCCGAAGTGTGTCGGACAAAGGCCTTGGTAGATTCGCACAGCGGAGCATGGCAGTGAGGGCTCAGTTGACACATGGTTGAGTAGCTGGAGAGGTGCGGGGGCAGAGGATGACTGGTGAGTGGTAGTGGCTGAGGCCTTGCAAGGCTGTGGCGGACCGAGGTGGAGGTGGAGTGCTATGTAGAGCTCGAGGGTGGTGCAAAGATGCGAGCGAGGCGGTGGTATGTGGTACTCGAGGGTGTACGTCAGAGATGAGATGGAGATGATAGTGAAGATTGCAAGGTCGAATGTGGATGGAGAGTTGGGGCAGAGATCAAGCAAAAGAAGGTAGGGGGAGATTCTCCTGAGGTCAGAGTTGCAAGGGCGATCACCAGGTGATGGCCTTAGCTGTGGGCGGGACACAGCGAAGCTCAGTCGCTCGTTGGAGCTGAGGCAATGACAGAAGTCGAAGCTCGGCCACTAGATCACACCGATTAGGTTGTTGTCACCAGCCGTCAAGGGAATGGAGGGTGAAGGGTGTGAAGATGCTGGCGATGAGATTTAAAGGAGTGGGTGAGGAGTAGGCACTACTCGAGTGGGGGAGATCGACCGTAACGACCGACGAAGAGGAGAGGGCGGCAACGGTCATTTGTGCATGGGGGATTGGGGTTTCATGTTGCAATGGCTAGGGAAGAGGATGGGGGTCACATGCTAGGCTCGTTACTCGAGGAGGAGAGGAGAGAGGGACTGGGGTGAGGTGGGGGTTCCACGTGGCATGGCCAGAGGCTGCCACGTGGTGCCCCAAAATATTTTCAAAAATAAAAGATAGCAGAAAATAGAAAATAAATAGACGAAGACCTCGGATCGAAAAAATTCCTTCATAAAAGTTTTTTGCCTTGACGAGATCTATATCTTTTATGAAGGATGCGGGAATAAATAAGATTATTTGTATGAAGTGGTATTTATGGTGGTTTTTAAGTGTATCAAAAATCGATTTTTTGGAGTTTTGTAATTATTTGGTGGTTATAAGAGATGATAAAAATTCTAGAATAAATACGATAAAATAAAAGAAAATTAATTACATACTAAACTATTTTCTTGGATTTTTAATAAATATGAAAACAAGTAAATAAAATAGTAGTACGAAACTCACAACTTTGGTATAGACTCACAACGAACACTTGGACAAAGTCAGTTTCTTTGATTTCAGTTTTAATCTAGATTTGGATTTTTATGTTGTTAAATAAAACTTTCATCAAAGAACACAAATGAATAAGAAATAAAATTAAAAGGGTTAATTTTATACATAAAAAATCAAGTCAAAATAGCAAATAGTTAAAATGCGCAAAAGAGGCCCAAAAGTCAACCTTCACAAATGAGCTCTGAATTTTACAAAATTGGTCTTATTTTGAACGCATTTGAAAATGGAGTACTTTAAAAGTGAGTAGACAAAAATCGGACACTGTATGAGGGAGATGTGTGAGTTTTAGTCCGTCAGATGTGAAATTAGACTTTGGGCTTATTTGACACTTATTTGAGTTAGTAAGTTTTTTGTAATTTTATTTTATTCTTGTTAGTAATATCTACACAGTGGAAGTGATTTGGGGTCAATCTGAGTTAAGATGAATTATTTAAAAATATGGGAAGGTAGCTGCTTTTTGGACCAATTTATACACTTGGAAATTTTAATGGAATTATGCAAGATGAAATGCGAGTATTACTTACATATGTATGAAATCTAATTATAAATGAAAATGAATTATGGGGAACATAGCATAATTGACTAATTTTAGCATGATGAATACGAGACTCATCATACCCCTATACTTAAATCATGCTCATCCCTGAGCATCAATGAATGACTTGGATACATCCCTGACTGTGCATGTGAATTTTCAAGGCTCGATTCATCGCAGACCCTTAATTTGAGTGATCCTAAAAATCTAGGGTCAACCAAGCTTTAATCAAAAGGAATCCAACTTCTATAATTATCATACTCTCTTTTGTTACATATAATACAGGGATATGTCATTAGTGTACTGCATTTGTGAGAGTCGAGTCGACACATAACTCGAAGTTCCAGTCCAAGAGACTCTCCTCTAGACCTCATCCTCAACACTAGGGGATAAGTATATTCTTGTTTCAGTCGGCTATCTCATTAGTTTGTCAAATTTGAAATGCATATGGACGACCAGATGATGGAGGTCAAAGGATTGTGTCTATTTTTCTCTCCCTTATATTGGAACAAGGGCCTCTTAAGTGCACTGTGGATGTGCAAGTTGTCCTAATCGATTTGGAAAATCAAAATGTGCAGGATGCTCATGTGATTACTCAAGAGGAAGGTCCATCTTGAAAGGTGGATATGTACAAGAAGTAAAATCCGGCGAATACTCCTCGTAACAAAAATGGAGGTGCACTAACTAGAGTGGAATGAGAGAAAATAATGAAATCCGGATAAAAGTTGCTCCACTCAAATCTCTGGATCTTCAAGAGGCGGTATTGGTGAGATCACAATAGTCAAGTAATGATATGAACAAAAAAGGCACAAATGCATGAAGTGATCAAACATACACAAAACAAACACAAAGCAAAACCCCTCAATTCACCTTCTCAACAATGTGAAACCATAAAGTTTTTGTCTTTTATATTTTCAATTATCGGAGTGGAAATACAATTATTTACAAAATCACCCCTGTAGTCTCCTAGAGTGGCTATGTTTGAGTCGGTGTAGTACACCTACTAAAACACTGGACCACTTTGTCAACGGTTGGAGGCAAGTGCTTGCAACAATAACAGGGCCTAAGAGCTGACCCAAGTGCTTAAGGCACAAGTCCAAGGATGGTGGCTATATTCTTTATATGTAAGTGCCTCACTCTATCATGAGTGTACCTGCGACAATGAAGGGGTTACTCTCTCTAAAATAATGAGAATGTCGTTACGTTTAGTTTTAAGATCGAGTTCAGATAGTAGCCCCAATTTTATCAGTTATCACTTTTTTGTTCTTTTTTGAAAAAGAAAGTTTCTACAAAATTTTCGATTCCTTTTTGTTACCTAAGTCCAAGAAACAGTAGAAAGAATTTGGAAATGATGATGCACAAAAATCAATGAAAATAAATTATAGAGATAGGGATGCATACCTAACTCTAGCAGTCCATGCAAGATGATCTACACATAAAAATAAATCTATCATATATGTGTGCAAGCAGAAACTGAAGACTGGGTTTGGATCTTAGCGCATCACGGAAGCGTGAAGATCGCATCATATGTAATCAAGAGCGACTAGTCATACTAGCTGTTACCACATGATTCGAAAACACTTCTCGAACCGGTTCATCAATATCACAAATAAGATATAGGAATACCTCTTGAAGCATGGTGGAGATCGATGCCTCTAAAGTAAGAGATCTCCTATCTCAAGTTTGGTCCGATGGAGGAGATGCTTGCAAGCACGTGGATGTGACGTGTGCTTCTCCCAATCCAAATCAAAGATCTGAGCTATGAATCTCCTAATTTCATCTCATGAAATCCGATGTCTTCTTCAAGAGCAAGGGGCACTAAAGAATAGATATCCACGAGTAGTCGACGTGGTTGCATAACAACATAGTGATGACGGAAACTCTCTCTAGGTCAAGAGGTGGGAAGCCACTCTTGAGAAGAGGGGGGCATGTGATGAGAATGAGGGAGAGAATTTTCTCTTGTAATTATGTTTTAAAAAGCAGATCTAGGGTTGCCCTTTCTTTTATAATATTTTGGATGCCAATAGATCATAATCGTTGTGCTCACAAAATCTATGGTTTAGATTGTTTTGTGATTTTAAGCAATGATCATGATTTTATTGCATAAATTTACAACATCAATTAGTTTAAATTAAATTATATATATTGAATTTTATTCAATCAAATCAATAAGGATAGAAGGATTAGGTAGGAGGCAAACCTCCTTCCAATGATAGAGTGAACAACCGCCTTTATTTAGGACTCAAGGGTGGTCATCCACCATCCACAATTGGAAGGTGTCTTCCTTCTTCCTATAATGTGATATTTCATATCTTATATGATCCTTCATTATTTGCAACATCTTTTATTTCTAATTTATTAACAAAAATGCACAATTCATAGAGTCCACCAGAAGTTAGAGTACCATTCGCAATATATTTATCGCAACGACTTATGACAAGTTTATTACAGAATAAGAATGAATATCCATTTCTAACTAACTTAAATATATATATATATATATATATATATATAAAGTTTCTTCTAATATCTAGAACATAAAGACATTCTTTAGTTATTAGGACTCTCCCACTAGATAACGATCGTTTATAGGTCCTGACGGTGACTGCTGCAACAGTTGCATCAGATCCATCTGGATGTTTATCTCTCCTTCATCAAGATTCTTAGTTTCCTGAAATAGATGCAAGAAATTGCATACATTGATAGAAGCACCAGAATCAGTGATCCAACAACCTTCTTGTCCTACGATAAAATTAGTTTTAATGATGAAAGTAGATTTTATACATGTTGGGGCTTTCTATTTTTCGATGGGTTTTATGTATTCTGGGCAGTTATGCTTCCCATGCCTTGGCTTCTTGTAGTGATGATAGAAATTGGTCTTCTTAGATGCTATCAGTGTCGAAGCATTAAAAGATAAGTCAACAACTTGACTCTTCTTCTTTTTCTTCTCGTCCAGACCCTTATAAGCCCCATGCTTCCAACGGTGCATCCCTTTGACATGTGCAACCATTGCACTGCCAGTGGGATTTTCTTTCTTCATTACATCTTCTATAGACTTTAATGGAGCTATTAACTCAATATTAGACAAGTTTAACTTGTTCATGCGGTATGGTACCACATATTATTGAAATGGGCAGAGATAGCAGAATGAACTCAGACTGTATTTTTGCATCCACCTCTCCCCTAAGAAATTCCAATTCAAAGATATAACCAAACATTTTGATTATGTACTCTCTAACAGAAGACCTTCCTGTATCTTGCAGCGAATAAGCTCTTTCATAACGTTGAGTGCGGTTGACATCACCAAACATCTCTTTCAGATTCAATATTATATCATGGCAAGAATCTAAATCTAGATGTTGCTTTTGAAGCACATAGGAAAATGATCCCCGGATATAAAATTTGGACAATGAGTGATCTTTATCATATTTTTCATTGAATTCGATTTTTTCTAATGTTTGAGGGTTTGTATGCTTGTTCTTTGAGAGCACTGATGAGCAACTGAGCAACATGGGTTAGGGAATCAAATAATCAGATGGTCGTTGCAACTGGATCACAAGGGCTAAGCTCAATCAAGAAAAGTAGAGAGCCACACAATCATAAGATAAATCACTCAAAATAATGTTAGCGGTCTCCTCTATTTATTTTAACCTAGTATAGAAACAAGGGTTGAACTCAAAGAGCATGAGAAAACCTTCTAAGTAGTCAAAATCAGATAATAAAATACATATTTTTACTAATTTTTAATTTTAAAAATTTTTATATTTTTTAAGTAAGGAAGAGAAACAAGCAAATAAGGAAACAATGCTTGCAAACAAACCTTTTTAATTTTTATTCAGAACTAAAGTGCCTAAAATAAGGAATAAAAATAATTTGGGATTTTTCAAATATTAAAGTCTTTTTGGTAATATTCTAGGGTTTTTATAATTTTTATGTAATTTATAAAAATCAAATAAGAGCTAAAAAGACAAGTAGTGCACAGCCAAGACAAAAATGACAAATTAAAAATACTTAAAGTGTCCTAATGTCCTGGGGGAAATTTTATGAGAAACTAGATAAAAATATCTACAAACATAAATTGAAATTGTATTTTTATGATTTTTCTAGATTTTTTATGATTTTTATATTTTTTAAAACTATTGAGATTTTTAGGGTTTATGATGATTTTCAAAACAAAACTAGTATTGGAAGTAAAGCACACATAAACAAACACTCAATATTTTTCAGGAATTTTCAAAACAATTTTTATAGTTTTTATGTATTTTATAAAATAGACAGTACACTTTTTAGTGGTTTTTTTTAGAAAATAAAATACAACACAAAATTAATCCTAAAACTTAAAATAAATATTACTTGTTAGCAGGAGCAAATAGTAATTTTTATGGAGTTTTTGGACTTAATTTCTTAATTATTTAGTCAAGAACAAGATAGACAGTTCATAGGAACCTTGTTGCAATTATAATAAAGTTTGCAGACCAAAAAGTAACACAAATAAGAAACTCATGGCCAAAGATGCAAAATGTCCAGGGAATATACACACATGCGTAATACGCCACACACATGGGTAAAAATGCAAATATCAGAAAGATTTCATTCAAAACCTAACATACGTGATGTCCAGTACAGATAATGCAAATACACTAGATAAGCATGTACGATAGCACGTGAGTTCACACACAGAGGACTAAAATGCAAATATATAAAACTATGAGGTCTTGACTGCAAAAAGTTTGTACTATAAATCTATTTACTGGATTAACTTACAAAGCATGAAAACCTGAGGAGAAAAACGAAATATACCCCATCCGGGACAGGTGGCGCACGTGGCAGATGTCGTGATCGTACGACTTTGATAATTGCAACAGGTTCATCTAACGATGCAAAGGTTGTCATGGACGCGTGCGGTTGGATCTGACTTGTCAGCGCTGATCTAAGGGCCGCAACAACCTTATTGTTGGGTGGTTGTGATGCAAACTGGCAAGAGGGCGCCCAACGAGGTTCACCCGAGCATCAGTGGGAATCCGATGCTTCGATGAAGGATCAGAGGGAAGGTGCTCGGTGTCTGATGGAGTGTTCCGATGGAGGCGGTAACGGCTAGATAATCGTGACGGTGAATTGCCACCTGGGGTTTCTCCTCTTGAGCAGTTGGGGGCTCAAAGAACAACCTTCGCATAAACCAGATCCTGTAGAGGGTAGAGGACACTCGGGTGGTGGCTCCGGTCGACTTTATTGTAAAGAGAGATAAGGGAAGTGTGAGGAAATGGAATTTGGGTCTCTGGCGTAAATGGAGGGAGGAGACCCGACTTTAATCTCTACTTGGGGGTCGAGGCTAAGGATGATCAGGTTACGATGCAAGATCTGGGATGAAATATGGAGTCGATCTGAATGGACAAAGGTGGCTAGTGAAGCTTCGATAGGGTGGTTGGAGCAGATGAACTGCGACGGGGGTGGAATGGAAGAATCGACTGGAATGGAAAATGGAGTAGAAGGATAAGTTACCTGAAGGTGCTGACGGACTCAGCAAAGTTAGGCGGAGATGGTAGACGAGGTCGTGGCCTCAACCGTGCTGCGACAGGCAGGGAGACTGAACGCGGCGGAGAGCTCCGGTCACGTAGTTGAGCTGCAGGTACATGCCACCAAACTTTGATCCAAAGACACCCTTCGGCCGATATCAATCAATTGAAGGATTCTAGGGGTAAAGGAAGGGGAGAGCATGAGTTGCGGCACCAAGAGGGGGAAGAAGATAATCTATAGGTCGCTCGAGGGTCCAGAAAGATTGAAGAAAAATACAGAACCCTGGAGCAATCCGGATCGGCCAATGGATATGCGAGGATGCTGGGTGTACGAGGATTATCAGGTCCAAATATTGAGGTAAAAGGGGCTCGGAGTTGGGCTGGAGAAATTCGAGAAGGAGCTCGGATGAGCGATATCCAGGTCTGACCTTAGAAGGAGGAGGTATTGACCGGGGGTCGACAAACGGTCTGGACCAATCAGAAAATTCTAAAATACAAAATTCTTATAAATTTTATAGAAAATAGTAAATAAATTCAAATTAAAAATTGAATAAAATGAAAAATGTTTATTATTTTTCAAAGAATTTTTTTATGAGTTTAATTATTTTTATGAAAAATAAATTAGTGTATATACAATATATAGTATTATATACAAGTATGATATATCTATGTATTATGTACAATTATTTTTATTTGTTATTTTTACATAAATACACAAATTTCATATTTTATTTATTTGTAGCATAATTTTAGGATTACAAAATAAATTTTATTTTGATTTTAGGATTTATTTACAAGTAAGGAATAAATAATGAATGTGATGCACAGACATGTGTTTTGTACAATTGCAAGGAAGATTTTATTTTTATTTGATTTTTCTAATTTTTATTTTCTATTTATGTTATTTTTAGAAATATATACAAGAAGGTTAAATAATAAAATAATTTTTAATTTTATCAAAAATAGTTATTTCTACACATAGGTAGTATATACTACATAAAGTAGACCCTATCTCTCTCTACTTATTTATTTGGCGAACAGGCCAAGGCTTGACCTTCTCATAGGGTTCAATTCACTCTGTAATTATTCTATATAACTTGTTCCTTTTCTTTTCCTTTATTCTTTTATTTTTGCACATATACATGCTAATTATTCAATATTAACAGATGCATGATGAATGCTAAGTTATTGTATTTACACATATTTACATGACGCTTTGCTAAGATAAATAGCTAAAATAAAAGAATAAAGAGTGAGAATCGGGGACTCATCACCCCCCTGTACTTTACCTTTGCTAGTCCTTAGCAAACATTTATTTGAAAAAGAAGTGAAAAGAAGAGAAAAGAAAATTAAGGAGAATCAAGGTTGATTATTAAACTTGTCTTCATTCAATTGAAATATGGAGCTGAGTCAGACCTTTGCATTATTAGTTTGTCAGAACCTTATTGGGATCTAAGTTTAAAACTCAACAGCCTCTATGTTCTACCATGCTATGGTCAAGACTCCTCAATAATCCAGATCAGAACAAGTCTACATACGCAAACTCTAATGACCATGAATCTTTCCTTATACTGTGTAAGTGATATGTAACTCCCCACCTCATAAATGACAAAGAAACAACCTCCTTCAACAAGGTAACTCTAATTCCTCATTCTAGCAGCTCTTTCCTCGAGGAGAGAGGTATCCCCTTCTAAGTTCAAGTGCAACCAGCTCAAGAAGAGGGGGAAAGAAGAGAATGGATCGTGGCCAGTATACCCACGTATCCCTTGGAGCCCAACCAGTGTAGCCAAGTCTCCCTCTACAAGCTTCATGAAATGAGAAGGTGTAATACATAAGCTTTGCTTCATTTGGCTATATATGTTCCGGCATGCATTTTATTTTCAATCAAGCATGTCCACTTTTCTGAAGTTTTTTTGGCTTTTGCACATTTTTTTGTTGTGCATATGTACAACATATCTACATGATGAAGCATATACATAAGGACTTTTTCTTCTTGAGCCAGTGGACTATCCCTCTTTTGAAGCATTATTTCAACCCACAACTCCTGTCTTTAGACCTCAACACCGCCAGACCAAGTTTCGGTTCACATCCCTCCCTAAAGGAAGACGAGAGGTTCTACCTAGAAGTACTACCCTCGTATGCTACCCCAAGCCAAAGGATTCTGCCTCCTCACCACCTCATCCATGTGGAGCTATGTGTAAGGTGCTAGTCCAAGTAAAGCCATTGTCTATGAGAGTCATGTGTGTTTTGTTAAGTGTTATACTTAAGCTCATCAAGATGACATGTGAACATAGCCTAGTGGAATCAAATAATTGAGTCACTAATAGACCTAAAAATTCTTAACCCCAAATCCTTTAAGGTTCCTCTGAGAATTAGGTGGATTAACTAAGCTCCATTTTCCAATTTAATCGCAGACTAGTTTAAATGTCAACTATGATTAAGAAGAATATACAGGTATATCCAAAAACCCTTTTTATGAAGAATTTTTAAAAACATGCAAAATTTTTTAATATGTTTGAATGCATGGATGCGGATGTTTTGCAAACTATTTACAAACATTTACAAAAGGATTTTTGCAAACTTTTGTTTTCAAATATTTTACAAAAGTTTTGTACTATATACATAATTTTGATATAAAATATTTACAACTATTTTATAATCAAAACATTTGCAAACATTTGTACAAAAATAATTTTATAAATAGCTATTTACAAACATGTATGTGCAAGAAAGAATTTTATGTGCAATAAAAATTTAAAATTTTTGTAATTTTTAGGTTATGATTTTTAGCCATTTTATTTATTAACACACTCACTCAAAGTACGAGTTATAGATAAAGTATATATGTAATATATACGACACCCCGCTATACTTAGCTCGAACGATATCTTTCGAGTAATCAAAGAGCGATAAAGAAGACATAACATGTACTTAGTATTTGGGAAGTGAAAAGAAGGGATATACTAGAACGACAAATAAAAGAATATAATGAATAGAGATCGGTGATCCCCCTATACTTAGGATCAAGTAATCCTAAGTATAGAAGACTATACACAAGGGGAGAACCGAGAGTTAGAATGTACATGGTATACCTCCCCTATACTTAGGGTAAGATATCCCTAAGTATAGTCAGCAAAACAAAGGTAAAAAGAATAAAAAGAAAAATAAAAAATATGACACCCCCACATACTTAGGGTAAAGTACACTATAAGGATAGCATAATCATAGGATGAAGATGGAATGTTAGACTAAATAATATGTGATGTGGACAACTGGATATATACAAGGGCGGAAGACAGTGATAATTATGCATGAGATGCAAATAATGGGAGTCAAAGACCACATTTCATGCAAAATGAATCGGGGCAACATCAATGATCAGCGAATCATGATCAAGATATGGCTTCAGATGCTAACCATTAACTCGAAAGGAGCACTTAGATGAGATCTCAGATATATCGATACTACCATTGTCATGCAGCTTTCAGACCAAGTATGGTCCCTTCTACTTGCTCTGTAACTTCCCTGGAAATAGTCTCATCCTGGCATCAAACATCCATACTCTCTAGTTCGACTCAAACTGTTTAGGTTGATATGAGAATCATGCCATATCTTCACTCGCTCCTTTTATTTTAGGCTGCTCGAAAAGGTTGTATCTCTAAGCTCCTCTAGGGCTACCAATTCTGCCTTCCTTTGTTCTCATATACTCTCTGTATCCAATAATATCTCAATGACAGCCAATAGTGACTTATGCTTTATCTCCAAAGGTAAATGGCATGGCTTGCCATAAATGAGATGAAAGGGAGATGTACCCAATGGTGTCTTGAAGAAGTCCTATATGCCCACAAGAGTGAGTCCAAAAGCTATGACTAATCCTTTCAGTATAGGCGGACTACCTTCTGCAATATCGTCTTCATCTCCATGTTCGACACTTCAGTAATACCATTGGTTTGAGGATTATATCGAGTGGCTACTCTATTGTATATGATGAACTCGATAGCAAGGGCCTTTACCTTGTCGTTTATAAAGTGAGACCCCCCATCAGATATCAAAACTCTAGGCACCTCGAACCGTGAAATGATATACTTCCTCAAAAATCTGCAAATGGTCTTAACATCTGCGGTTAGGCGAAATGGCCTTGACCTAATGACTCACATAATCAATAGCTAACAGAATGTACTCAAATTCCTGACTCTAAGAGAATGGACCCAAGAAAACAATGCCCCATGAATCAAAAACCTCACAGAAGTGAATTGGTTGCATCAGCATCATATCACGATGTCCACAAGTGCCCATCCTCTGACAGTCAGTACACCTCTTCACTAATTTATCAGAATCCTTGAAGATGGTAGACCACCATAGACCGGATTGGAGCATATTTTGTTTTGTTCTCCTCCCAGAGTGATGTCCTCCTGCTTCTTGCTTGTGGCAGTAAGTGAGGATGTTGTGGTGATCCTCCTTAGGAATGCATCGATGCCAGATGCTATCCCCTCCTTCATTAAGGATGGGATCCTTCCAATGGTACGACTTGGCCTTCACAAGGAAGGTCTCAAGTCGTAGTCTGGGCCAACCCTGTGGGACTTTCTTGGCAATAAGATAGTTCATAATGTCAGAGTACCATGGAAGTGAGGTGATAGAAAGGATCACCTCATCTGGGATGGTATCAGTAAAGGTTCAATACGCTTGGATTACTCAAGATGTTCCAAACGGATGAGATGATCTGCCACCACATTCTTAACTCCAGGCTTATCCTTGATCTCAATATCAAACTCCTGGAGTATAAGGATCCATCTAGTCAATCTCACTTTGGTAGCCTTCTTTGCCATGAGGTACCTTATGGCAGTGTGATTATTGTAAATAGTCACTTTGGATCCAAGAGTATACGATCTAAACTTATCCAAGGCAAATACTGCAGCTAGCATCTCTTTTACGTGACTATGTAGTTCTATTGCGTGGCATCTAATGTATGGCTATCATAGTGAATAGAAAATGGTAATCCATCCCTCCTCTGTCCTAGCACAACCCCTACGGCAAAATCAGAGGCATCTGTCATGATCTCGAATGGGAGAGACCAATCTGTTGGACATGTGAGCCCACGGCGAGCCATTATGCAATAAATGTTATTGCAAATATCATTCCCTGATCTGAAATGAAGAATAAATAATTTGCATAATAGGTCCCTCTGTACAATTAGGGTTATGTACCATGGCTATCTTAATGATCATACAGCTGTTGATTCAATTATTGAATCATAGAGGCTGGTGCTTGGATGAATATCTAAAGGGTTAGATTGAGGACTCATCAAGCACCGTCAAATGATTATTGAGATGTGATCTCCAGCCTGAGTAGGAGATGGCAATCCTTTCTCACATAGGCTGATATCTGACCGACCTCTTGATGCAGGTCCTCTGCATAGGAATAGAGATTCGGTGGTGTCAGATTAGTTAGGTCAAAGAGTTGACTTAATGAGATCGAGATAACCTAAGTCCTATGTTGAATACTGTCACAGCATAGGCACGCATCCTCTGACCGGAGACAGATGTGTTACTATATGTCTGAGTGTGTACATTTGGCAGACCAATAGGTTGATGACCTAACCAAGGTCTATACACCGGCGCGCTGGTGTGCATATAAGGGCATATGAGTAATACGATCTCTCAAAGGGATCATACAGGTTCACTACTGAACCGGAAGACATGAGCTCACTCATGAGATATTGGGAGGAATCAAATTCCGTGCACGGTCGTCTCGCTTTGGAAGCTTGACTGAATTTGTAGGTTTGATATATACTTTTGGAAAGTATATGATCAAGACCTAGGTATGATATATGCTTTTGGAAAGTATATGATCGATACCAAATCCCAATGATCAAATGAGAAACTTGGTGATCAAACCCTGAAGAAGACAGTGAAAAATAGATCTTGATCTTCGGGTTGACCATGAGTCTTCCAGTATGCAGGATGTACAGGTATTGGGAATACCTGAAGGGTGATGTGATCATAAACGATTGTATATCCATGACGCTTCCATTCCGAGGGAGTGATGAAACAGGTCTGGATTTTGGTGACTCCTTTCAGTAGAGAAGCGATCCGATCTTAGTCCAAGTGTTGGACATTGGTCTGAATGAGATTCAGATTCAATGAGAAGATTGGATTTGCGGTCTTGATTTAATCAAGCATCTGTGGGAGGTTCGTAAGATCTGGATTTGAGATAATATCTCAATATCCAAGTCACTATACGTGGAACAATACAATCGCCCTGTCCTTATCTCCAAGTATCTGCGGAGAAAGCACATTATTCTTGAAAGGGTTCAAGAATAATTCATTTGATGAAATGTATATCCAAGCAAGGACTTGATGATTAAATGAGATTTAATTATCAAGCATAATATGAATATGATTCATATTATTATCCAAGATAATTAAATGAGATTTAATTATCAAGGATTAGAGAATGTGGATAATACTATCCATGATATATGTGTATTATAAATGTGATTTATAATATGTATATATAAGAGAGAGAATTTATGTAAATAGCATTTGTTAATTAATAGTGTGAATTGGATTCACATTTGTTAATTAATTGGAAATGCAATTTACAAATTAGTTTGGGTTGTGAATATGATTCACATAATGTTCAATGGCATGATTGAAATATTCACAAATTAATTTGGAATTAATTTGGTGGATATTTTTGCAATAATTGAGAGATAAAATAATATAATAAAAGGAGAAATAAAGCCACCAATTTTAGAGGTGACGTCACCCATGAAAGAGTCATGGGTGACGCCCCTTAATTTTAGGAGGCTATATTGACTCCATTTTATTATGATGATTAATCTCTCAACTAATTTATTTATGTTGAATTAAAAATGTGTTGATAATGTTGCAACATATATTTAATTTAATCATAAATAAATGTTGTTGGTTTTAACCAACAACAATCATAACCATTGATTTAGCATGGACCAAGCATAGCCTTTGGATCCATGTGTCCCATGGATTGAGATCCATTGGATCCTAAACTAATATAAATAGAGGGCTAGGGTAGCCTTCCATGGTACATCATTAAGTGTTGTGCAAGGTTACAACTCTCTCTCTCTCATTCTCGCCCTCTCTCTTTCTCTTCTCCATCAAGTGGTCGTCCACTTTGTGTTGAGAAAGGAGAGACTCTCGGCTTTCGCCTTCGACGACTCATGGATCTCCATCTTCTTTGGAGTTGCTTACTCTAAAGGAAGACGACGGATTTCGTTTGACGAAATCGGGGGAGCCATCGCTTGGATCTTCATCGAGGATTACGGGAAGGAACGTGACTCATCATCACGCCCGCAAGTGCGCTCTTCGTGGATCGGACTTAAGATAGGAGGATCTCTACTTTCGGATCTCGCGATCACAACAACGCTTCAAGAGGTATTCCTTGTACTTTGTGGTTTGATGAAACGATCCGAGAAGTGTTCTCGTGATCATGTGGTTTCATCTTTAATTTTAAAAATTTTAATTTCCGCTGCATCTAGCGACTAGTGCGACTAGTTGCTCCGATTGCATACGATGCGATCGACACGCTTCCGTGATGCGCTTAAGGATACTCAATATCCTACAAGTGGTATCAGAGCAAGGTTGAATAAGGTTTTGGATATGATCCATAGACCTTAGACGATTTGGTTCTTGAAAGGGTTGCGAAATTTTTTGCTGCATTTCAATTTTCGCACCTCTGTATAATTGATTTTTTCGGCACTGTTTAAAATGTTTAAACACGAAATTTTCAATTGGATTTTGTTCCCCATTAAACAAGGAAACCATAGGACTTGAGTTTACTTAATTTGGACTTTATTTGCTCAAGATATGGCTTTTTGAATATGACTATATTCACTGTTGCGGGAACTGCGGATTTGAACGTAATTAATGAGATTATTACGGTCTTAATCCGCCTTGAAATGCGTGAATTATCACTTGGGTTCTTTAATAAATCAAATAGGCAATCTTTGGAAACTGAGTTTGCATTTTTTGGATTTAAATTGATCAAGATAAGTTAATTTTAGTTATTGGGGGTCACTGCTGGAAATTAACAATTTCGATCTTGAACCTTGTGATATGTCATTCAATTATCATGATGAAAATTAATTGCTAATTTTCTGGAATAATTAGTGATAAATATTTGTGAAATATTTAAAGAAATAATTATTTCATTAAATGACACTTGCCTAAACCACAATGATGAGATATTAGATCTTGATCATTGGTTCATCAACAAACATTGCCTTCATGAAAACTATAGTTTATCCTACAATTGTTGTAGGACAACTTTTACATGAAAAACCCTTTTTGCTTGAATAGGATTGGAGATTTGTCTAGCAAATCTCCTTATAATCAAAAATGTTTTGATTTATATTATATGGTATAATTTCGGTTGAAAAACCGATGAGCATCTCAAAGTACATGATGGTCTATCTGGTATTATCCTTTCCCGAGGCGGATGTGGTGCCTAGTCGGAGAGCATTGGGGTAGCGGGTTGCAACGTATGTGGTCCGTCCCACTCTCGTCGGTACTGGCCATGACAGCGGGTAGGGACTGTATAATACTGGAGACAGACAATGTGTATTTTTCTAATTATTAAAATTCGAATAATACGTACTTTGAGTATATACCTACTATTCAAGTAAAAGACATGTTTGTTGATTGATGATTGGATTGATGATTAATATAATGTGATTAAATTAATTATATCCAATAAACACTCTATCATGAATAGATGTGTATTTCCCTTAGAAGAATTAATTATGTGAATATGATTCACAATAATTAATTACAATTTGAATATGAGGTGGAGGATCACATAAGTGGCATCCATGGTCTCCCGTCAAGGCAAAGGATTTCGTCGCCAGTTGTTGTGTATAGGAGACGCCTGTCCGAAGTGACAGATCATGTACATGATTTAATTGGATCGGGTTCTTTGCTTCTCGAAAGAGTAAGGCCGTATACGTAGTGACCCCAATATCGGGTCCTCATATTATTGGGGCGATATTGGATTGCGTATAGCGAGTATTAAGCCTGTTGACGGTTGGTTCAATTAATGACGGGTCAACATCATCTTAGGGGTGGTGGGCCCGGGAGTTAAAGACCGAATTGGGAGATGCAAGTTGGACTTGCAAGGCGGAATGTGTTCCCGCTTCTTTTTATCCGAGTTGTAGGTTCTCATATTATTGGGATGCAACGAAGATAGGAAAGGAGATCCCAGATCTTGTTAGAGATATAATGGTAAGAATATCTCTTACATTGAAAGTAATTAAGGGAATGAACTTTCAGTGTTGACAAGGCAAGACAACTTTGATATAAAAATTCCTAAATCAAAGTAAAATATGTATATAATATATATACCCTTATGCAAATTTCTTATTTCAGATAATCCTTCATTAAACCCACTCAATGTTATACTCAATGATAACCAGTAAAAATATCTTGGATTGGATTCATGATCCAGATATTGTACTTGCAATTGGACACATATTGTATGTGGTTGCAGTGTGCAAGTTCCCTCAACATAATGAGGAAGGACAATTAAATAAGACAATAAGACATCACTTTAGGGTTTGTATGTATCTATAATCTTGATCCTTCATCGAGTGTACTTTGGAAGTGACATGTCCATGGTGATCGTAATTGTCGAATAATCCTTATAAAATAGAAGAAGATATTTTGGCATATATTGTGCTCTAGACATTTAATCATGAATGACACGGTTCTCTGCATTATGCAGAATGGTGGTTCGAAAGAGATGATGTATTCAAAATGTTTGAATACCTACCTGAACCTAAGTCTCTAAGAGTTAAGATGTATGTAGATATGATGAGTGTCATCATTCTACTATCTATACTCAAGTCATTCATGAAACTTTATGATATTCATATTGTATGAATTTAATGAAGCATGTATAAATGTTGAAATGCTCTTACATTGAATTCTTTTGAATTTAACATAAGATATCCTTAGTCTTAAGCAATGGTTGTTTATAGATTAAGAGAGTGCAGTGGAAGCATGGGTCGGACCCGAGTAAGAAGGAAAGTCAAAGAGTTGACCTACTTCTGTGACTTCCATATGACATCCAAAGAGTTGGATGAATGCCAATACTGCAATATGTTGATGTGTTGATAGTATGACTATCAAGTCTATCTAAAAATCCTTAGTGAAGGACTCAGATAGAGCATCAGAATAATCTACATATAATCATTGACTATGACTTTATTATTTCATAAGATAAAGTCTGACAATTGTATCCCAATCTTCTAATGACATTTGCAATTGGTTGCATATATTTATTAGAAGATTATAAATTTGATCTTAAGGTTTAGTAGTCATCTACATGGATATTACTGTAATTGTTGCAGCAATCTCTGTTAGATAGATGGACTTCATATTCTCAGTGGGAGAGCCCTTAGTCTTAGAGAATGTCTCTATGACCTAGATATTAGAATACGCCATTGTTTGTTTCTAAATGTTGGAAATAAACATGAATTCTGAGATAGAACTATCATAAAGAGTTATGATGGAAATATTTCAGATAGTAATCTAGCATCTAGTGGACCCCACAAAATTAGAAAATTAATGAACAGTTCATTAAGATTTCTAATACTGAAAATTAAACCTTGATAGATCAATAGGAGGATGAAGATCATTTGACGATGATCTGGCATCAAGTCTTGGACATATGTCTGTTGATTTGATCATAGACTAGTAAGATATGAAACTTTAGAATGTCTAAAATTTCAAATCTTACATACTTATGAATATTGTATTCAAAGCAAAATGTCCAATACACCCTTCTCTGGGAATGGTGTTAGATGTCGAGGTATTCAAGATCTCATACATATTGATGTATGTAGATCACCTATATCATAGTAAACATTATGGATATGTGATATCTATTGATGATTACGTATGATATGAGATTTCTTCTCTTCACCTGAGAAACCTTTGAAATGTTCAAAGATTTCACAATTTTGGTTTAGAACCAAAGTTTGAAGAAAGATGAAATGAATTTGATCTAACCTAGGTAGCTTGTACCTATTAGATAAAATTCAAAGAATACCTTATGGAGATATGAATATCATTTCTATCTCACTCCTCCTGATAAACCTAAACTCAATGGAGTTGTAGGGTGATACAATTGGATCATGTGTAACATGATTTGATCAATGATGAATTTTAACATAATTATCCTCTTAGTTTCCTGGAATATATATGTGTAGTAGAGACTACAATATATATCCTTAATAAGGTTCCATGCATGTAAGCTGGAATCTAGCACTTGAGAGTGCTACTTCATTAGGAAAATAAAGGATGGTATTGGATACCTACTTTATGACCTTGAGATTCTTAAAAGATCTCATTTCTGAGAATGTGATTCTGGGAGGATTGAGACTCTTAAGAATCAAGATGAAAATGAAGTGAAGGAACTCATTTAATCTTGAGAAGATAATGAGGCTCTTGAAATCGGAAACTAAAAGGACAATTAAAGATGAAACATTAATACCTCTTCAAATGAGTTTGAGGATGTATTCCATGTGTCAGTTAAGTCTGTGAGTGATCGGACTTCATGTGATGAAGCTCCTAAAGATCATGACATGGAAAGATGGATATTAGCAATAAAGTCTAAAGTAGACTTCATATACAAATGTTGTATATGGACCCTCGAGGATCCATCTATAAGGGTTAGACCCATTAAGGTGTAAATGGATCTTCAAGAGAAAGGGAACCTGATGAGAAGGTAGAGACCTTCAAAGCTCAGTTCGTAGCCACAAGCTACACATCGGAAGAGAAGACATTGCTTGCAATGAGACTTGCTCTTCGGTAACCATGCTTAAAATCATCAGAATATTGCTAACCTTAGCTACACAACTTGACTATTGCATCTTCAAGATGTAATTCAAGATTGCATTCCTCTAAGAATACCTCTCTGAGGATATTCACAATGAAGTAGCCCCAGGGCTTCATGGTCGAGGAAAGTAAGGTGTGAAAGCTAAAGAAATCCATCTGTGGACTCAAATAAGCTTCTTGTTGTTAGAACATAAGATCTGATGAAATTATAAATGTTATGATTTCAAATAGAATCTTGATGTACCATGTGAAGATTAGTGGGAGTGCCATTGTGTTCATCGTGCTAAATGTAGATAATATCTTAATCATTTGGAATGATATAAGGATGATAATAAGTGTTTTATATGATCTGGCTATCCCATACCTTGAGATATGATCTCAAGAATACCTCTTAGATCTTAAATCTGAAGTTGTTCAGAAGCAAAGAAAAGAGGGTATTGGGACTGTCACAATTGTAGTACACCTTGGACGTATTCCATTCTTGGAAATTCCAAGAAAGGCTTCCTTCCCTTGAGATATGGTACTGACCTATCTAAAGGGATAGCACCTCAAAGAATTGAGGAAGTGAATGCTAGAACTGCTTGCACTTGTGCATCAGTTATGAGAAGCTAAGTGTATGCCAGATGTGAACAAAAGCTAGATATCTGCCATGCAGTGGGAGTAGTAAACTGTTACTAATCCTACTATGGAGAGAAAACACTTGATTGCAGTAATAACAATATCTTCAAAGATGATAAGGCTTTAGAGATGGTGATCTCTATGTCTTATTTTTAAGAAGTTAAGACTTTATAGATAGAGATCTAAAAGGTCTTAACTGTGGATACCTTGAGAGATAGTGATCTCCCGGAATAAGGGTATTCTGATAAGGATTATGGAAATACTGGTTATAATAGTTATTGAGCAATAGTCTCAAGGACACTATAATTGCTTTGTCAAGATTGAGTATAGGTTGCATTAGATGCAACATTCGCATTGGATGCGAGCACTGTTACCTAGGGATATGCAAGTGCCGTAAAAGGACTTGGCATAGTCTTTTGGGAATAGAGTGACTGATCAACTTACCTAGCTATTTCTAAAATAGCCTATGATTGTCACATGAGTGTGAGTTTAAATGATTAGCCCATTAATGGCTCTTTGGGCTAGTGGGAGATTGTTGGACATGTGAGCCCACGGCGAGCCATTATGCAATAAATGTTATTGCAAATATCATTCCCTGATCTGAAATGAAGAATAAATAATTTGCATAATAGGTCCCTCTGTACAATTAGGGTTATGTACCATGGCTATCTTAATGATCATACAGCTGTTGATTCAATTATTGAATCATAGAGGCTGGTGCTTGGATGAATATCTAAAGGGTTAGATTGAGGACTCATCAAGCACCGTCAAATGATTATTGAGATGTGATCTCCAGCCTGAGTAGGAGATGGCAATCCTTTCTCACATAGGCTGATATCTGACCGACCTCTTGATGCAGGTCCTCTGCATAGGAATAGAGATTCGGAGGTGTCAGATTAGTTAGGTCAAAGAGTTGACTTAATGAGATCGAGATAACCTAAGTCCTATGTTGAATACTGTCACAGCATAGGCACGCATCCTCTGACCGGAGACAGATGTGTTACTATATGTCTGAGTGTGTACATTTGGCAGACCAATAGGTTGATGACCTAACCAAGGTCTATACACCGGCGCGCTGGTGTGCATATAAGGGCATATGAGTAATACGATCTCTCAAAGGGATCATACAGGTTCACTACTGAACCGGAAGACATGAGCTCACTCATGAGATATTGGGAGGAATCAAATTCCGTGCACGGTCGTCTCGATTTGGAAGCTTGACTGAATTTGTAGGTTTGATATATACTTTTGGAAAGTATATGATCAAGACCTAGGTATGATATATGCTTTTGGAAAGTATATGATCGATACCAAATCCCAATGATCAAATGAGAAACTTGGTGATCAAACCCTGAAGAAGACAGTGAAAAATAGATCTTGATCTTCGGGTTGACCATGAGTCTTCCAGTATGCAGGATGTACAGGTATTGGGAATACCTGAAGGGTGATGTGATCATAAACGATTGTATATCCATGACGCTTCCATTCCGAGGGAGTGATGAAACAGGTCTGGATTTTGGTGACTCCTTTCAGTAGAGAAGCGATCCGATCTTAGTCCAAGTGTTGGACATTGGTCTGAATGAGATTCAGATTCAATGAGAAGATTGGATTTGCGGTCTTGATTTAATCAAGCATCTGTGGGAGGTTCGTAAGATCTGGATTTGAGATAATATCTCAATATCCAAGTCACTATACGTGGAACAATACAATCGCCCTGTCCTTATCTCCAAGTATCTGCGGAGAAAGCACATTATTCTTGAAAGGGTTCAAGAATAATTCATTTGATGAAATGTATATCCAAGCAAGGACTTGATGATTAAATGAGATTTAATTATCAAGCATAATATGAATATGATTCATATTATTATCCAAGATAATTAAATGAGATTTAATTATCAAGGATTAGAGAATGTGGATAATACTATCCATGATATATGTGTATTATAAATGTGATTTATAATATGTATATATAAGAGAGAGAATTTATGTAAACAGCATTTGTTAATTAATAGTGTGAATTGGATTCACATTTGTTAATTAATTGGAAATGCAATTTACAAATTAGTTTGGGTTGTGAATATGATTCACATAATGTTCAATGGCATGATTGAAATATTCACAAATTAATTTGGAATTAATTTGGTGGATATTTTTGCAATAATTGAGAGATAAAATAATATAATAAAAGGAGAAATAAAGCCACCAAATTTAGAGGTGACGTCACCCATGAAAGAGTCATGGGTGACGCCCCTTAATTTTAGGAGGCTATATTGACTCCATTTTATTATGATGATTAATCTCTCAACTAATTTATTTATGTTGAATTAAAAATGTGTTGATAATGTTGCAACATATATTTAATTTAATCATAAATAAATGTTGTTGGTTTTAACCAACAACAGTCATAACCATTGATTTAGCATGGACCAAGCATAGCCTTTGGATCCATGTGTCCCATGGATTGAGATCCATTGGATCCTAAACTAATATAAATAGAGCGCTAGGGTAGCCTTCCATGGTACATCATTAAGAGTTGTGCAAGGTTACAACTCTCTCTCTCTCTCTCATTCTCGCCCTCTCTCTTTCTCTTCTCCATCAAGTGGCCGTCCACTTTGTGTTGAGAAAGGAGAGACTCTCGGCTTTCGCCTTCGACGACTCATGGATCTCCATCTTCTTTGGAGTTGCTTACTCTAAAGGAAGACGACGGATTTCGTTTGACGAAATTGGGGGAGCCATCGCTTGGATCTTCATCGAGGATTGCGGGAAGGAACGTGACTCATCATCACGCCCGCAAGTGCGCTCTTCGTGGATCGGACTTAAGATAGGAGGATCTCTACTTTCGGATCTCGCGATCACAACCACGCTTCAAGAGGTATTCCTTGTACTTTGTGGTTTGATGAAACGATCCGAGAAGTGTTCTCGTGATCATGTGGTTTCATCTTTAATTTTAAAAATTTTAATTTCCGCTGCATCTAGCGACTAGTGCGACTAGTTGCTCCGATTGCATACGATGCGATCGACACGCTTCCGTGATGCGCTTAAGGATACTCAATATCCTCCACAATCATGCAGTTGAAGGACAAGGGCCTCAACAACTAGGTTCTTGAGAGTCTCAAAAGAAGCAAGACACTTATCATCTACAATGAACTCAGTGTCTTTCATCAGCAGTTCGGTGAGAGATCAGGAAATGATGCTTGAATCCTGAATAAAATGTTGGTAGAATCCGACATGCCTCAGAAAACACCGCAACTGTCGTAGGTCGGATGGCATATTGAGTTTCCTGATGATATCCACCTTGGCTGGATCAACCTCCATGCACTATTGGAGATTATATGACCAAGCATCGTCCCTTGAGTCACCATGAAGTGACTCTTCTCCCAAGATAGAACAAGATGGACCTCTATGCAGCGTTGAAGCATTCGATCTAGGCAATCAAGACAAGCATCAAACCTATCGTCATAGACCAAGAAATCATCCATGAAGACCTCCAAGCAATCACCCACCATTTTCAAGAATATGGATAACATGCACCTTTGTAGTGTAGTCGGGGCATTACATAGACTAAAGTGCATCCATCTGAAAGCATAAGTCCCAAACGGACAGGTGAATGTCGTTTTGTCCTGGTCTGCGGGCGCTATGGCCAATTGATAATATTCAGAGTACCCGTCAAGAAAGAAGTAGTGACTCTTCCTGATTAGCCTCTCTATAATATGAACAATAAAAGGCAACGGCAAATGATCCTTTTTGGTGGCCTGATTCAATCGTCTGTAGTCCACACAAACCCTCCAAGAAGTGGGTACTCAGGTAGTGGTCTCCTCTCCAGACTCACTCACAACTGTAATGGTAACCATCTTCTTGGGGACCATATGTAATGGACTAACCCACTTGGAGTCGGAGATGGGGTAGATAAAATTGGTGCTCCACCATTTTGATATTTCCTTCATGACCACTTCTCAAAGATTCGGGTTTAGCCGTCGTTGGAACTCACGCGATGGCTTAGCATCCTCTTCAAGATAGATAAGGAGGGAGCACAAGGCCAGGCTTATCCCCTGGAGATCTGTTATGCTCCATCCTATTGCCTTGCAGCTTCTTTCAAGAACCTCCATAATCCGTTGAGATAATGACCGGGTACATCTCTGGCTCACCCGTAAGGAATCTATACTTCAATGACTACGGCAAAGGCTTCAACTCTCGGCGGCTGGGAGCTGGCAAATCTGGCTTCTGGAATGTCTACATGAAGGCAACCAGATTTGAATGTGAGAACTTTTTCTGATTATGAATATCTGGAGAAGACGACCTTGTTGGTGTGTCTGTACTCGGTTTGGCTCTGTCTCCACCCTAGTTGTTGGCTCTGTGGGAATCACGCAAGGTAACAATTCATCAAACTCAGCCCAGTCTATGTCTGAATCCAAGGGATCTGAATCAAAATCACAAGAAATGTACTCTACCTCGCTATCCTGAATGCGGTCGTCAGCCTCCAATGTGTCCTCAGCCAAGAGTGTGCTCTCTGAACTCTCCTCTACTGGAAGCTGTAAAACTGCAGTGTCTGAAGGTAAGAGAAGAGCTCGTGAAACAGGGTCAGACTAAGCGGCTTCATCATCAGTGATCACAAAGTTACACTCTTGGTGGACGTCTCGTTCTGCCTCAGTCATCTGCTCTACATCACTAAACTGCTCTGAGCAATCTGAATCTCACACACTAGTGTCTTAGATCATCTCTAATTGTATACTCTCGCCCTCCACGCGAAAGTACAACTTCTCACTATCATGGTCAGACATCGCCTTGGTTGTGGCCAAGAATGGACGTCCTAGTATGATGGGGGTATCTGTCAGAGACTCAGGGATTTCCATGTCCAACACAACAAAGTCCACGGGGAATCTCAGGTCCGGAATTGTGGCGACCACATACTTCAACAACCCTTTCGGCCTCTTGAAAGATCTATCAACAAACTGAAGGACTGTCTTTCTCTGTCTAAGAGGGCCAAACTCAAATCAGTAGAGTAAGGCTGTCAAAAGAAAGTTGATGGAAGAGTCGATGTCTAGTAGAGTCCAATCGAACCTCTGCTCACGTATGTGGCATCTGACATAGGGAGCTCCTTCATCTGGCCTCTTGGCTGGCAGATGGTTCTGGATGGCGAAGCAAGTGGCACGGTGAGCACATGGATCTTTGCATGATGGTTCCTCTTCTTCATTCAGATGATAGTCTTCTCTTTCAAGTTCTTCTTGAAGAGAGGGATGTGCTCAAGTGCCTCTTGTAGAGTTGGTTGGATATGGAATATCTCTACTATTTGTTGGTCGAACTCTAACTGCAGGGTCTTTTTAGGATTTTCATTTTTATTCCTCTTCTCCAAGCGGAGAGCTTGAGGGAAGGGCATGGTTGGGCCCTCCTCAGATAGAGGTCAAGGAAGAGGTTCTTGGTCCTGTGAAGGAATGGAGCCCATACAAGGATCGCCATGCAACACATATGGACTCGAAGAAGATGAAGAATCCTTTCCTTTATTTATTTATTTGGTCTTTTTCATATTGTCCTGGGATACAAAAACATGAGGAAACACTGCTGGAATAGAAATGGTGGCATCAGTACCACCCACAACATATGTCTTTGCACCATTAGCACCGCGCTCTGGCTCAACATATGGAAAGATGGTGGCATCAGTTCTACCAACTGCATCTGGAGAAGCGACGACCTTAGTATTGTCGACTGGATCATCATCATCTTTGATGGTGTCAACATCACTGTCATCATCATCCTTAGCAGCATCGACACTGCTATCCTCCTCGTCTGGTGCTCATGGATCATCATAAGATCGTCGCTCAGACGAGGTGCCACCGGCTGGCATCCTACCACTCCTAAATGTTACAAAATCAGCATGAAATATATATGAAGAAATGTCACCCATTGAATCACTAGGAGTGTTTGCCTTTGTGAACTGTACCTGTTCAGATTTTCTCTTCAAGTTGTTCGGATTGGGCTCGATCTGAGCAGGTATAGTGGCCTTTCTCTTTATTATCTCCCTTATCTCCTGCGCGAACTCATCCAACTCTTGCCTAAAGGATTCCTGTTGTTATGAGAGGAGGAAGTCTAGATCATCAGGGGCTAGTTTCTCATAGGTTGGTTCATGAGAATCGGACGGGTTGCCTCGCTAGAAATGAAGTTGCCGCTGGAACTGGTGAGGGGGGGCTGAGAATACTATTGAGGTTGCTGCTACTGCCTCCACTGTTGCCCCTACTGGTAGGTATGAGGACCCAACTGATAGTACTGTGGTGGCTGGTGGGAGTACTGGGGTTACTGCTACTGGCTGCTCTGTCCACCTGGAGCTGAAGGCTACTTTTGGGACGAGGTACCTCCGGTATACCACCTGAACCCGGGATTATCTTGGCAGATCCCATGTTGTTGTCAACCATAGCAAATCTTGTTGACTTCCATCAATGACTCCTTCTCGTATGGGGAAGGAGGAAGAACTGCTAGTGGATGATCCGACTAGTACACCACCATCTGAGTGTCCTGAGATGGTGTTGGCTGAGAGTAGTGTTGCTACAATGGCTGGACCAGCTCTGCCTGGATGTGGTAAACTTGTCGGTAATGGGCGGAGTGTTGGGAGGAGCTGCTGCTGCTAGGATCAGCCTGTGTCCTGAGACAAGCATGAGAAGTTTTCTGTGCCTCCTGGAGACACATGATCTGGGTCTTCAAGTCACTAAGAGTCTGCGCCAATTGTTCGATCTATGCCATGCCCTAGCACTGCTTCTTCTCAATAATATCTATACGGTCTAGCTTCTCGCTAATGATGCCTAGGTCAGCTACTGAAGACTCTGCCTATGTTGTTGTTAACGAAGAAGTGGATGGACGCGCATCAACCCGTTTTATCCTCCGATAGGTCACAACCTGTGGAAGGGGCTTCCCTCGAATATATACTCGGGTCTGGGACATCAAAGTGTAGTTTTCGACCATATCCTCGTAGATGGATGATGAGTGTCTAGGTGATCAAGGTTAAGTAATATCAAAGGTTGTTGTGACCTCTATCACCGAGTCGGACTCAACAAGAAAATCAAGACCATATAATTCAATCAAGCTCAAAATACGGAAATGTTAGCAGTCACTTCTGTTATTTAACTTGGTATAGTGGAGAGGGTCGAACATAAGGAGCACGAGTAAAACCTATCAAGTAGTCCTAATCAGAAAATAACGGCATATTTTAGTTTTTTTAATTTGTATTTTTTTAATTTTTAAAATAAGAAAAAAAAGTAGTGAAATAAAGCGAAGCTAGCTTGAGCAATTTTTATTAAGATTAAAAATGCTCAAAAATAGGAAATAAAACTATTTTTGTGCTTTTCAAATATGCAGATGTTTTTGGTGATTTTATGGGTTTTTTTCTAAATTTTTATATGATTTTATAAAAATGAAAGAAAGACAAAATAGGACAACAATGTACAGCCTAGACCAAAAGGCAAAATTAAAATATTAGAAGTGCTTAAGCATCATGGTTATGGTTTTTATGATAAAGTAAATAAAAAGAGAAACACACAAGAACTGAAATCCTATATTTTAGATTTTTTAATTATTTTTATAAGATTTTTAGATTTTTTATCTTTTTAGGGGTTTTATGAAAGATAATGCAACAAGCATTGTACTAGAATGAAAACAAACAAAGAAACGCATACAGTAATTTTTATGGAATTTTTTAGACAAATTTATATTTTTTGGTATTTTAGAAATAAGACAAACAGCTTTTTAAAGGTTTTTATTTTTAGAAAATATCAAATAAAATTACATCAAGTCATAAAAATTACCATAAATATTACACGTTAGTAGGGGATAACTGTTCTTTTGTGGCATTTTTTGAGTTGATTTAATAATTATTTGATTAACAATAACACACATAACACACAAAGACCTATTTGTAATTATTGAAAAGTTTCCCGGCCAAAGTGTAATAGACGTAAAAAGCATAGGAGAACTATTGTAATTTAACCACTAAATGCATGCACATGTTCAAAAACATACGAACAGGGGCATATATGCAAAAAACTGAAAAGTTCACTTCAATGCATAACATTCATAAACTTCAGGGGCAAATACGGAAATATCCCTCAATCTTACGTTTACATGCACGTATCTCATATCCGGGAGGACCAAATATCAAATACTGGAAACTTAGGGTCCAAACTACAAATTATCTGAACTACAATTTATTTTATGGGACTATAAAGTAAAGCATAAAAGTGTGGGGAAGAAAATGTAATATACCCTTCGCTAGGGCACAAGGTGCACGCAGGAGACTTTATGGGTGTATGGCTCTGATCGTTGCTGCAGCAGATCTGATGGTGCAGGCAATGTCCCCCTACGTGCGGTTGGATCCGTCAGATCTGACGGCTGAAAAGTTGTGTTGGTCGATGGCTGGGATCAAAACTGGTGGGTAAAGGCTAATCCGACTGTGGATGAGAATGGAAGAAGAACAGCCTCCAGGTGAACTTCAACCAACGATTGGGGGAGATCCACCAGGCTGATGAGCTAACCAAGGAGGGTTGGTGTGTTGTGAAGGTACTCTGCGTTTGAGGGGAGGCTCTGATTGAAGAAGAACAGCCAGAAGACCGTCGTGGTGGAGGTGTGCCTGGAGCCACTCCGCATGAGTGGTCGAGGGCCGAATGACAGTCTTTTGCGTGCTCCAAGACCTGCAAAGGGAGGGATGCTCGGAGATGTAGCTCCGGCAACAGTTTTTGCTTGGTGAAACTCCGAGAAACGAGGGTGGATGGCATTTGACTCACGACGAAGGTGAAAGAAGGAAGTTGTGGCCCTAATCTCGACCAGGAGCTCAACCTAGGGATGATCAGGGTGCGGTGCGAAGATGAGCGACTGTACGAGGTCCGATCGATACGGGTATGAAGGAGGTATGAGGCTCCGACGACCGGAGCAGAGCAGATGAATGTACGGCGACGCTGGATGAAAAGATGGAATCGAAAGGTGTAATGAAGGGGATATAAGGGATACCTGAAGTTATGATAGGACTCCTGATCTCCAGGCAATGGTGGTCGACAAGGAAATAGTCTCAACCTCGTTGTGGAAGGCGGGGAGGCTATACGTGGCAGAGCTCCGGAAACGTAGGCTGAGCAACGTGAATACACCACAAAACTCCAATCCAAAGGGTCCCTCTGGAAGCTATCACTCAACCTGAGGCGTCTAGGGCTGGAAGAAGGGACGAGGCATGAGCTGTGGTGCCAAGAGGACAAAGGAGATATTATATAGGCTTCCTAGGAGGATGAAAAGATTGGGCAAAATCGCACAACCCTAGGAAGATCCACACCTTCCTAGGGATCTGCGAGGGTCGGGGATCCAAAAAGAAGCAACGGGTGAAAAATCAGGGTGAGAGGTGGCATGATCCGACTGGGAAAAATGAGAGAAATCGGTTCGGCAAACAGGGTCGGGTCGGATCAAGCCTCCAAGAGGGCGTTGACTTGAGTCAACAAAGTGACTGGACTAATTAGATAATTCGAATGTACAAAATATTTACAAAATCAATAAAAAATAATAAATGACTTCAAAATAAAAAGTACATAAAATAAAAAATATTTATTATTTTTCAAACTCTTTTTCTATGATTTTTAGTTATATGAAGAATAAATTAATCTTTATACAGTAGAATGTATTATATACAGGTATAATATACCTATGTATTTTGTACAATTATTTTTATTTTGTTATTTTTGCATAAATACTTTAATTTGCATTTTATTTATTTACAACATATTTTTTCGAGTCCAAAATAATTTTTATTTTATTTTTGTGAGTTATGTACAATTTTGAAATAAATATGTGATGTTATCTATATACATGTACTTTGTACAAGTAAGAAGGGTTTTATTCTTGTTTTCCTTTAATTTTTCTACTTTTCATTTTATTTTTGTTTTATTTTTATGGATACAAAGAAGGAGGTAAATAGACTATTTTATTCTCATTTTAGCAAAAATACTTATTAATATACATAAGTAATATTTACAATAAAGAGTAGGACATATCTCTCTCTACTTATTTTGTTTGGTGATCTGGTTAAGGCTTAACCTTCTCTTGGGGTTCGGGTCACTCTGTATTTATTCTAAATACCTCCTTCCTTTTTATTTTCCTTTATTATTTTATTTTTACGTTAATACATGCTAAGTATACATTATTAAGATATGTGTGCAGAGTGCTTACTTATTGTATTTACGAATGCCAAGATAAATAGTTAAAATAAAAGAATAAAGAGTGAGAATTAGAGATTCATCAATGTCCAGACCTAGTCCTTATCATCGGTGAAGTAGCAGCCCCTACAAAAGTGTTAACAAGCCCCTGCAGCTCTGATGTCAGCCCACAAAAGATGCTCTGGACTAGGTTGGGTTTAGATATGTCATGGTATGGACACATGTCGATGAGCTCACGAAATCATTCCCACGCCTCATGGAACTGCTCATTGTGTATCATGGTGAAATTGTTGATCAAGGCTCTCGCTGAATTGGTCCGACCGAGTGGATAATACTTGTTCAAGTACTTGGTCCGGAGTTGCTCCCAAGTGGTAACATATCTTCCCAAATGCTTCATCTAGTAGGCTGCTCTGTTGACGAGGGAGAAGGAAAATGCCATCATCTTAATGGTGTCTTTGTCCATGAATCTATCATGGATAATGTTGTAGATCATCTCAAATTCATGTAAATGCAGATACGGCTCCTCGGTGGCTAGCTCATGGAATTTGGGAAGAGTTGAATCGTCTGAGGATTGAGCTTGAAGTCGCCCAGAATCTCCGGAAGTTGGATCCAGTGATGGGTGAGGGTTGCTCCAGGGATGTGCAACTGCCTGATCATCCTGTAAAGTTTGGTTGGCTTCTGCGGTTCTTCTGGTTGTCCTCCTGCTCCTCCTCTAACCGCGGGTATGTCTCCACTGGTTGGTCTCTACGGCTAAGGCTCTCCTTTGTTGGCCCGCGTCAGTGCTAACTCTTGATGCACCTCTACCATAAACGCTCCCTGATCTCTAATCTGTCTCTACATCATCTTCAACGAGGCTAGAAGTGTGTTGTTGATGGCGCCCTAATAAAGAACATAGGTCGAACCATGGGGCTGCTCATCTGTGTGTCCCTCACTGTTGGCCATCTCGTAGGTCTCTGCAAAGGCAAAAGACCTGAACTTAGGTGCCATCAAATGAATAAATAGTCGTGTTGTTGGTATCTGCTCGAGTACCACAAGACTGAAAGAAGGGTGGTCGAGGGGGAATAGGGAAAAATCGAACTCAAGTTCGAAGAGCGGGTCTAGGCTCCCCAAAACCTCCCTACATGAATAAGGTAGAGTGCTCGAGAGCGGTGCTACCAAAGGCAGTATAAGGGACCTCCGTCCCATCATCGTGATATGGGATGAGTGCAGATGGGATTTAGAAAACAAACAAGATCAGAAGTCAAACCCTCAATTCACCTACTCAATACGAAAGTTGATGACCATAAAGGTTCAGTCGTTTATTTTGTCGATTTTATTTTAGGTGATAAATCAATTTTGTTGAGCGGCTAAACGAGCTATTAGGAAGTCGATGCTCCTAGGAGACTGGCCCAATCCCAAAGCTAGATCTTTCCCAGTCAATGAATTGCGGATTGTTTACCGACTAACCGATCAATTCAAATTGCTAAGGACGTCGCGGGCCGCTTACCGGCTACCAGAGAGATCCTCACTAGAGAACAACTAACCCAATGCTAGTAGTAAAATGGAAGTTCAATTGTGGCTCTAGCCTATTATCCGGGTCACTCTCTCACTCAAGCAAACCAACCAATGAGGGGGTGACTCTCCCCAAAACAAGTTTTATTTGAGTGAGGTGGCTTTTAGAGTCAAGTTTGCATTAACAGTCCCAAATTTTATTGCTTTCACTTTTTAGGTCTTTTTAAAAGAAAAACAACACCTAACGAATTTTTCGATTTCCTAGGGTTATTTTATGTCCAAAAATAGGGGGAGTAAGTTGAAAAAGTCAATGCACGATCGAACACTATGATGCATGGAAAGTAAGAGATGCGTACCTGTCGCCAGCAGTCTACATGCAGGGTGATTCGTGCATAAATTTAAAGATAGAATTTAAACTAATCTAAATGATGCACCAAGAAATCGACCTTAGATGAGCAACTTCTAATGATCGTGAAGAACCGTAGTTAACCAATCAAATCATGTCCGGAGTTCGATCATGGGAACCACTTGGCGCCTGCCACAATGGGTCCTTCTAATGTTATATGTGGTGCCTCATGGCACATGGACTCGGGTCTAATTAAACTAATTTTTTATTATGAATTATTGAAAAAGTCCAATTACGCTCTATAGGTGCAAGCAATCTATTAGGGCTTGGGCCTTAAGTTATTTACGTCACAATCAATCAGAAAGAAGTAAGTCTAGGGGCCAAATTCTGAGGGAATCAAATAGAAAAAAATACGATAAAATCAATACCAATGAAAAACTCGGTGTAGTCCCCTGAGCACACCAGTGCTCGGTGAAACAGACCCCGATATAAGGTCAAGTCTAAGAGATTCCAGGTCCAAGTTATTACAACAATAAATGTTCTGCTAAAAGGAAAACTAATCTACTCTTCTCTATCTAATATAACTAATCCTTGTTCTTATCCTGCTCCTCCTCGAGTATGGGTCTCCTCTAAAGTGACCTCGGGTGGTTCCTCGCACAAAAGGTGAAACAGAAATAGGTCAGAAAGCAGTTATAATAAACAGAGATAAAAAATATCCAAAAAGGCTGAAAAATGACTACTAAATCATGCTCCCTGGCAACGGAACCATTCTAATGAGCAGCCGAGAGACATGGGTTAGGGAATCAAATAATCAGAGGGTCGTTGCGACCCAGATAACAAGGCCTAAGCTCAATGAAGGAAAGTAGAGAACCACACTATCACAAGATAAATCACTCAAAAAAATGTTATCGGTCTCTGCTATTTTATTTTAACCTAGTACACCAACTAGGGTCGAACTCAAGGAGAGTGAGAAAACCTTCAAAGTAATTGAAATCAGCAATAAAATGCATATTTCTATAAATTTTTTATTTTCCAAAATTTTATAATTTTTAATTAAGTAAGAGAAACAAGAAAATAATGAATCAATGATTTGCAAACAAGCCTTTTTTATTTTTATTTAAACAAAGTGCTCGAAAATCAAGAATAAAAATATTTTTGGATTTTTCAAATATTAAAGTCTTTTGGGAATTTTTGGGGTTTTTCTAATTTTTATGTATTTTATAAAAATCAAATAGGAGCTAAAAAGACAAATAACACATAGTTAGGAAAAAATTATAAATTTAAAATACTTAAAGTGTCCTGATGTCCTAGGGGGAAATTTTAGGAGAAACTAAATAAAAAGAGCTACAAACAGAAATGGAAATTGTATTCTTTGATTTTTCTAGAATTTGTTATGATTTTTATAATTTTTAAAGAGTTTTGACATTTGTAGGGCTTTATGGTGATTTTCAAAACAAAACTAGTACTCGAAGTAAAGCACACATAAACAAACACTCACTAAATTTTTTGGAATTTTTAAAATAATTTTATAGTTTTTATGTAGTTTATAAAATAAACAATACACTTTCTAGTGGTTTTTTATTTTTAGAAAATAAAATAAAACACAAAATTAATCCAAAAATTATAATAAATATTACATGTTAACAGGAGCTAACAATAATTTTTATGGAATTTTCGGACTTAATTCATGAATTATTTAGTTAAGAACAAGATAGACAGTTCACAAGGACCTCGTTGCTATTATAATAAAGTTCGCAAGCCAAAAAGTAACACAAATAAGAAACTCATGGCCAAACATGCAAAATGTCCAAGGAATAAATGCACATGTGTAATACACCACGCACAAGCGTATAAATGCAAATATCAGAAAGCTTTCATTGAAGCCTAACATACATGAAGTCCATGACAGATAATGCAAATACACCAGATAAGCACGTGAAATAGCATGTGAGTGTGAGTTCACATATAGAGGACTAAAATGCAAATATATAAAACTATGAGGTCCTGACTATAAAATGTCTGTACTGCAACTTTATTTACTGGACTAACGAACAAAACATGAAAATCTGAGGAGAAAAATGAAATATACTCTAGACGGGACAGGTGGCGAGCATGGGAGATGTCATGATGGTACGGCTCTGATCACTACAGTTGGATCATCTTACAGTGTAGAGGCTATCACGGACAAGCAGTTGGATCTGACTTGGCAGCGTTAATCTAATGGTCGCAGCAGCATTACTTTTCGGTGGTTGTGATGCAAATCGGCGGGAGGGCCCTGATGAATCCATGATTCATTAACTTTTCTGTCGCATTTTGTCTTAAAACCCTTAACAAATACATGTAAATATTCATTAATTCTCATATTTTAACAAAACAATATTCATGTGTAAATATTCACTTTTAACCACTAAAATCATGTAAATAAATAAAGAACCAGAAAAATAAAGAAAAGGTAGATTGAATATATGTATATATATATGCAATATGACCTAAAATATAAATACAGCTGTAAGATATATTTATAGCCAAACCCCCGAGACCAAGTCAGCATGGATTGGTCGACAAACCAATAAGTAGGGGGAGATAAGGAAAGAAAACCAAATAAAAATAATTTATCACATGTAGATACACCTTTCATTATTTATAAAATAAATACAGAACTTCAAAGAACTTTAATTATTTCAGATTAATATAATTTTCATCAAACTCTTCTCCTAATTATTCTTAAAAATGTATATGTAAATATAAAAATAAGTTAAAAACATTACCCTGTATATATGCCAAGAAACCCAGCCTGCAAATTGTCAAAATCTCAACTTCCGAACATCATAACTTCTTCATACGAACTCCAATTTCACTCTACTCACCTTTAAAGTTCATTAAAATAATATTATCTCATTAATAAAGGTAGTTTCATTGAATTCGGAGTCCGTTTGCAAAAAGTCGGTTATGGGACCAAAAGACAAAGGGGTTTCTGGGCTATTTATTTTATGTAACACACACTATTTGTTATTTTCTTAATTTTATAACTTTTAAATTATTTCATGATCTTGTACTTTCACCATAAATTATTTCATAATTTTTGTAGACTATTTATTCTTTTTATAAAATCAAACACTCCGAAATATAGGTATAATTGACCTATATAGCTACTTACTCTATTTATTAAAATATGTAAATTAATTCATAAAAATCCATAAAAATTCGTACAAGTCTTATTTAATACCCTAATAATTAAGAAAATATAAAATTAATTTTTACTTAATTATTCATTAAATTTAAAATTCAGAACCTATTTATAAATACATATTTATTAATAAAATATTTATATTTTAAATAATATTTATTATTTATTAAAAGTAATTATATCATAATTTAGGAAATAAATTTTTTTAACTTTCTTGTATTTATACCTATTTGAAATAATGTAATTATCTATTTTATATATAATTTATAAGTATTTATCATATCTGGGCGAACCAGGTGCTGACACGTGTCAGCACCTGGAGTCTTCTTCTTCAAGAAGAAGTTGCACCAACCGGTCAACTTCCTCCATTTATGCCGCTTGTTCCTTAAAGCTTATAGCCATCCTAAACCGTCGATTCCCTCCTCCTAACAACCCTCTACCTCACCAGCCATTGATCTCACCTTGGGGCCCAAGCAAGCTCCCTATATAAGGGCCCCAAGTTCGCCAACCACCATTAACTCTCCCCAACTGCCTGAAGCATCAGCTCCAGACTACCGACCCCTTCACTTCCAAGCTTTGATCCGGCGAATCCCCAGTGGTGACAGCACCAAGGCATAGCCCGCGAGGAAGAGGAGTCGACGGAGGATCGTTCCAAGGTGCTCCGCCGCCTTGCATCGCCACCATCGTGCGTCAGCTCCGGCTCGAAGGTCGACCGTCGAGCAGCATTTCCAGGTAATACACCTGGAACTCATAGACCTTATTCCTTCATCTTTGTAATTTTGTTTCTCGATCATCGTGCCACGATTAGCGTGGCTAATCACGTATATAGAGAGGTTAATGATCCATCTAATCCGCACAATCAAAAACCCTTTCGATTAACTTTCGATTCGATTCAAATCAATCACCCAATCATCATCTTCCTCGCATCTTGGTTGTTTGGCTGGAATTATGTGATTTTCTTCAAACTTTTGGGGCTTGAGATCTTTACTTTGTTGGCCGATTCTATATGAATCGAGCATAGAATTTTGTTATTTGCAGGTTGATCTTCAATCGCGAGCCATTTGTCCAACATCTGGGAGCTTTGATCATCATGAAACTCCATTTCCAAGTTGGACTCTCAGAACATCATCAGTCCCAGGTGGTCGAGGCCACCATCTTCTTCGACCTGTAGCCATCGCTCGGAGCGCCGCCACCGCCTACCCTACCGCGGGCGAGCTCGAGGGGTGGAGGAGCCACCCCTCTGGCCCCGCCGGAGAGCCAAAGTCGTCGGAGAGCGACCGGGATAATTCGGGGAAGATCAACCATCCGCCAGCCGCCCAACAACTCCAAGAACCGGGGAGTTACAGGTTGCTGACATGTGTCACGAGGAGAAGCATTCGATCCGAGCCTTCACGTTCTAATCTCGGCCGTTAAAGTTGAAAAGGTGGAAATTTTGCAACATAAGTCCAGTCAAGTTTCCAGAAGTGCAACCCGCCTCCAGAGTTTACCTTAATTACATTTAGGTCCCTCCGCAAGGACCTAAACGTAAGATTTTGTTTAGCTTTATTTCAGAACAGTCCTTGAGGACCGAATTGAGAACATTTTAAATAGGTTTTTTTACGCTTATGCCCCTGGGCTGTAGGGGCTGTATCTTGCTCTTGTGACCTCAGATTTCGACGATTCTTTGAGGGTAGTTACACAACTTCCCCAGCTACCTAGTATAAAGTTTTCGCAGCTTTTTCGACGAGTTTTTAACATGTTTTGACTTTCTCGAAAACCGCTTCGTTTTGTTTGGTTTTCTTGTGTAGTTCGAGTACAAGGCTCGAACATCGTTCACTCTTATTATATAATATCACCTATATTCTATTCACCTACTATATCATAAATAAATCTTTTGAAAAAAAATATCCCTTTTTGAAAATTAAATAAAAATTTGAAAAGAATAAAATCAAATAAAAATAACAAGATTAAAAATCACTAAAAAAGCGTTCTGACTTAGAGAAGAGTTAAAATAAAATTACGAATAGGAAGATCTAGGGAATATATTCTGCCTCCTTGAGTTCGACCCAGGAACACTTGCCTGGTTAAATATTAATGAACGGTTTTCGACAGAGAACCGTAATCTGTTTGATAGGTTTTTAAGAATCAAAACTTGTTTCGTGGCTTTTGCTACATCGACCACTTTCTTCATCAACTAAAAGAAAGCTGCGAAACTCGATTCTTTTTTATCAGATCAGGCCCCCATCCGACGGTGAAGAAGGTGTCAGCAAGAACAAGAGCCCAGGGAGTTTCACCCGAGCATCAGCGGGAATTCGACACTCCGATGAAGGATCGGAGGGGTCCAATAGCTTTGCGAAGATGCTCCACGTCTGATGGAGTGCTCCGATGGAGGTAGCAACAGCTACATGATTGTGATAGTGAAGTGCCACTTGGGGTTGTTCCTCCTGAGAAGTTGGGACCTCAAAGGACCTCCTTCATGCGAACTGGATGCTACAGAGGGTAGAGGAGACTCGGGGCGTGGCTCCGTTCAACTTTATTGCAAAGAGATATAAGGGAAGGATAGTGGAATGGGATTTGGGTCTCCGATGTAGATGGAGGGAGGAGACCCGGCCTTAATCTCTACCTGGGGGTCGAGGCTAAGGATGATCAAGTTGCGGTGCAAGATGTGGGATGAAATGTGGAGTCGATCTGAACAAGTAAAGGTGGCCGGTGAAGCTCCGACAGGATGGTTGGAGCAGATAAATTGTGGAACTACTAAAAGAAATGTGATCTACTAAAAGAAAAAGATTCAAATTATGGAACCAATCCGAATAATTCGGTTCGATCAACTGGTAGACCTCCATAATCTTGTTGAGCAGGTTCATGGATTTCATGTCTGAATTTAAGAATGTACTATATTAGCACATACAAATAATTATATATTCCAATTTAAAAAAAATTTTATTGAGGATTTTTAATCAAATTAGTCTTACCTTTTCAACTTTGGAAGTCCATTTCCTTACTAAACTTTCAAAGCAAAATGCATACTTAACCTATATCTATAGCAAGATATGGGATATACTTTTTCCTTTGTTACATCCCAATAATATGAGAAACTATAATTCAGATAAAAATAAGCGAGAAGTCATTCCGCATTGAAAGTCCAACTTACATTTCCCAATTCGATCTTTAACACTTGGGCCCACCACCTCTAAGGTGGCGTTGACCTGTCATTAATTGAATCAACCATGAACAGGAATAGAACTCTCTATGCACAATCCAATATCGCCGCAATAATATGAGGAATCAGTATTGGCATCATTATGCATATGACTTTACTATTTTAAGAAGAAAAGAGTCTGATCCATATGCACTTGTATGTAGGAGTTGTCACTTTGGACAGGCGTCTCCTGCATACAATCCATGGTGATGGAGCCCTTCACCTTGACAGGAAACCATGGATGTCATTTATATGATCCCCCATATCTCATTCAAATTTTAATTAATTATTTTGAATCATATTCACATAATTAATTCTTCCAAGGGAATTACAACTCTATTCATAATAGAGTATTTATTTTAATTAAATTTAATTAATTTAATCATATTAAATTAATCAACAATCCAATTCAATCAATAAATAATTTGTAATTGCTTCCTATTACCATATAGTATAATTTCTCACAAGTAGGTGTTATTTTGCATTTTAATAATCAGAGTACAACTTGACTTATATTATTCTTTCCTCAAAAATGGATCCAGCCATTAAACTTGAGTTATGCTAGGACAGAGCATTTCCTTGACATGCAAGGCGCTAATTAAGAAACCAAGTCAGCATACCCAAACTTTACACCTTCACCATTCTGATTGAGAACAACACAAAACAATATCAATGTACTTCTGGTTTTATCGATCAACTTTGATGACTGACATTATACTATATAGTATTCACTAATAAATATTAGCCATCTTCAAAAAAATTTAAGATCCTAACATTGTAAGCATATCAAGCAACCATGTTTTGCATGTAAAAGTTGACCTACAACTATTGCATGTTAAACTAAGGTTTTGTCATGAAACATACATTCAATAACCACTGATTTTTAATCAATTATTTTCATAAATACTAACCATCAAGTTAACAAAGGTAATCTCGTAATTTCTATGATTTACGTTGAATGATAAATACATTAAGAAAGAACAATTGATGATCCAATCATCATCCAAACCCATCTCCACTAAATAATATCGATCAATTTTCTTTTTTGATTATCTACTTAATTAAGGAGTTTATTTCATGTTTCATTATAGGGAAAAGATAAGCAAAAATTAATATCTTACAGATCCGTGCATACATGGAAAACAAAATTCGTTATGGGAACATTTCAAATTTTAATTCATGCAATTTTGGTGTCAACAATTGACAAATATTTTGAGGACATATTTATATATTCTAATTACATTTTATTATCCCAAAATCATCCAAAAATGCATAAATAGGGGATTTCCATCGTAGTAAAAAGATAATTCGAAACTTGCATCTCATGCAAAATAACGAGTCCTCACACATCCGATATACAAAACCTTGTTCACCTAGGATTTTGGATCACATACAAGAGCTTTAACCAAGGCTCTGATACCACTTTAAGGCTAAAGATTGGGTCTTAGCGCATTATGAAAGCATGAAGATCGCATCATATACGATCAAGAGCGACTAGTCATACTAATGGCTTAAAGCAATGAAAATTAAAATGTTTAAAGAGATAAGACCACATGATTCAAGAGCACTTCTCGAATCGTTTCATCGAGATCACAAACTATATTTATTAAAACTATTGAAAGTGTATTTGCGATCGATGTCTCTAAAGTAAGAGACCTCTTGTCTCAAGTCCAATCCGACGAAGGAGACACCTGCGAGTGCGTGGATGAGATGTGTGCTTCGCGCAATACAAGCTAATAATCCGACCAATGAGTCTCCTGATTTCATCTCAGGAAATCTGATGTATTCTTCAAGAGCAAGAGGTGCCGAAGAAGACAGAGATCTATGAGCGTTCGATGCGGTAGCACAACAACGATGCGACGACAACGACTCTCTCTAGGCCAAGAGGTGAACGGCCACTCTTGAGAGAGAGAGAGAGAAGTAGGCGTGTGATGATAATAATGATGAGAGTTTTCTCTTAAAATTATATTGCAAAAAGATGAGCTAGGGTTTCCCTTTCTTTTATAATATTTTATAAGTCCATGGATCACATGTTCTCACAAAATCAATGGTTTAGATTGTTTGTGCTTTTAATTCATTACCATGATTTTGTTGTAGAAATTTCCAAAAATAATTAATTTAATTTAATTTAAATATATTGAATATTCATGAATATAATTTAATTCAATCAAATCATTAAGAATATAAGGAGTAGGAATGAGGCAAGCCTCCTTCCAATCATGGAGTGGACAAACACCTTGATTAAGGACTCAAGGGTGACCTTCCACCCTCCATAGTTGGAAGATGTCTTCGTTCTTCCAATTATATGAGATTTCGTATCTCACATAATCCTTCATTAGTTGAAACAACTTTTATTGCAAATTTATTCACAAAATAATTCTTAATTATTTTGTAACAATTTCAATCATGCCCATTGAAAAATATGAATCACATTCATACATCCAAAATAAAATGTAAATTGTATTTACAATTAATTGTCCATTGTGACTCTCATTCACATTAGCATTAAATTTATAAAAATCAACTACAATTAGTTATATCTATTATATTATAAATCAAATTTATAATATATATGATTCATATGGATAATGATATCCATATTATTCATATCCTTAATAATTAAATCATATTTAGTTATCTTGGATGACCATTCTCATGTGTCTAAATAATATAAATCATATTAATATGATTTATGATTATTAAATCATGTTTAATTATCAATTTATTAATTCTCATATATATTATTAACAATGAAAATATTCTTAAACTCTTTCAATAATAAGCTTTCTTTGTAGATACTTGGAGATAAGGACATGGCGATTGTACATTTGTCAAATCCCGATCTTGGGGAGCTCCCAGGGATGTTTGGTTAAATAAAACTATGAATCTAATCTTCTCATTGCATTTAACTCGCATTGAGATCATTGTCCAATTTTTGGACTAAGATTAGATTGCTAATCTTATGAGAGGAGTCACTAAAATCCAAACATGTGTCATCACTCCCAAGGAATGGAAGCATCACAGTTATATAATCATTTATGATTACATCACCCTCAAATATTCCTAACACAAGAACATCCTCATACTAAAAGACCTAGAATAAATCTAAAGTTTTATATCACACTCAAACTAGTTTCTTTAGGGTTTTATCATTAAGGTTCTCATTAGGCCATTGTGAGTTCGTACTGATCATATGCTTTCCAAAAGCATATATCATACCTACAAATTCTTGTCATGCTTCCAAAGCAAGATGACCATGTGTGGTATTTGATTGGTCCCAATACCTCATGAGAGAGCTCATGTCATCCATTTCAGTAGTTAATCTACATGATCCCTTTGAGAGATCGTACTACTCATATTCCCCTGTATGCACACCAGTTCACAGGTTTATAGACCTTGATTAGGTTATCAACTTATCAATCTGCCAAGTGTACATACTTAAACATATAGCAATACGTATGTCTCCAGTGAGAGGATGCGTGCCTATATCCTGATAGTATGGGACATAGGTCTTGGTTATCTCGATCTCATTAAGTCAAGTCTTTGACCAAACATATATAACACCTCCGAAGCTCTATTCCTATGAAGATGATCGGCATCAAGAGTTCAGTTATATATCAACCTTTGGAGAAGGATTGCCATCTCCTTCTCAAGCTAGACATCATCTCTTGACAATCATTTAACGGTGCTAGAGTCCTCAATCTAACTCTTTAGATGTCATCCAAGCACCATTCTCTTTGATTCAACAACTGAATCAACAGATACATGATCATTAAGATGGCCATGGTACATAACCCTAACTGTACTAAGTGACCTTATGAGTGCATTTGTTCATTTAATCTCAGCCATGGAGTGAAATAAACCAATAACCTTTATTGATATATCAAATATTACAAAAACATTTAATGTAGAAATGGTTCATCTCGGGCTCACATGGCCAACGAAACCATCCTAGAAAGAACTTCTGCTCAGGAAGCGCATATTTATTAATTTGACTGAGTTAAACGTATATAGATAGAGAATTTTATTAAGTTTGTGGACCTAAGTCTACATGGATCAACCAAATAAAAACCTAGAACTAGGGGCTTCAAGCACACAAAATAAAGAAAAGTAATGCAAAAAACTAAAATTACGAGAAAATAAACAAAAATATGTGGAAAATAGGAAGGACAAAAGGTAGAAGGTGATGAGAACATGAAGAAAATCGGGAAGGTCCTTGGGGCAGCAAACACCAGGTAAAATAGGCCAGCAAATTTCCAAGTATCTAAGTCCCTATATTACTACAAATTGTAATACAAAAATAAAAGTCTCTCTTTCTCAAAAGAAAATAAAATCTAAACTAAAACTATTGTGTTGCTCGGCTCCTTGAAGACCGTCCTATTAACTGCTTTCTACTACCTGCAAGAAAGGACTAGTCTCAACTCTATTGGCCACCTCGGTCTCCTAGAAGACCGTCCTCGCGTAGTGGGACCTTTTTGAAAAGTCAATAAAGAGAGATGATTAGTACACACAAAAAATATTAAAAAAAATAAAAATAAAAATAGATAATTAGTCAGATAATATGTACAACTATATCACCCTATGCATTGCTCCATGGTAATAGTGCCGATCATGGAGTCTTGCGATGTCCGACAAGTCAGATCTAATAAATTGTTGTATCGATCTCTCTCACGATGCTCGGTACCCGACTAATGTTATTAAATCAGCAATTAACCCAATTTTTATGAAATAAAATCTAAATTTGAGGAATGAAATTTATTGTACCATATGAAATGTGTATATAGTTTGCAAGTGTAGGGGTCGAACCATTGAGAGTAAACTGAGGATATATATAACAACTATTATTAATAATAACTAATAATAATTTTTTATTATCTGCTTTTTTTATTATTTTTGTAGGTATTTTAAATTATAATTGATTTTTTTGTGTTTTAAATTATTTTTTATTTTTTATATTCTTAAATGTTAGATTTTTAAATTTTACAAAAAATTTTATTTCTATTTTATTTTTAAAATATAATATATATTTATATATAATAATATAGATATTATTAATAATATATACAATATACAGTAATGAGGGCTAATCTTGCAAGAGCCAAAAAATATGAGAGCATGAGAGCAGTGAGTCTAGACCATTAGATTCTTCTCATGTATCACCTTCTCCCATCAATCAGGAGAGAGATGACAGAATCTAGTGGTCTAGACTCACTGCTCTTTTGCATTCACAATTTTTTGCTCTCACAGTATCAACCCTCTACAGTAAAAATATACAAATAAAAAGGAACAATTCTTTTCTGTACATTTTAAATATAATATTTATATATAATAATAATTATAATATGTAGTCTATAAGAATTATAAAGTATAAATAATATATATAGGGTTTTATAATTTTAAACATATATATATATTCAAAATTTAGAAAAATAAAATGTTTTAGATGTTTTTATGTTTTTCTCTATTTTTAAGATTTTTTATAGTCTTTCTGCTATTTTTAGGTATTTTAAAGTATTAAAATGTACAAAATAATGAGTAGAATAAATAGGTCGAATGTTTTGTGGTTTTAAAATAGTTAATAAGCCCAAATTTCCTAAAACTATTTTTAATATGTAGTACATAATATAAGGGAAAATATTGAACAGAAAATATATTTTTTGTATTTTTATAAGATGGGTTTTTCTTATTTTTCTAGTAATTTTTAGGGTTTCGTGATTTTTAGGGATTCTTTGTATATGTTTTTTGTGATTTTTGATCTGAATGTAGAATATTTAATAATAAAGATATTGTACTTTTTTATGATTCTTAAAGATTGTTTTATATTTTTTATTGGTTTGGATAAGTAAATTGCGAATAAAATTATCTTTGTATTTTTAGAAAATAAGAAGATACAATAAAATGTCAAATAAAATTATGGGCATGTGATGAATCCACGATTCATTATCTCAATATAATAATCTTAGTAAAATCCTTGAGTAAAATGTCACATAAATATTCATAAAATAAATAAATTAACAAAATGACTCTCTTAAATAAAATACACTAATTATTGTATATTATATTGTACAAAATAAATTAATAAAAAAGTTATAAAATAAAGGATTTTTCACCTATAAATAACCCAAAACTTCATGTATTTTTCATAATTTCATTTCAATTCCTTTTGGGCTAATTATTTTTCTAACTTGTTTATAAAATGTATAGAAAATACAAAAATATAAAATAAATTTCACCTCAAATAAATACTCCTAGATCCCAAAGAGAAAAATCGTAAAGTCCAAATTCGCAAAATCATGCTCCATTTGAACTCCAAATTCACCAAACTCACTTTTAAAGTTTAAGTTAGAAAATTATCTATCCAATGAAAGTGGTTTCATTAAAATCCGAGCTCGTTTGCATATTTTGAATTTTGAGTCCTAGGTGTACATTGCATAAAATGTACATATTCTTTCATTTTTCATTTTTTATTTTCTTTTTCTTAATTAATAAAAATCCCAAAAAAACCTTTTTTGTATTTTATATTATTTCTAGTATTTTATTCTATTTTTATATCGTCAATATCTTTTATTAAATATAAAAAGTAAAACTAGAAAGGTAAAAAAACATGTACATATTGTTTGTCTTATTTTATAAATTCTCCAATCGTTTTCTTCTCTTTATTTTATTGTATCTTTGTAGCTTGCTTTATTTTAATTTTTTTCCTTTATTTATTATCCATTCTCTACAATAACTTCCATTCAACTTCATATTTTTAACCTCGTTCAACTCCACCATTTTCAATAACTTCATATTCAACTCCACCATTCCACCACCTCTTTAACTCTCATTCTTCTTCTCTTTTTATTCTTCTATTCATCCTCATTTTTCACCTTGTGCCATTCTTAAAGAAAAAGGAGAGAGTTCATCGAGGTTGATCGATGATAGTGTTCCACCCCGATACGAAGCGATGACCTCCTTTAGGTGAGATCCATGATGACCATCATTGTCGTGTCACGAGCTTCCCATCAAGCTCGCATGGATTCACCGATTTTTATTTCGCCAATCAGATCGAGGCCACGATAGGAGTCCAGCTTAGCTACTCCAAAAATCCGACGAACCATAGGTAAGTATTCCATCTCATTTCTCTCACTATTTTATTTTATCTAACTTTTTTTCCCTTGTTTTTTACACAACATCCCAATCATATCACCATTACACCACTCCAACTTCTTCATCAATCACATTTACCATCTCTCCCTTTTTGTATATTTGTTTTCAATTTTAAAAAATAATAAAAAAATTGTTAAAGATTAAGTAAAAAATTAAGAAAGGAAAATGAAAAAACAAAAGTACAGCAGCTGTGGCGAACCCCCTTCCCCAGCCCGCCAATGGCGACCTTCACTGGCAGCCCCCTGCACGGCCTGTCACCCCTCCACCCCACTAGCGGCGGCTCCACCACCTACGGTATGCCCCCCCCCCTTGCGACCGCATGCGCGGACCCGCATGGACACCATCACCCCCATCCTGCATCCAGCCATCGCTCGAGCCGCCACACCTCCGTTTCGTCGGGGACCCTCCAGCTTCCAGCGCACACGCTGCCGAGACCACTATCGTGCGCCACCTGCAGCGGCTACCTCAGTGTACATACGCTGCCTATGCCCCCAAGTCGTACCCTAGTCGCTTGAAGAAATAAGAAGGTTATTTCTTTTTAAAAAAAATTGTAAAAATTGCATATGTGCTCCCATTAAGTTCTTGTAATTATAAACAAGTCCTCGTGTATGTTTTATGTTCAAAGTTGTTTTCTGGAATTTGCACGGATAACCCTCTCTTCATGCAGTAACTTGGATATTAATTTGGCATATTTTATTTTAATGAAAAATGTTATATCATTGAGCAATTAATATTCTATCATGTGGATATTTATCTAGATTTTATTGAGCTTGGGGTAATTAATTAAAATTATTTGAGTTAAATATTTCATACTTTACCCAACATGTGGTCTTAAATTCATATTTCAATCAAAGTTACTCTAAAAATTCCACAAAAATCAGAAATGATGCTTTGAAATATGCTTTAATTAGTTTCCGAATCTATCTTAATTGGAGTTGTCTTGTGGCTTAAATAAATTGTAAATTGGTTTTAGTAATTGATTTTTAGTTAAATAGACACACATCTTTTTTATGAAATTCTAACTAGCCTGGATTGCCCATATAAATACATTTTTGATATAATTCACTCTTTGGCTAATTTAATAATTTAGATTTATTAAGAATTAATTACTCACGGTCACTCTGTTTATTTAAAAAATCCATAAAAAAATCATATTTTGTCAAAAAATTCCAAAAAAATAATTAGCCTCATTTCATCGTGTTTAGGTCTAGTAAAGTTTGCATAATTTTGCTTTTTTTCGTGTGAAAAAATTCGTGAAATCCATAAAAAAGTGGGTATTTTTCATTATTGCATTTTAACCCATAAAATTCTAAAAAAATGTGTCGCATTCATCACTAGATTAGGTTTGTAAGGAACATATAATTTGGTTAATTGAATTGTATTAAAATTAATTTGGCTAAGTTGTGTGATTTCTTATTAACTTAATTCACCCAAATTTTGCATTTGCATTCATTTTGCAATAAAAAAATTTAAAAAATCCGCATTTGAAACCTAGACGTAAGTTTTCTTATTTAACTTAAACTTGTTCCTTCGCCTCCCTTTGTTCGACCTCGGACTTGCTCGGGATATAAATTTAAGCTGAGTCCTCTTCATAGAGACATTTGATTTGGTTCTGCATGATTCTCTAAGTACCTGTTTTACAGCGAGAACAAATTATATCACGTATTTAGCGAACTGTCAACATGGATAAGCTATGTAGCATGCATTCAAGATATTTTTCCTATATTTTTAGAGCATTTGAACTATTTAATAAAAATAAAATATGAGAAATTAAAAATACAAGTTGGTGGGGACATGTTTGTAATTTAATAAAAGTTTAAATGAATTTAATAACAACCAAAACAAAGTCAAGGAGCACGCAAGCAATTTTCCTAATTACATTAATATGTAATATGCACCTGACATGAGTATAAATGAAATTTAATAAAATTCAAGGTTCTGCGTGCAATTTTTCTAAAATTTTAACTTTTAGAACTAAAAAGAAATGCTTGACTCGGAGGGGCCTAAGTGCAAAATAGTCAAGTCCTCATGCATATGGGCACGTGAGGTGACCTGGCAAGGGACCTAAATTTAATAAAAAAGAAGTGAGGCAGTCCATTAGCAAATTGCACACAATTATTTATACGAAAATAAATATTTATAGGACTATTAAATAAATATAAAAAAATGTAGAGGGGTTGGAGTAAAATTTACCTACTAAAGGGGCATTGATGGACGTTGTTGGCGCCTCCACATGGGGTCACTAACTCGTTCGGGCGGGCCCATACATGTACCACCTCGCCATAAATAGGCGACCCATATTAGATATGGGTTGATATCTTCATCTAACAGCTAGGGGGGTCACGAAGAACTTGGAAGAACTCCTTCTTCCCTGACTTTCGATCACCCAAATATTCATGCTTCTCTGGTCTTCTCTAACTCTAAGGAGACCAACAACCTCCTTGTGTCCCTTCGCTTTTGCTCGAGCGTTCATATGCATCCAGGTCCCAACGATAGGGGCATGGAGGGTCTTCAAGTTTCAACATCCTAAGAGCCAAATAATATGATCGAATCCACTCCCAGGGCTTCTTCAAGGGCTCAATCCTGCAACAAAAGTTTCAAGGGCTCAAGGGGGTCTACCTCGACCCAATAATGAAACTGAAAGAAAGGTGAGATGATTGGGTGGAGGAGCTCCAATGTAGAGTAAAAGATGAAGCTCGATGAACCTAGATCTCGTAGATCGAGGGTGGAGATGATGAGGCATTGGTGAAGAAGCGAATTGAGATGAAGATGAAGGTGGAATTGTGGATCAAATATAAGCAAATCACATAGAATTCAAGCTGAAGTTGTATGCACCAACAAATGAAGATCTAAAATTGAAGCTAAACTAAAATCTAATTGCTGAAATTAAAAGCAATACTAAGATACAGAAAGAAATCTATGCTAGAAAAACAAGAGAAAGTAGATAAAACTTGGGGTTCTAGGGAGCGTAAGAGGCATCGTCGAAGAAGCTCTAACAACACATGGATCATGTCATTTTTCACCTTTTTCCATGACAACAAGGCATGGGAGCTCGAGCTGTCACCATGAGCTCAACTTAGGAGACTCCTATTGGGGTTATAGGGAAGAAACGAGGATTAAACTAAAAAAGTTCGGGGACGGTATTTATTTTTAAGTGAAAGATGAAACAGTCTTGTGAGGGGTTGCACAGATCAGATGCCTCATCACTTGATGATGGTAACGGTAGGGCGAGATGGAGGAGTGTGTCCTACACAAAAATAGTCAACTATTCATTACCAAAAATGGTGAAGAATGGTGGTAGGTGAAGAATGTTACATTGACAAGATTCAAAGAGGTGGGTGGTGTCGTTGACCCTAGGTCAACAAAGAAACATCCCTGATTGGTTCATGCTGACTAATCAGGGAATAACATGGATTAAATCCCTTATAAATGGATTAGAATTAATAAATAAATTTATTAATTGTAAGTCTTAACATGAAAATGTTTTATTATATTATGTATTATTTTAAGGTTTATTTATTTTTATAACACTATTTATAAGGTGTTATTATTTACATGTATCTACAAAGGTATAAATACCTGTATTTAATATACTTTATTTTTATTTTTTATTTTCTTATTTTACGTACATATTTTATATATTTATAATATATTTAGATACATATTAATTAATTTAATTTTATTTTTCTTATTTTTATATATGTACTTAAATAAATAGGGGTACGTATATTATATGCATAATACGCCTATATATTTAAACATATTTTTTTATTTTGATGAATTCTTCGTTCTTTTATTTTGAGTTTATTTTTTAATGCATTTACAATAATAATTACAAATATTTAAAAAATAAGAAATCTAAAAATATAAAGAATGAATAAATTGAATAAGATATACATATATAAGGTACAATGGGGATCGAAACACCAACTTTCACATCTTATCTCTATTTTAATGGAAACAACCTTCAATAGATAGATAATTTTTTTAAAAAAAACAATAAAGGCAAGTTTGGTAAATTTTGATTTTGTATTGAGAAATTATTGGTCTAAAAATTTTTGTTTGTGGCTTTTTCTTTTGTGTATCCCAATCACACTGTTTCTTATTTCTGTACGAAATTATTTTTATATTTTTCTATGTATTTTATGTACAATGTTCATGTAGAACAATTTATCATTTGAGGTGTATAAAGGGAATAATAAAATAGGTTTAATAATGGCTATTTAGTGGTACAGAATTATGGTTTTGGATGCTAATTTTGAACAATTATTTTCCCTATCTACCCCTACTTTATTCCTTGTTGACCACATCAATATTGACCTGGTCTCGAAGTCTGGGGTCATTCCGTATCTTCGACACTTCACTGCTTTTTTTCTTTCATTTTCCTTTATTCTATTATTTTGGAATTAAATATCTAGATTTAGATATTATTTGTGAGTCAATTATTGAATGTTATTTTGTACAAATCAATGTTATTTACATGCATTTAACTAGGGATTGAAGGCCAAAATGAAAGAATAAAGGTGATAAAATGGAGATTCATCTACTCATAATTTCTCTACAATGTGTACTCTCTCTAATTAGACCTCTATTACTTGTCTACTATACATATTTTTGTAGGGTATAATAAATTTTAGCTCACTCTTATATTATTTAATCATCATTGTGGGTTAAATTTTGTCGATTCGCTTGATTTGAGTACCGAGAGTTGAGAGAGCAGTCCATACACCGATTATCGGATCCGACTTGTTGGATACTACAATCCCTCCAAGACTGGACATCAGGTGCCTCGTTAAGAGCATCTCAAGAAATAGTGTCGTTGCTGGGGAGCATCGATTTATAGAGTATAGAGTAGTCTACTTAACCTATTTTTGCATTGTTCACTTTTATTATATATTTCTTTCTTTATTCTCTTTATATCTAAGAATGTTCTGAGCATCTTCTTGTTTGAGTTTTTTATGAGGGTTCGTTTATCAAGGGATGTTTTCTTTAGAGATTCTATACAACTAAGAGCTGTGGATATTGGTGATTCTTTGTTCACGGTAAGAGAGAGTAGCAAAGGACACAAGAAGCCAAGCAGATTCACCTTAGTGTAAAATTAGTTTAGTTTTATGAGAGAGAGAGAGAGAGATTTCAAATAATTTGTAATAATACATGACTCAAACTTGAATACTTAGACTCTTCACAAGTCCATTTCATCATGTGATTGTTCACCTAGGTGACTTGATAGGATTTTCATGATTTCATTGTCTTCTACCTTTAATTCTCCCTATTTTACTATTTGTTATTTATTTTTTGTGATTTGTGCTTTCCGCTTTATTTTCATTTTATGTTTTGTGGAATGAGCCCTTAGATTCTAGGAGTGGATGTTCGATTAAGTAGGTCAAATCCCTAATATCATTCATGTGCCTATAGTTTCATGCTTAGATCTAGTCAAATTTAATAAGTTCGTCATGATAATAGAAGCTCATGTCTTAAGGTGACTTCCTCGTTGCATTGCATATAGTATAGGTTTAAGATATGCCTAGCATCCCATATAGAGAGAGTTGGGAAGCATTGCAAGTCTTCTGACTGAGCATCACATCATCGTTTTCCCACTTGCGTTGCTTTTCTATTTTCTTCCTTCGATTTTGCTCACATAGGCTAGGAAAGAATTGATAAAACTAGTAGACCTCTTGCATGGAAATTTCTCAAAAAAAGTGTAAACCAGAAAAAATATAAAAAGGGATTGCTAAGAAAACCTTGACCTGATTAAAGTTGATTAATTAGATCCATTATATTGGGCACATAAAGTGTCGTCATTCTCAGGTACCATCCATATAGAGTGAGGCACGATCCATGAGGATTAGAGCTAAAAACACAAACCATATTCTACCTTGTGTATAACCTGGGCCTGCAAAGTATTGATGCTTCTATCGGTGCATGGGTGACTAGGGCTAGGCTCACTTACGAACTTAGACTAAAATATTGATCATAGGGGAACTGCGATGGTTGGTCCCTATCTCATCGTACCATGACCGAGTACCCCACAAAGGAGAAGTATTAGTTTAACCTATAGGCTCCCCCACCCTATTTCTTTGGCTGAGTAGTGGGCTAAGATACGATAACAATGACCTCAAAAAGAACATGCGACATGTTACAAAGGCAGTGGAAATAACACGACGATTGTTGAGTGAGTAGTCTATCATATATTAGCAGTAAGGACTAAATCTGATAAGATTGCTAGAGAACCAATTAAATTGACAAGATAATCAACGAACGCTTATGACCCATTGTGTTGAGTTGATGAAGCTACCTTTATTTGGTGGTTAGATATATTAGTTTAAATTAGGTCAAGATCAAAAATATCGCACCTTTGTGCCATTCTATCTCACACTTCTCTTCTTGCTTCTCTTTCTATCTTGCTCAATTTTGGTCCTTCTCTTCTCAATCCTCTTGAATTCTTCATCACATTCATCTACTCATTCATCATCACTTCTTTTGACTCCTAATATGTTGCATCTAGGATGTCTTTGTTCAAATCTTATGAACAACAACATTGATTACCGAGTGCTGACACCTTCAATAGTATGTGGTGATTCCCAAGAACTTAGTTCGGACCTTACGAACTTCTCTCTCAACTCCACAATCTTCATTCGATTCAAAGATCGGGACGATCTTGTCCTGACCTTTCTTCTTTCACCACTTTCCTTTCACTAATAAATACGTTATTCGAGAACAACTCTTGTCTCAAACTTGCTCCATCATTTCTAAGGATTGATCGGGTTCTATTTCACAGTATAGATTCAAGTGTTGATCCAGATCCTGAGTTACAATTGAATTCTAAAATGGCTCCATAGAAACAGGATAAAGGGTCGAGTTCGATTTAGATAGTGGACCAGAATGAAGTCAACACATAGTTGCTATCCTTAATTTAAGCCATTTAACAATAGTTAATATATGTAGCTCTTGCCCAAGTAGCTTTCAGAGAAATTCTCAACAAGATTGGGAGGGATAGAGAAAGTAGAGGAGGAGAGGATGAAGAATACCATGGTGGGAATGAAGACGATAAACCTGCAGGAAACCATGGAGGAAATGAGAGATGAAGACAGACAAAGTCAACACTGAAGGAAAATTACAACCCTAGCACGAGATAGGTCACGAAGTGGATCAGAATACCTAAGATCCACATACACTTTGAGTTGAAGCCATCATTGCTTCATCTCTTGTCTATTTTCCATGATAACACCAATAAGGAACCCTACATACACCTGCAATAGTTCAACAAGATCTGCAGTACCATACGTTATCCCAACATCCCTATGGAGGTAGTGAAGATGATCGCCTTCCTATTCTACCTTCAGGATAAGGCATTGTACTGGATCAATCACTTGGGAAGGGTGGTGATAGCCTGGGAAAAGCTAAATTCAGACTTCATTCGTAAATACTATCCCTTGGGTCATCTGGACCATATATGAGCGTTGATATCAAACTTCTCCTAGATGTCCCACGAACAGTTTCACGAGGTATGGAAAAGATTCAAAGATCTCATGATGAAGTTCCCCTATCATGATCTACCAAAGACCAGCCTGGTCCAAAATTTCTTCAGAGGCTTGCACCAAGAAATCCAATAGCTTGTGGATGTTGCATGCAATGGATAATACTTTAATAAGGATGATGATGTCATATGGTAAATATTCAAAGAGATGTTCGAAGGCTTGGCAACTTTGTCTTCATCTCGCATATTCCAGAAAGTCCCATCGATTCCCACACAAGCATGTTAATGGAGTATCATATCATGAAGATGAGAGAGATGCGAGTTCCAACCTTAGCATCATAGGGAACCATCTCTCTAAAGTTGATATAATTGAGAAGCAATCGCAAGACCTCAAGAAAGCAAAGGTGACTCGAACAAAGAACCAAGTCATTGAACAAGCTCAACCAAATTTTGAATCAGATTGAGATTCTGGTAAGCATAATCAATGCCTACCAGTCTGTGAAGAAACCAACCGATATTTCTGTAGAACCAAAGGAAGAATCACATCCGTAGAATCAAGGGGAATGCCAGTCATTTTAGCACATCTACTACGTGCATACACCCAACCAAGGATCATCGCCACAACAATAGATGATTGTATACCATCCAGAGCCCCAGGCTTATATCAAGCCATTCTATACACCACCTTCACATATTCAAGAGGTGAATGTCATGTGGGGAAATGAACAAGCACTGACCCATCCTAGAGGACAACTTCAGGGTCAGAATACAGTTATCCAGCCATTCAACATATAGTAGGGTGGATGGAGTTTCCATCCACACTAAGACCACCTGTCTCCACACCAAGGACCCACATAGAGGTTGCAGTACCAGCATCATCAGCTGGCACACCAATAATAGTATCATCAGCAGTAGCCATTTGCTCAATATCAAAACCAATTCACTCCTCCTCAATTTCAATACCTATAGTATCCACCTCATCCCTATCATCATTATCAATAGCAACAATAGTACATGTAACCTTAGCTCCCACTGATTGTCAAATCTTCAGAGGCTGCTTTAGTAAACCTAGCTCTAGATTGCTTGGCTCAGTTCATTAAGAACATGAATGAGATGATTTATGAATCTACGATTTGTCATCTTTATTGATTTATTTAGCTTAAAATCCCTTATAAAACACCTGTATAAAATATTAACTCCATATTCTTACTAACTTACATCTCTATGTAAATATTTTATATTTGTATATTATTTTAACCTAAAAAAAATAAAGAAAGAAATGAAAAACAAAGAAAAGAAAAAAAGGAAGATTGTATATATGTAATAGATACATGCTGACCCGAACCCCGAGAGAAGGTCAAGACTTGACCTAATTGAACAGGAATAAAGTAGGGGGAGATAGGGTCCTCAATTAAAAAAATCCAAAAAAATTGTGTGTTGTGTATATTTGTGTACTACACTACTTTATTTGTACATTAATTTACCTCAAATAAAATAACTTTCAAAACTAAAGTTGTAAATAAAAATGTGTTCTAATTAATAAAAATAATTGCATAATTAAATCATGTACAGAGTAAAAGCAACCACACTTAGAAAAAGCCACTAAGCATTATTTGAAAGACCAATTCCGGCTCCATATGAACTGAAATTGAACCAATCTCACTTCTATTGTATTCTAAATTAAATTATCTTTAAAATGGTTGTATTTTTATAATTTTTGGAGTTATGAGTAAAAAGTTGGTTTTCTAGGGTGGTTTGTGCAATTTTCCCATGTATTTTATACATATTGCATTTTGATATATTTGTAAACATTTTTAATAGTCATTTAAAATAAAATTAAAAAACTAAAAAAATTAAAACCAAAAAAAGAAAGTAATTTCCTCATTTACCCATGTATATAATGTCATATATGTATATAGTACATGTATATAGTTGCTATTCTTAAATAACCACCACAAAAAATTAAAAAAATAACATTTTTATTCAAATAAATAAGGTAACAAAAATTCAAAAAAATAGATAATCTTGTAAATAGTTTTATCTCTTCTTTATCTTTATCTCATTTCAATTTTCATCCCTCTTATCTCTTTATCAAAAAAATCAAAAATTCAAATTTCATCTTCATTATCCCCTCTATTTATATGGCTCCCTCTCCATCATTCTAACTTGATAAATCTTTAGAGAGAGGAGCCCGATCTCCGAGTGAAAATTTCATCGAGAAAAGTGCCTAGCCTCCGAGTCGTCCGTTGACGGCGAGTCGACCTTCATCGAGGCGATCATGGTCCATTTCCGCTCCTAAGGTGAGATCCACATTTTTCTTATTTTTTAATCTAGGTTAATCGTAGTTTTATTTCTCACATTTTTCTTTCCTCATCAATTTCTTTATTTAGATCATTAGTTTCATCACGATTTGATCCGCTTTGACTCCATTTTTTGTCTCTTGTTCTTGATCTCTCCGCATTCAATTTCTACCTCCCACGATCTATCAACTCCGACCACCCACAGTAGTCGGAGAATCGGATTCGATTCCTTTCACTTCTGTCGGATCCTCGTTCATTTTTCTATTTTTAAATAAATAAGGAAACAAAAAAATATTTGTTTTCTTGTTCTCTCTAACATTGGTTTTGCAGTATAATCTTAAAAAATAAATAAATAAATAAAATTTAAAAAAATATCATTTTTTTATTTTTCAGATTTACAAAAAAACAAACATTTTTTACCATTCTATTTACAATCTCAAAAAAATAAAGAAAGAAAAAAAAAAGAACACACCCGCCCCCCTCCCCAGCCGAAGGGGGCCGACTCTCATGCACCTCCGCCGCACGCACCTTCAACTGGTGCGCGCCGTAGCCCCGCCTCCACGCCAGCAACCACTGCCAGGTCGCGCCTCCTTCCGGGTGCGGGTCGCCCTCCGCTCCAGCAAATGCGTCGTCGTACGCTATCCTCTACGCGGATGCACGCGGTGGCAGCCTATGCCCTTGTCTCGGGAATGAAGACAAGCAAAGAAGAAACCTTAGTGCTTCTAAAAAATTGAGAAAATTGCATCTAAAGACCCTGGAGGTTTCCGAAATTTCAAAGAAGCCCTACTCCGAATTAAAGTCATGTGCAGCACACATGCTATCTGGGTAATTTTTGATTGAACTCTGTCTTCTGTCTATATTTATATTCAGTCTAAAACTTTTGAATAATTGCATTTTAGTCCTCAATTCTAGACTTTATATTTACATGATATTTTTGTTGAATAGTTTTTATTGCTCAAAACTTCCGAGAAAATTATGTTATGCTATTGATGTGCTTATACATCTAGCATAAAATTTCCATTGCATTTTGATTTCAGTTATTATTATGAAAAAATCAAAAACATGTCATTTTTCCCTGTTTGAAATTTAAAATTTATAAAAATTCGAAATAACTTCGAAAATTCCAAAAAAAATCGGGGTAGTTTTATTTTATTGTCTTTTACTTTATGTGCAAATTTCACGCATTAATTCTTCATAAAACTCAAAAAAGTTGAAAATACTAAAAATTGTATAAAAATAATATAAAATTCTACAAAAATACAAAAATAGTGATTTTAGTTCTTGTTTGTAAATAATTGCTTCTATTTTGTCATAAAAATAATTGTTAGGAGTTTTGGGCACTTCAAATATTTTTAAGTTGTAAATTACTCCACGCGGTGCATAATTTCGCATTTTCTCACTGCTTGATATTTAGAAAAATACAAAAACATCTGAAAATTCCACAAAAAGTCCCAAAAATATTTAAAAACTTTTAAAACCCAAAAAAAATTCTTTGGATTTTTTGGAATATTTTTGGTATAATTGAAAATTACAAAAAAAGAGTTGGTGTGCATATTTCTTGTGCTTGTGTATATTGTTTGTTATTTGAAAAAAAATATTGCAAAATCAATATCATAAAAATTTGAAAACCAGAAAATACAAAAAAATTAGAAATAAAAAATTTAAAAATTTAAAAATATAAAAAATCACAAAAATCAAGGATAGTTATCCTTTGAGATTCCTGTTTTTTTCTTAATTGATTTTCGATTTATTGAATAACCCTCGGGATTTGTAGCATCCCTGAGTTGGACCACGTCCGCTATACGGGTTAATAAGTAGCAATAAAAAATTATTTGTCACGGGATTTTCGGGGATATCAATGACATTACTTTACCATTTATTTCCATCCTCGAGAAAAATGTGTCAATAAAATGGCTTCGTTGCCGGGGAGGCACGACGAGGGTAGTTAGGTTTCTCTTTTGAACTGTTATTCTTGGTTGTAAATATATGTTTACATTTTTGCCATTCACTTCATTGTTTATATCCACTGCATTCATTTCATTTTTTTCTCATATTTGATAATTGTTTTTCTTACACATTTTCTTTTCTTTTTCTTGCAGGGCTCGCAAAGCGAAGGAGGCGATCCTAGGAGAGCTGAAGCACCCAAGCGACGTGGAGGCGGCTTGATTCTTCACTAAGCCGCAGGATAGAGTGAGAGGAGGAGAAGAAGTGAAGGAGACGAAAAGAGAGAGAGAGAGAGTTTTTCTTTTCTAGCATTTGAACTCTGTAAACGGACATTCATTTGTTGCGGGGTTTGTTTCGCCAAGTACCAGTGCACTTGGGGGACCTCACCGATTTTGTTTTCATCGCCTTATTTTTCTTTGTTTCCTGCAGATTTCGTAAGCTACCTCTTGATTGCTTTAATTAATTTGCTTGAGCTAGGTAATTAATTAGGTCCAAACACCCTAAAAAGAATTTATGTGCCTATAGAGTAGAGGTTAATTTGGACTTAGTCAAATTAACTTGTTCTTGCCCGTTAATAGAAGCTATCATCTAGAATAGATCATTTGCATCATATAGTTTAGTTTATTTTTCTATATTTAAATTTTGTGTGGATCACTTGCATGTAGAGTGTTGGCGACAAGGTACGCATCTCTAACCCCGCATGCATCATCGTTTTTAATCGTGTATTGGTATTTCCGGTCTCCTTCGTTGTTTTCACTCACATAAGTTTAAAAGGAAATTGGACACTCGATAGGTGATTCTTGAAAATATTTTAACCAAGTGACAACTGCCTAAAATTTGGGACTGTCAAAGAAAACTCGACCCTAAAATAAACATAAGGAAAAATCATTGTTTTGGGGAGAGTAACCCCCTCATTGTATTTGTTTTAACTTGCTCGCGTACACACTAAGGTTAGTGCCCAAATCCCATAATTCAACTTAAGTTTTGTAAAATTCTTGTGATTATCACCTAACTCTAAAACTGACAAGATTAAGAGACCGAACCTTCACGTTCTTCACATTGTGTTGAGTTGGTGAACTAGGGGTGTGTATTGTGTTTGATTACTTGTGTACGTACTAGATCCTGTTGTGCATTTGCGCCTTTTTCTCCATATCTTTTGACTTGACCCTCGTGCTCTCTCATCTTTTGTTTCGAAGATGGTTGATTGGATTTATTTTAATCTGATCTTTGTATATAACTTGTACCCTACAGTCGACCCACCTTCTCTTTTCCAAGAGGATCTTCCTATTGATTTTGTGGATATCCACCTAATCAACTATTTCAATAGTCGGAGGACTTTAATTCTCACCCACCCTCATTCAACCCACCCGATCCTGGGGTTTTGGAGTCACCTTTCATGATTTCCACACTTAAGACACTGAACCAAATGATGGAGCATATGAATTCAAGGATTTCCAATCTATTTAATATAAATGAGAGCGAGAACATTGCTCCACTAATTGAGGATATGGTTTCACTTGAGGATAATCATGAGAGCTTGAAATCACACAAAATACGAAAAAATGGAAAAAATTCAAAAATCCAAAAAGAATTCGGGACACGTTGTTGATTCATTTTGTGAGGAGAAGACTCAAATGCCCGATCATTTACCCACACAGTCATATCCCAACCTTGACCTTGAGGATGCCACTGTACAGACTGCTCTTGGTAATCCTCGTGTATATGTTGATTCTGATCTCCTCCCATGTATGGAGGAGGTCCGATAATTCAAAAAGCTGTTGACTGAACCCAAAGTGGTGGCTACCCTTCATCAGATAATTAAAGCCCCACTTCAACATGCCATGACAGATTTATCTACTCCTCAATACAAGAAGAGAAAGTGAAGTAGAAGATCTGAGCGTCACATCTTGACCATGGCCACTGCCTACGCCATTTCTCACCGACCATATTTTAAGAAAGGGAACACTACCACACCTCTTGTGAGTTTCTCCATATCTGAATATTCTTGTGATAACACTCTCCTTGACGGTGGTTTGTCAATTAATATAATACCCTTCTCTATGGTACAGTCTCTTCATCTTGACCCTCTCAAGAAAACTAGGATGACAGTTTAATTTGCCAATGGATCAATTAAGAGGCTGAAGAGTATTCTAGAAAATGTTGTCACTCTTATTAAGGGCATTTAATTCATTTCAGATTTTGTAGTATTACCTATGGAGACCTCCACCTCTGTAGAGAACCCTCCAATCATCCTGGGACGACCTTTCCTCGCCTCTGCGGGAGCCGTTATTGATTATGGATAAGGAGAGATTCGCCTCCATTCTGATGTATGGGCAATGTGTTGATCACTACACCCACTACTGACCAGAGACCTGCATCCCATGAGAGTGTGTCTGTGTTAGACAATCCTAAGGACTTTGACCATGATGAAACTACCAGAGATTTTTTTTGTATGATGGATGATATTGAGACCCGAGAATTCCTCTTCAAGGAGGAGGACTCAGAAAGCATAGACCTTGGATTTACTTCTTCTGGTACATGGCAATGCATTGATGACATCCGCGGAATTTACATGATAGACACCATAGAGCGGAAGGCAAACTATGAGATTAGACAGGACGAACATGATTTGGCTACTTTCACTGATAAGTCTGTTCCTATTCACCCTAATTCAGATGAGATCGATCATGCCAAATTTGATTTGATTTATTTTATAAAGGAATTTGGGCCTTTTGATAAAGATGATGATCCAGTAGAGGCTCACCATGCTGAAATTGATCCTACGTTTTCTGATAATGATTTCGAGCCATTTTACTTTGATGTTTGCGAGACTTACCAGGCAGGACATGACCACACTACTTCCAATAATCGGTTTAGGCATGCACAATCTGATACCGCTGAGGATACATTCTTGGTTGATCCTACTCAGTTTATGTCTAATGGTGATCCGAATATCGACCTACTCCTTGTCAAATCCATACCTCAACGGTCCCGCAAGAAGATTCGTTTTCGACCTTCTTGACCTTTGTAAATACACTCCTCTTGTATATCCTTTAGTTTCACTCTTTCTTCTCCCATTTTATCATTCACCCCTTTTCTGTGTGTATATATGTTATACTTAGGATGTGCTTTATCCTAAGTATAGGGGGTGATGGATTTGTGTTGTTCATATTTGTCCTATTTATCAACGTTGTTGTTGCCTATACTTAGGGATACTCTACCTTAAGTATGGGGGGCTGATGTTGTTCATATCGTGTCTTTTTGAGTCTGTACATTCTTTTCATAGGTTTTCCCCTTTGTACACTCTACTATACTTAGGATTACTTGATCCTAAGTATAGGGGGGATCACCAACTTCTCTTCTTTTTATCTTTTCTTTGAGTCGTTGTAGCATAGGAGTCTTTTCACTTTTCTATACTTACCAAGAGTTATGTCTTCCTTTTTCGCTCTCTGATCACTATGAGGACATAGTTCGAGCTAAGTATAAGGGGGTGTCATATATATTCTATATATACTTTAGACATAACTCGTACTTTTAAATACGTTTACTTGGGGGTTATGTGTATGATTTTGTAAAATCCACATCTTAAAAAACAAACAAATACAAACAAAAACAAACAAAAAAATTCTTGTATGTATTTTACTAACCTTTTTCCTTTAAAAACAAAAACTACAAAACCAAAAATCTATAAAAATCTGCATAATTCAAAAAAAATACCTTTGCATTGCTCATATTTTCTTGCATTTGCATGTGTATTTTTCAGGATAGTATTGACATTTAAACTATGTCTGGAATAAAATTGAAGAATGGAGCTTAGTTAGACCTTAATCCACCTAATTCTCAGAGGAACTTCACCGAGAAATAGGATTTTAGAATCTTCAGGTCTTTGACTTAATTCTTTCAGTTCCACATGACAAAGTGCAGCGTTTGACTCTTAGTGTCTAACCTGGTCTCTTCATTATGGGCACAACTCTGGAATAGGGAATTAATTTTTACTCTCGCACTGTGCACTTAGCTCAACTCAGACAGGATGTTGGAATACTGTGTGAGTTTCTTTTCAGCTAGCATGGAAATCTTAATACCGGAGTACGGGTTGAAATAAAGCTTCGAAAAAGGGATGAATGGCTGGGAACAATTTCTTCTAATACACAAAAACATGTACGGAAACAAAAAAGATTCTATATCCGTAGGGGCACAACAAGATCCAAGCAGAACCACCAAAAATCCAAATACAAAGAAGCCACTACCAAATAAATATCTGACCAAAAAGGTCCAAGCTTCAAGAAAACCTGCAGAACTTCGTGGAGACTCGTCTACACTGGCCAGCTTCACAAGGAGAAGTGACTACACTGGCCACCCTCCAGTTCTTTTCACCTTCTTCTAACTTCTTCCCCAATTCGATTGTGAACACAGTGCGACAAACCTTAGAAGGAAATACATGACTCCCCGAGACGAGTTACTGGAGAGGAGATTTGCATGGTAGTCTGACATTCTGGATGGGAAGAGCTAAAACCTTTCACACACATGAGTCGATTATTCAATGTTCATAGGGTATAGTTTGGGAAGAGGAATGATCTAAGATGACTTCTGAGTCGAAACTGTGACAATGATGTGTAGAACTTGAAGGCTGTCAATTTTAAAATTTTAAGTCTCACAGAAGTTCCGACACATTAATAATCCAAAGTCTGACAGAGCTCTAAACTATAATTTTATGAAGATAAGTTTAATACTCAATATTGTCTTCCTTTCTTTATTTTCCTTTTTTTCTTTTTCTTCACTTATTCTTTCAAATAAGTGTTTGCTAAGGGACTAGAAAAGGTAAAGCATATGGGTAAGATGAATCTACGATTCATCATCTTTATTCATTTATTTTAGTTTAAAATCCCTTATAAAACACATGTATATAATACTAACTACATATACTTACTAACTTGCATATGTATGTAAATATTGTTATTTGTATATTATTTTAACCTAAAATAAATAAATAAATAAAGGAAAAATAAAGAAAAGAAAAAAGGAAGATTGTATATATGTAATAGATAAAGACTGACCCGAACCCCGAGAGAAGGTCAAGACTTGACCTGAACGACTAGGAATAAAGTAGGGGGAGATAGGGTCCTCAACTAAAAAAATCCAAAAAATTGTGTGTTGTGTATATTTGTGTACTACACTACTTTATTTGTACATTAATTGACCTCAAATCAAATAACTTTTAAAACCAAAGTTATAAATAAAAATGTGTTCTAATTAATAAAAATAACTGCACAATTAAATCATGTACAAAATAAAAGCAACCACACTTGGAAAAACCCACTAAGCATTATTTGAAAGACCAATTCAGGCTCCTTATGAATTCAAATTGAACCAATCCCACTTCCATTGGATTCTAAATTAAATTATCTTTAAAATGGTTGTATTTCCATAATTTTTAGAGTTACGAGTAAAAAGGTTATTTCTGTTGTGGTTTGTGCAATTTTTCCATGTATTTTGTACATATTGTATTTGTATATATTTTTAAATATTTTTAATAGTAATTTAAAATAAAAATTAAAATATTAAAAAATTAAAACAAAAAAAAGCTAATTTCCTCATTTACCCATGTATGTAATGTCATATATGTATATAGTACATGTATATTGTTGCTATTCTTAATTAACCACCATAAAAAATTAACATTTTTATTCAAATAAATAAAGTGATGAAAATTAAAAAAAATATAATTTTTTAAGTAGTTTTATCTCTCTTTATCTTTATTTCATTTCAATTTTCATCCCTCTTATCTTTTTATCCAAAAAATCAAAAATTCAAAATTCATCTTCATTATCTCTTCTATTTATATGGCTCCTTCTCCATCATTCCAACTTGATCAATCTTTAGAGAGAGGAGCCCAATCGCGGAGAGAAAATTTCGTCAAGAAAAGTGCCTAGCCTGCGAGCCGTCCGGTGAGAGCGAGTCGGCCTTCGTCGAGGCGATCACGGTCCATTTCCGCTCCTAAGGTGAGATCCACATTTTTCTTATTTTTTTATCTAGGTTAATCGTAGTTTTATTTCTCACATTTTTCTTTTGTCCTCAGTTTCTTTATTTAGATAATTAATTTCATCACGATTTGGTCCGCTTCGACTCGATTTTTCAGCTCATGTTCGTGATCTCTCCGCATTCAATTTCTACCTCCCACGATCTATCAACTCTGACTACGCACGGTGGTTGGAATATCGGATTCGAGTCCTTTCATTTCTGTCGGATCCATGTTCATTTTTCTATTTGTAAATAAATAAGAAAATAATAAAAAATCATTTGTTTTCTTGTTCTCTCTAACATTGGTTTTGCAGGATAATCTTAAAATAAATAAATAAATAAAATTAAAAAATCTCATTTTCGGTTTTTCGGATTTACAAAGAAACAAACATTTGTTTACCATTTTGTTTACAATCTCAAAAAAATACATAAAGAAAGAAAGAAAAAGAACACGTCCCCCCCCCAACCGTAGGGGGCCGACCGTCGTGCACCTCCTTCGCCTGCGCCTCCAACTGGCGTGCGTCGCGGCCCCGCCTCCGCACCAGCAAATGCGTCATCGTATGCCATACTCCGCGCGGATGCAAGCAGCAGCGCACAACCACTGCCAGGACACGCCTCCTTTCGCGTGCGGGCCGCCCTCCGCCCGCTATCTCCCAACAGTGGGAGGCACCGCCATCGCGCGTGCCAGCCGCACCTCACGTTCCCCCTCCGCCTCTGAAGCCAGCTGCTTGTGCGCCCTTCTCCAGTAATTGTTACCCCGTGTCCGCCCAGCAGTCCGTCCACGTGCAGGCGCCTCGACGTTGTTGCACGACCGCCTCCCGCTCCAGCGCCGCGTGCCCGTGCCTCATCGACCTTCGTAGATCTGAGGTGGGCAGCGACCTACGCCCTTGTCTTGATAACGAAGACAAGCAAAGAAGAAACCCTGGGGCTTCTATAAAAAATTGAGAAAATTGCATCTAAAGCCCTTGAAGGTCTCCGAAATTTCAAAGAAGCCATTCTCCGAATTGAAGGTCGCATGCACCACACATGCTATCTAGGTAATTTGTGATTGAACTCTATCTTTTATCTATATTTATATTCAATTCAAAACTTTTGAATAATTGCATTTTAGTTATTAATTCCAGACTTTATATTTGCATGATATTTTCGTTGAAATAATAGTTTTTATTGCTCAAACATTTTGAGAAAATTATGATATGCTCTTGATGTGCTTATCCATCTAGCATAAAATTTCCATTACATTTTGATTTCAATTATTATTATGAAAAAAACAAAAACATGTCATTTTTCCCTGTTTGAAATTCAAAAATTCATAAAAATTTGAAAATAACTCCGAAAATTCCAAAAAACTTAGGTTGGTTTTATTTCATTGTCTTTTACTTTATATGCAAATTTCACGCATTAATTCCTTACAAAACTGAAAAAAAATGAAAATACTAAAAATCGTAAAAATCATAGAAAATTCTACAAAAATCCAAAAATAGTGATTTCAGGTCCTGTTAGTAGATAATTGCTTCTAATTTGTCATAAAAATAGTTGTTAGGAGTTTTGGGCAATTAAAATATTTTTAAGTTGCAAATTACACCAGGCGATGCATAATTTCGCATTTTCTCACTGCTTGATTTTTAGAAAAATACAAAAACATCTGAAAATTCCACGAAAATTCCCAAAAATATCTAAAAACTTTTAAAACCCAAAAAATACTTTCTCTAGATTTTTCTAAGCATTTTTGGTATAATTGAAAATTACAAAAAAGAGTTGGTGTGCATATTTCTTGTGCTTGTGCATATTGTTCATTATTTGAAAAAAATATTGCAAAATCAAAATCACTGAGAATTTGAAAATCAGAAAATACAAAAAAAATAGAAATAAAAAAATTAAAAATTAAAAATGATAAAAAATCACAAAAACCAAGGTAGTTATCCTTTGATATTCATGTTTTTCTCTTAGTTGATTTTCGATTAATTGAATAACACTCAAGATTTGTAGCCTCCCTGAGTTCGACTTTGTCCGCTATAGAGGTTAATAAGTAGCAATAAAAAAAATTATTTGTCACGGAATTTTTGGGGATAGCAACGACATTACTTTACCATTTATTTCTATCCTCGAGAAAAACATGTCAACAATGTTCTAGAAGCTAAATGGCTTCAGAGCTGCAAAAACAGTCATATCTACGTAGGTTGTGGCAAACCCTAACAATTTTTGTCATAAGGAGTTGGTAGACCATAGTGCCACACCACCTCCCAAGTCAGATGTAAATTCTTTTATGTTATCTAATGTTGTTAATCTCAAGAGTGTTAGGACACTACAACCGACTGCTACGACTAAGGGAGAAAATAAAGCTTCATTGGGAAAATCTTCATCACCTTATGTTGATCCCACATAGAGCTCAAGAACCAATGAAGAAGGAGGAGGAGCACTAGCATAGAAAAAACAAAAAAATGAAGGAAATAAAAAAAACTCGACAATATTAACCAAGTCCGAGTTGATGCAGCCAAGCATACACCATCACCAATAGATAACCCAATGTGAGCCAACATGACTGAATTTCATGTTTTCACTTCTCCCTCTATTATAGATGATTATACTAGGTTTAATCATCCATATGTACAAAAGAAAACTTCTATGAATGAAAATGTTGTTTTTGATGATACTTTCATTCTATTTCCTGATGCTATGAAATCAAAAACAATAAAAAGATTAAAAATAACCTTGTCTTATCTAGGCATTGTGGAGATCTTACATTATATTATGCTCAAAATGCCTTTGCTAAAAGCCATGGAGTACTTTCCCATCATGAAGAAAGATTTAAAATAATCTTGTACAACTAAGTGTTGTAAAAAAGGACGAGAGAAAACAATCAAATAAATTTTGACCATTACGACTATCAATGTTATCAATAACCTCCAAAGCAAGAAGAAGAACATGAGAATGCCTCTCATCAGATGCGAGATGTTCAACCAAGACTTTGAACGAACACTCCTTGATAGTGGATCATCAATCAATCTAACGCCTATGTCCCTGCTCAAAGATTTGGGTTAGGACCACTGAAGTCAACAAGAATGGTCTGCAATTCGCAGACACACCAATAAAGCGGCCAAGGGACATTTTGGAGGATGCCATTGCCATAATCCAAGGGGTCAAATTCCTAGTGGACTTCATTGTTTTATATATGGACACCTTAGTTCCTTACTTCATACCCAGATCACATATTGTGATTGTCATTCCTTCAAACAGCTGAAGCAGTAGTTGACTACAGTATCAGAAAGATCACCTTTTACTTGAGTAGCGATAAGGTCATGACTACAACAATCTAAGCACTGAATCTCACATAGTCTTTATCAAATGATAGTGAGCACATGTAGAAGGAAGCATAAGCCTATGATTTTCTAGTATCGATTAGAGACGTGCCTTTATTCTTAAATGATGTTGAAACCTAGGAATTCCTCTCCAAGGAGGAGCGCATTGAAAGAACAGTCAAATTTTCCCCAGTCCCTGAGGATGAGAGGTTTGCTGAGGATCTAACTGAGCTACTAGAGATCAATCCATCACCGTCAGAGCAAGATAATTCCTTGCAAATCTTTCTGATGTATTGTATTCAAAGCTTGAGATAAATAAGGTGGACAACATACATTCGACAGAGCTCATACTAACCATAGTTGCTGAAGTTACCACTTAGTCGATTCAAACCCCACTAGAGATGAAACAATTTCCCTTATCGTTCAAGTATACCTTCCTTGTGGGTGAGAAAAATATGTTCATAGTCATCATCAATTCTTAGTTCACCAAGGACCAAGAACATCACCTGCTCATGGTTTTAGAAAGAAACAGCAAGGAAACAGGCTAAAAGATGACGGATCTCCATGGGATAAACCCAGCGTTGTGCTTGCATGACATATACTTGGAAGAAGATAGCATGCCTTCCCGTGAATTCCAACGCCGTCTGAACCCTAACCTCCAGGAGGTCATGAAGAAAGAAATCATGAAGTGGTACGATGCAGGCTTTATCGATCCCATCTCAGACTCAAAAGAGTAAGACCGCTACATGTGGTCCCTAAGAAATCTAAAATCACTATTGTAGTGAATGACAAAGGAGTGAAGATTCCAACCGAAGTACCTACATCTTGGCGTGTCTGTGTAGATTATGGATGCCCTAACCTGGCCACTAAGAAGGATCATTTCCATTTTCCTTTTATTGATCAAATAGTCAAAAGACTTGGCTGCAAAAGGAATATTTCTATTTCTTAGATGGGTACTCTAGTACTATCGGGTTGCAATAGCCTCTAAAGACCAAGATAAAACTACCTTTACTTATCCATTTAGGATGTACGCCTTCAAACGGATGCCATTTGGATAGTGTAACCTCATGTTATATTTTAGAGATGTATGACGACCATATTTTTTGACATGGTGGGCAGTTTCCTTTAGGTGTTCATGGATGATTTCTCATTCTATGGAGATAATTTTGGTTAATGTTTGACATATCTAGATAGAGTCCTTCAATGTTGTTGTGAAGTGAATTTGGTGCTCTCATAGGAGAAGAGTCACTTTAGGGGGATTAAGGGAATCATATTGGTCAATGTCATCTCCAAGCAATGCATGGAGGTTTACTAGACTAAGTTGGAAGTAATGCTGAAACTTGAGCCCACTACTACATTGAAGAAAGTCAGGTCATTTTTGGAGCATGCTAGTTTATACTGAAGATTCATTAAAGATTTTAGTAAGGTTTCCTGATCATGGACAAAGCTTCTTGGTAAAGACTGATTTTATTGTAGATGACAAGTGCTCCATGCCTTCAATCAGCTAAAAGAAATAATTATTCAAGCTCATGTCCTATAGCCAACAGATTTGTCTCTTCCATTCGAGATCATGACGAATTCTTTTGATTATGCCATTGGGGTTGTTCTAGAATAAACATGGTGTGGATGGCCATTTGTGATTCACTATACTAGCAAAACACTGTATGATGCTCAGAGAAATTACACCATCACAGAGGAAGAGTTGTCGGTAGTCATGTTTACGCTGGAGATGTTCAGATTGCATCTGGTTGGGTCAAAAGTCATTGTATACACTGATCCCTCTACCATTCAATACTCACAAAGCAAGAAGGCTGTTAAATCACAATTACTTAATTGCATCCTTCTACTTTAAGAGTTTAACTTAGGAATATATGATAAACCTGGAATTAAAAATGTGGTGGAATATCACCTTTCCAAAATTGCATAGATAGAAACTCTTGAGTAGGCTTTTTAGTCGATCACTGAAACTTTCCCAGATGAGGATATTCTTTATGTGCCTCTCTTCCATGGTATGCCAATATTGTGAACTATCTTATTTCCAAGAAAGTCCTGCAAGATTGGTCGAACTAAAAGTGGACAAGTTCTTTTCTGAGATACATTTTTACCAATGGGAGGATTACTACTTATTTCATGAGGGTGCGGACTATATCTAGAGAAGTTGCATTCCTAAGGAGGATTACACAAGTATCCTAGAGCATTGTCATAAGTTGAAATCTAGTGGACACCATTTTGGGAAGCAAAAGTGCTTCAATGTGGTATTTGGTGTCCAACTCTTTTGAAGGATGCTACAAATTACATCAAAGGTTGTACTAACTATCAGAAGACGAGACACTATCAGCTCTAGAGATGCAATGCCTCTATACTACATTCAGATATGAGATGTTTTTGGTGCTTGGGGCATTGATTTCATGGGCTTGTTTCCTAACAGGTTGGGCTATGAATACATCCTACTTGTTGTCGATTATGTCAGTCGATGGGTGGAGGCTATCCCCGCTCGATCTACAGAGAACCACACAGTGTACGGATTTCGCAAAGACAACATCATTTTGCAGTTTGTGATTCTGAAGATCCTCATCAAATGGAGGTAGCCACTTTATTAATAAAGAAGAGAAGAAGATGACAAAGGAGTATGACATTGAACACCATGTCACATCTCCTTACCACCCACGGACTAACGGTTTGGTTGAATGTTCTAATAGGGATATCAAGACAATTATATATAATCATGTGCATCCTGATAGAAAGAATTAGTCTCAATTGCTTAATTCAATCCTATGGGCTTACTGAACAATGTATAAGTATCCATTGGGAATGTCTCACTATCATTTAGTATATGGTAAGCCATGTCATTTACATGTCGTACTAATTCATAAATCTTTGTGCGTAATCAGTATATGCAATATGGATAGAGAAAAAGCTAGTCGAAATCGAAAACTTGATCTGGATAGACTGTTAGAATTTCTAGACGATGCATGTGATAACAACCTCATGTACAAGGAAAAAGACAAGAAATGATACGATAAACATGTCTGAAAAAAGAATTTTGAGCCAAATAAGAAGGTGTAGTTGTTTGATGCAAGGTAAAATTGTTTTTAGGCTAATTGAAAAGCAAATGGTTAGGGTCATTCATTGTGAAAATTATGTGTGACAATGATAGCATTGTGATATCAGGGTCATCATCTAACGCACAACTATTTGTGGTCAATGGACAGTTGCTGAAGCCATACCTTGAGCATGATACTTTCCGGTCTGTTGTCGACTCTATTAATGCGGTACTCCAAGAAGAGCTCCCAACGATCCAGGGATCAGATACCTGAAAATCCAAAAATATCTTTTCTTTTCCTTCTTTTCTTCTTTTCCTCTTTTCATTTCCTTCTACTATTTATCCATTCATCCCTTTCATCAATGCTATATTTAGGATGACTAGATTCTAAGTATATGGGGGATGAGTGACTTGAGTGTTCATTATTTGATCCCTCACATATCTCTCAACTTGTTGATAATTTTTTTTATATACTTAGGGCACCTTTACCGTAAGTATAGGGGTAGAAGGTCGAGCAGATGAGTTCATACATTCTAATCTTCGATCATCCACGCTTTGTAAACAGTCTGCTATACTTAGGATTAGTTAATCCTAAGTATGGGGGGCGATTAACTTTACATCTTTGAGTCGTTGTAGTATAAGATTTTCTATACTAATCATGAGTTATATCTTCCTTTCTGCTCTTTGATCACTATGAGGACATAGTCCGAGCTAAGTATAGGGTGTCATATGTGTGTGTATGTATGTATGTATGTATGTATGTATGTATGTATGTATGTATGTATGTATGTATGTATGTATGTATGTATGTATGTATGTATGTATGTATGTATGTATGTATGTATGTATGTATGTATGTATGTATGTATGTATGTATGTATGTATGTATGTATGTATGTATGTATGTATGTATGTATGTATGTATGTGTATGTATGTTTGTATGTATGTATGAATGTATGTATGTATGTATGTATGTATGTATGTATGTATGTATGTATGTATGTTTGTATGTATGTATGTATGTATGTATGTATGTATGTATGTATGTATGTATGTATGTATGTATGTATGTATACGCTCCATATTTTCAATAAATATGGCTAATACAATGGGTAAAAGTTTATTACGAATCAACTATAAAGAATATAATCATATAAAATCTGCACATAACTTACATAAAAATGCCAGTATAGAATTCTTGTGAACAGGTAATACCATTAATTCACTAACTCTTTTGTTTTTTTTCTAAAATCTCATATAAATCTGAAAAAATCCAAAAATACCTAAAATTTTCAAAAACATTTTTAAAACTCCATAAAAATTTGCAAAACTTTTTCAAAATCCCATAAAAAGTTCAAAAATAGATAAGTGTTTCACAAAAATATTTTCTCGCATTGCATTCTGAACAATTTTTGTAATAAAACAATTCTAAATAAAAGTTGAAGATGGGATCTTGGTCCAGACCTTAATCAACTTAATCTTAGAGGAACACGTTAAGGACTGGAATTGGGATGCTTCAGGTTACTTTGACTTAATACTTTAGGTTTTATGAGACTATGTTCTTGAGTCAATTCAATGTGACTAACTAGAACCTTTCACGTCATCCATACGACTCTTAAGACAATGTCTTTACTTTAAAAATCGCACTCATCACATAGCTCAACCAAGACAAGTTGTTTAAATATCTTGGAGTCTATGTCGGGACGATACTAGGTCACTTTGTCAAGGGGGGCTCAGGAACCATTCTTAGGGACTGTTGAAACAAGTACTTAAATTCAGCTAATCCTCTTGCATCATAGACATCTAACGACTGGAGAATTAGTTAAAATAAAACTTCAGATGAGGAATGGTTTCTTAGCACAATTTTTCTAGGACCCCAAAACATCGGAAGAACAAAAGATTCTATATTCGCCAGGTTAAAAAAAGAATGAAGAGAAATGAAAAACAAAGAAATAAATAAAAAGGAAGCCTATACCAAAAATCCAAAATTTGAGCTTCCAAAAAAGGCCTGCTTATTGATGAAGACTTGGTCACACAGACCAAGCGTCACAAGGAAATGCGAGTATACGGGTTTCCACTTCTTCTCTCTTTCTTCTAGCTTCCTTCTTATTCGTTGTGCACTAGCACGCACCTGAACTCAGAAGGAAATATTCATCTCCACGAGGATGAGCTACTAGAAGAAGAGGCCACTTTATAGTTCAACTATTTATTTGGGAAGAGCTAACACAGTTCACACACATGGTACATGTCATTTCAAGTTACACGAATATACGTTTGGAGGGACGGTTCTTACCAGTCTATTAAGTTGAACTGACTAGAGGAATATGGAACCTAAGGGATGTTGAGTCACAATTCCTAATCTAAATATGGTTCTGAACATACTAACAATCCAATGGTCCTAACTGAGCTTGAAACATCGATTTGTAAAAGACAAGTTTAAAAGTCATAATAATTCTACATGCTTTACTTTCCTTTTCTTTATTTTCTCTTTTGCATCACTTATTCTCCTAACAAGTGTTTGTTAGGGACTAGCAAAAGTAAGAATATGAGGGTGTTGAATACCCATTCATTTACCTTTATTCATTTATTTTGTCTTTGAATCCCTATCTAAGTACATGTGTATACATCTAACTTGTATAAATTAACATACTAACATTTGTTTAAAAATAGTACATAAATACATGTATTTAAATATAAAATAAATGAATAAAGAAAAGAAAAGAAAAGTAATTGAAATATTGCAAATATTGACTGCCCCCAAACCCCAGGACTAAGTCAATGTTGACTTGGTCGACAAGGAATAAAATAGGGTGAGATAAGGACAAAGAAATACAGATAAAATGACACAAATACCTAGACCCTAGGTGCTCAACACATTACATATAGGAAAACTTTCACTAATTTATACATACTTAAAATAAAGATATTTTCAACACAAAATATGTACATATAAATATATGTGAAAATACAAAATAACTACATACAGGATTAACACACTGTACAGTTGGGACACACATATGAAAAAGTTGTAAACCGAACTTCACATATCAATATATTCCCCGTATGAAGTCAAAATTGACAAAACTCAACTCCATTGTATTCTAACTTAAATGAGATAAATGAAGGTGTTTAATTTAAAATGGAGTAAAGATACAAAAGTCAGCTCTTTGGGTCCCATTATATTATATGCGTGTACATTTAATTCATTTAATTTATTCTTTATATTTATACTCTCTTTTTATTTCTAGATACTTGTAAATAATATTTAAAATGTATTAAAAATATAAAATATAAACATAAAATAAAACCATTAAAATGCATTAAAACAAATAATAGAATAAAATATATAGAGATACTCTACCTATAATGTATATACTCATATTTATTTAAAATATACAAATAAAATCACAAAATAAAATAAAAATTGGTAAATTAATATGTAATTATACCATAAATAAATAAAATATGTAAATAGGATAGTAAGTGTAAAAATACAAAATAAAAATAAAATACATAAAAACATATGTGTGTATATCGATGAATATACTTATAACAATTAACATGCAATAAATAAGTCGATAAAAATAAATAAAAATCACCTAAAATAGTACATAAAATACGAAACAGTTTTCATGTTTTGATATTTATTAAATAAAATCACCTAGTTTTTAATTTCGAATTTTCTTTTCATGTCCCCATGTTTTGTCGTGTAGCAGCTTACGTGGACCAATCATGAGGCGTTGCTAGTTGACATGGTTCAACTAGCTTGCCCTCCTCTTGGACTGGTCAATGTTGTGTCCTTACCTATTTTAGCTAATTTTTAGGGCTCGGATTAAGCCTATCACTTCTCAATTCCTTCATAAAAAATCTTTGTAGGATCATCAACCTTTACATAAATTAAAGATCGACCCAAGTCAACCTTCGATTTGCATGAAACCATATCAAATATCCTCTCTTGAGAAGTTTATATATATTCTCCTCCACCCATTTTTGAATATTAATTGCTTTTAGTTGACCATTTCCCTAAGAAGCCCTCGTCTGAGCGTGCCCCTCATAACAAGACGTAGAGCTCACTAATTCATGGTGTGGAGAAGGATGGTGGGGGAGATTCACCATCGTTGGAGACACCTCTCCAGGTGGTTCAACTCATTACCCTTCCTAGTCTGGTGAGCCCTTTGTTTCCTATACATTCAATTCCGAGGATTAGCAGTAGCTTAGTCATGCAATTTATGGTGTTTGATATCGCTTTGATTTACTTAAAATCCAAAATACTAGTTCATCGAAGCTCTAGGCTCCATCCCTTTGTTCCTCAGTCAAACTCTTGTTCCAACCTCGCCTAACCACCCTCATACCTTTACCTCTTCACCGTACGTCATCTTCTCTCATCCTTTACCTTAGATTTTGCACAAATCTTGGAAATCAAGTCTCCCATCTCCATCGCATGTTGAAGACCTCTTCTCACCATCCTGGCCATGTTTTTGCTAACCCTAGGATCGAGGAGCTTCACCCTCGAGCTTAGAAGCTTTTGGTGCAGGTATACGAATGCAAGGGCCTCATTTGGGGGTTGAATTATTTAGACTTACAAAGTCTAGGAGCTCGAGCCATTGTCGACCCTCTAGACCCTCATTGATGAGGTCTGGAACTTTTTGAGCCATCTAACAACTGCAGAATCGATCCAGGAAGGTAAAGAGCCTCATGGCAGCAAGGGGGCACGTCTGAGTCGGGTAGGAGGTGCGATTGAAGCCCAACAACCCCATGTTCTTGAGTTGTTTTTCCTAGGCAACTTACAACTGTCAGATCCAGATTGAGGCCTAGGTGGAGCAGTTCCCATCCTATCATGTGAGCCAAAGTCATTGGATCTGCGCTGAGATCTAATCTCAACCCTTCTTTCGCGAATTGGCATCGACCGTTGAGCGCCCACCACATGGTTAAGTGACTTCATCCCTGTCATCTGCTAGCGTGGACTTTAATAATATTTTACACTATACACCTCTCGTATTTTTGTATTTATCATTTAATATTTAGATTTTCATTTGCAGTTGTAATATTTTGTAATTTTTGCATATTGGACCTTAAGCTTACATCTATTTGCACTTCAGTCTAGGGCCAAGTCATATGACACGTCTGTGTGTGACGTACATGGGCATTTTGTGTGAACCCCTATTGGTTTTATTTGTATTTATTTTATTCTAAAAATTTGAATATCAGTGCGAAATATTTTGGGTAAATTTCATGCTTGGTCTTATTGTTTACTTTATTTGCATTTATACCCCTGCTAGGTGTATAATATATTTTATTACGTAAAAAGTTGCATGTATGCCCCTGTATTTTATTAAGATATTATAAAATTATCTGAAACTTCTTAGACTTTACAAATAGGTACATGTATTGCTGATTTAATTTTGTACTTGTATTTTTTTTAAAATACTATTTCACTTCAAAAAATTATAGTAAAATTGTCTTAATTGCCTGGAATTCTATTTTAACATATATATCTTTCACAAAGTAAACAAAATTATTTTTAAATTTATAAAAATTCAAAAACATTACATTTTCTACTTTTTAGCATTTAAAATCCATAAAAATTACCAAATGTTTTAAAAAATCCCATAAAAATCATATAGGTTTATTTTTCTATACTTTATTTTCGGATCAAATATATTTGTAAAATATTAAAAAACTCCTAAATTTTGTGAAATAAAGAAAAACTTATAAAAATTCTATAACATTATTAAAAAATATCAAAAATATGTTTTAAATTTATGAATTTTATTTGTATTTCCTAGAATTTAAGAAAATTGTAATGGGGCTCAATCTAATTTGATAGATATTTACTAAGCTGATTTCACTTGGATTTTCTGTTTTCTTTATTTTGTGTATTTTCCTATTTAAAATCCATAAAAATTCTCAAAAATGAGAAAAATTATAAAACCCAAAAATATTTTATTTTTGAAATTTCGAGTTTGTTTATTATTCTTTAATTATCCAAAACACCTCTTTTCTGTTCCTTTTACATATAGTATATTTATCATTTATATAAGTCTACATCTTATTTATTTTAAAATCAAAAGGTAAAAAATTGTAAAATAAAAATTATAAAAATACATAAAAATTAAAACCCATAAAAATATTTCAAAAATTAAAAGAATAAAAAAACTTTTCAATAGTCTACTCATCATTGCTCTACCTTGTGTTCTCTCTATAGTTCGACCCCTACTCCTTGTCTACTATACACATTTTTTATGGTATAATAAATTTTATCTCACTCATTTATATTGCTTAATCATAATTGTGGGCCAATTGTTTTGCTTGAGTTCAGTACCGAGAGCTTAGAGAGCGGCTGATACATCGATTGTCAAGTCGGATCTGACTTGTCGGACACCGCATGCATTCCAAGATCGGATGTTAGGTACCTTGATAAGAGCCTCTCATCACCTGATTCTAGTGGGCATATGGATATCCTTTACATTCATGCAATAAATCATACCACGCCAAATATCTTGATTAAATTGTTGCATGATCCTACATGCATGACGAATATTGTTTTGCACCTGAAATAGATAAACATAATTTTGCATGAACCTAATGGCCAGTATGCATCGAGGTAAAAGCATGAGAATTTTAACGGTCTTTTAACTTTCTCTAGCTCTCTCCCTGTGTTCCTCTCTCTCTCTCTCTCCTTGCATATGAATGTGGGAAAAGTGATGTGTGGATTTTAAGGTTTTATGGTCTTTTGAATTGTTGATAATTAGGTAAATTAATGGGAAAATAAAACTCATTCAATTGGCTATTCAACAATGCAAAAATGGTATATGGAATACATGAAAATTTGGTTGGAGGAAATTAAGAGATTTGAATTTTTGTTTTTTGAAAAAGTCACGATCGTTACAATGTCGTAACACCCCACTCCCAAACATAGTCATACATCCAAAACTCATGAAGTATGGGTATGGGTTATAAGTGATGGGAATTACTACTTGACACCTTGGGCTTAAGCATTTTGGGTAGTTGCCAACTAGTACAATCGGTTCCGAGCCCATCAAGTTGTCAGGATCATTTTTTCTCGATAACAGACTAGGAACCTAAACCTAGGAAGAGACCTCAAGTTAGATTTACCTAACTCCTACTGAAGTTTTCTAAGAGACGCCTGCAACTTGCTCTTTCTCCTATTGTTCTTAGTAGCATTTCTCATATGCTTCTTCACTACGTCCTTTTTCCCTCCCTTAGATTCTCTACCCTAGCCTTGGAGGGGTGTATTATGAAATGAATGAGTAGAGAATGAAAGGATATGATGACAATTATAGGCCTTCCTCTCGCCTACATAAGATTCCATTCATCTCCCAATCATTAGGACATGCAAATTATGAACTACTTGTTGTGTAATATGATGGCATAACATCCAGTCATCAACCATGTCAACACAAAAGCCATGAAATATATCCTAAGGTTTTGTCCATGCCCAAGATTCTGCTAATGACACTTAATTAATACTAATTGTAATTACTTAAAGCTAATAGAGGTTAATAATTCTTAATTACAATTAGCATGCAATAATCATGATTAAGTTCTTTAATCACAATTAGTAATCTTAATCATCATTAAACTTATTAATAATTATTACTTAGTTATATTGACATGTATTAAGAGTTAATGATATTTTCACTATGTCAATCTTCCTTACTTGAAAATTTTAAACAATTCTTAATGACCTCCAATTGATTAGTTTTGTTGGGATCATCTCATAAAGCCGGATCCAATGATAATATGCAGGGTAAGATAAAAATAAATTGATTGTAGGTACATATATGTCATGATAGCTAAAAGTATGAATGAGAATACCTTACACACAACTTAGAGGTAGCATGCACAACCTTCACATTAAAGGAATGGCAACATTACTTATAGAAGATCACGTTCAAGATTTCTAGGGATTGTGAGAGCATTAACAACCTTTTTGAGCATTAAGAGATGAGCATGAGGCATAGGCGGTGCATGAAGTTGTTGAAAGACTATGATTATACAATCTCTTATTATCCTAGTAAGGGGAATGTGGTAGATAATGTCTTGAACTAGTGCAAGAATACTATATTTACAATAATATAGTACAAACTTGGGACATGATCACAATACATAGTAAGTGGCATCCATTGGCATCATCTTAAATATTTTGATTGTGCCAACCAAGTTCAATGGGCCATCAGCCATGATTGTTTCCAAAATTAGGAAATTGTAACTTATAGTATTTGTACCATCATCGCCTATAGGAATGGTTTGATAAATTCAAAGTGTCTGAGTCCATCTTGTGGAAGGAGGGTCATGTTTGTGCCCTTAAGGAGATATATCTTAAGAGAAGCACATAGTTCTAGAATATTTATCCTTCCAAGAAGCATAATGATGTAGAGAGACATCCACTAGCACTTATGATGGGAGAATGAAAGGAACTGTGTACATAAGATATCTATCAGTACCTCACTTGTCAATTGATGAAGGTAGAGCACAAGGATACCCTAGCTCATCAAAGTCTTCCGCCATTTCTATGTGGAATTCATCTCTATAGATTTCATGGCATTATTGCCCCATACCAAGGGGCATGATGTGATATAGGTTATTATTAGATGGTTAACCAAGATAACTCATTTTATTTCAGTCAATATGGCTTGTAAGTTAGCTAATCTGCTCAAGTTATACATCAAACATTTCATTCATTTGTATGAGATCCTCGAAGAGGTTACCTTTAACATAGACTCGAGTTTTACGGCATGCCACTAGGAAGAATTCAAGAAGGTCTTAAAGAATGAATTGAATCTAAGTTTGACCAACTATACATAGATAGATAGGTAGTTTGATAGGATGATCTAAATACTCGATGACTTATTTTGAGCATGTGTAAGTGAGTGGGAAGAATCCTAGAAAGTTCATCTTATCCTAGTCGAGTTTCACATACAACATTTACCATGACAACATTGACATGTCCCCTTTTGAGGCCTTATACAATGTAGATGTACTATGTGATTTTATTGGAAGGAGGTAGTTGACAAAGAAATTTATACCACCTACATCTTTGAGGATGCTACAAGGACTATGCAATTGTTTGGAAAGAAGTTCCTGACCATGAAACTCCCTTAGAAAAATTATGCTAACTGAATGCATTTAAATTTGTGTTTTTAGGTCGAAGATTTTTTCTTCTTAAATGTATTGCTAATGAAGGTCGTCCAAAGATTTGTTGTCAAGGGCAAGTTAGTATCGTGATTTATTGGCACTTTCGAGATCATTGCTCATATTAGGAAAGCAGCATACTAGGTAACCCCTTCTCCTACACCTTATAGGTGTGTACGATGTGTTCCATGTGCTCAACCTACAAAAGTACATTTGAGATCCTAGATACATCATTTGTTATGAGTACATCACATTTTAGTTGAAACTCTGATTCACTGAGGTCCATGTACAAATCCTGGACTGTGTGGTTAAGAAGTTACGGTAGAAGATCATATTAGTCAAGATTTTGTGATAGAGGTAGAAAATCTAGAAGTAAATATGAGAGCTCAAGATCAGTATGTATAAAAAATATCCACATTTTTTAATGATATGATTTTAAAATCTTAGATAATTTTTTTCAAGATTTTCACGTGTCTTGTTCTATCTAAGAATTATATCCTTATTTTTAATCTCGAGGATAAGATTTAAATTTTTATGATATAAAACACCGAATTTTTGACTCTAAGTTTTTTTTAATTCGCAATGATAGAAATGGCACTTTAATTTGATAAAACTCATCAAGATCTTTCCAACAAACTTAAAAAACATCAAAATCCAAGATTATTAGCTTAATTTAGGGTCTTCTGAAGTTTAATGGGTTAGGATTTGCGTAAGATCCGAATCAAATCTAAAATTGAGAATTTTCCTTTAAATAGAGAGTTTAGGATGCACAAACTCTAAAGGACTTTCGCTGGAGCTCCATTAATGTTGTTTGAATAGTTGGCGGAACATTGTTGTAGACTATCATAGTTTGTTCGAACACCTATCCAAAGTCACCGTAGCTTAAGATTCTTCAATCTCATTTCTAGGTTTCATCATCATAAACATCTAAATCATTGAAGATTATCAAATGTGAGGAGGTCATAGTATAACATCCTTAAAGGTAACGAAATTCCCAACGACCTTCTCTTTAGTGGATGTGCATGAGGTACGATGTCGACAAGATCGGCTTTATCATTTCTTGGGTACCAAGAGCATAATATAAGTCTCTTTAAATTAGAAAAATAATGACGTGAAGAAGAGAAAGAGAATGACGTGAAGAGGGCCCTCTCTGGTCTTTAGAGGTGATGAATATGTGATTCATCACTCTAAAAGTTGGAAACAGAGCTTTGTTCCGAAATAATTGATTGCATTCAATCATCTATATTGTGTTATTATCATTCATGCATACGTAACTAAGATCCACATTTTAGCATGTAAAATTGCATTAAATAAGAAGTCAAAAATCTTGTACAATATCACCTATATATTACCATATCTTCTCTTTTTTGATTATACGAAATCAAAATAAAATAAAAACAGCTTTCTTGCGTACATATTACTAATAATCAAGGAAAAATACCAAAAATACCAACTTGTATATTTGCCCAATAAAACCATAACACTAGTTTTGAGACAAAAAGGCGTAAATATGAATATCTCTCATACAATCTCCTATGGACCCATACTTACTTTTAAATTAATGTATGTTCAATTATCTGCAAAGTAACACCAAATTCAAAAGAATCGGAGTTCACATGTGAAACTTGAGTTTTGGGACCTCATTGTATATTGTACATATTAACTATTTTGACCTTATAATTTCATGCATAAAAATAACTCTTTTTAGTTATTTTTTTATTAATTTTCTTTGATTTATGTTTTAATAATATGTGTAAAAATTCAAATAGAAATAGAAGCAAAAATGAAATAAAATAAATCACCTCGAGTTTGTATAGAGTGTGTATATATGCCCCTTTTATTTTATTTATTTATATTCTTAATTATTAAAATACCAAAAAATAGTTCAAGTTATAAAATATTCATTTTATATTTTATCTGATTTAATTATGATTATTACTTATTCAAAAAATTGATAAAAAATTTTGCAAAATACAAAAATACGGTATTTCATATCTAAAGAGTGCCACTATAAAATGTATATATGATCTTTTTTTATTTTGGTTTCTTTACAAAAGTTATAGATATAGTTGAGATGATCAACTTTTATGAAGCTGCTTTTTAATTTGACATCATTTTCTATTTCTTTTTTATTTTTCTTATTCTTTATTTTTTGTATTTTTGGGGAGGGACACATGGTTCCTCCTGAAGCTGCCACATATCACTCCCTTTTATACTTTTTTATTTTTATTGATTATTTATTGATTATTTATTTTATTATTTTAATGGTTATTATTTATATTTAGTTTATTTTTTCCCACCATGTGGTGGCTCCTAATTACGCCATGTGTCACCACCATTTCCTCCCCCATTCTGCCTTTCTGATGACTCTCCATCTTTGTCTTACCGCCCCACCTTTTGCAGCCCGCATACCCACCTTCAGTCGCGATGCGTGCATTAGTGCCTCCCCAACTGCCACGACTCGACACACCTCTGCCTCCCTCGCCAACTACTCCTCTTCCCTCACCCTCTCCATCCACGAACACTACCCCAACATCCAAAATTGCTCCACCTCCAACCACCTGACATGTTCGCCCACCTCCTTCTCAACCATATCCCATGATCTTGCTCCTGATCTAACTACCGATAAAATCTCACGCCCACCGACCTTCCATGCCATCTGCCATTTCTATCTTTCCCCTACAGTTCTGGAGCGAGAGAGTTGGTCATAGTACCCTCCCCCGTTGTTTAGCATCTATGGTCGATATCAAAGAGGAGCGACATGATACTTGTGGAGGTGTTTCTATGCTGCATCTCTCTGCGATGGGTCTCCGCAACACCTCCACTCGAGGCGAGAACCTCGAGCTCATCGGATCTCATCCCCAGGCATCTACAACGTGTCCCCTCCATTTTCATTTCTAGGTTAGGTTTCTATCTCATGCATCTTGTCTCCTCCATAATCTTCTCAATTCCATCTCTTCTCCTTCAACTTTTCCACAAATCGATCAAACTCATCCCCCTTCTGATCATCTTTGTTTCTCCATCTTTTATCCACATATGATCCCCTCAAGTCAGGTCTGGTCTGAGTCTAGAGCTTCCCATCCATGGAACTCCTTCACCCATGTTTTATCACATTTTCTTTAATACACGGCCGAGGAAGACACCTCGCACCTTCTGTTTGAAGCATTGTAGGTCATCGTCACTCATCAACAACTAGAGAATCTCCAGTTCAGACATCCCTTGACACTGGTACACCATCAATCGTCGGTGCCTCCACATCGACCTTTTCTCCTAGCTTCACACCATCCCCCATATGGATCACTAGTATCGGTCGCCCCTGACATTGCGTCTAACTCCGCTCCACCCCGCACTGATGACCACCGCCACCTCGCCTCTCCAGCAGTCCAATCGCGTCGTCCTCAACCCATGTGTTGCTCGCAACGTTCCTCCGCCGTCACCTTGGGCCCTCCCGGCCGTGCCTTCCACTTGTCGCCTCAACTCCCCCTCACATAAGCAGCATGTGGGGTGGGGGAAAACTTCATGGAGGCCCATGTTGTCCTCAAGAATCACACCAAGGTCCTACCTCTAGCCCTTATGTGTCGCGTACATGTGCATCAAGTAAAATTACGTTGAGACCCCTACAAGATTTGGTGAATAAAAAAATCCCTTCACCTTTTATTTTGCAAGTTTTCTATTTTATTTTATTACATTTATACCCATATCTTCAAGTCATTGTTAAGGCCTTCATTTGCCATCATATTTCATTTTAAAAATTTGTGCGTTGCAGCTCAATTAATTTCTTATCTAGTTATTAATTATTACCATTTTGTGAGCTATGATCAATTTATTAAAACTTCTTTGGTTTTAAATTGCATATTTTGCCCATCTATGAGTAACTAATTCTCTATGAAGTGATTCTAGCTCTAAAAAGCATATTAGGTAGAGTTAAATGTGTTAATTATGTGCCTAAATATCAAGTCATTTGCACGCATATTGTTCTTGGAATAATTTGTCTTATGATTTATGTATTTATTTTTAATTGAATATAAACTTAAGTTTTAGGAGTTTTCATTTTTCCTGATACATATATCTATGATAATTTCAATTCCCAAAATTTATTGAGCTTACATTTATTAAAATTAAATTACCAAAAATCACATAATTTGTATATTTAATTCACAAGTCTTTTGAGCAGCCTTCAAAGCACTCACACCACATCCTTTTGCCCTTCACACGACCGTTGCAAATACCCCCCATCATCACTGAAATGGTCAAGCTCCACCACCTTAAATATTTCTCCTCCGCCAACTTCCAACCTCGTCCACCACTTCATGGGCAGTGGCTCTACTTCTCTCGCCCCTTTGGTGACAACGGAAGGGTGAATTGATGAGGTGAAGACGACCTTGGCCCAGGTGTCGACCCTCAACATCTCCGACCGAGTCATGATAGTTTCACCACTGTTGAGCACTGAGGCATGGCTGTCCTTGGCATGCGACAACTAGAGCTTTGCAAAAAGCTCAGCCTAAGCCCCTCCTCCGTTGTCGATCACCTCCGATTAGGTATGATCCATCTCCTTAATTTTTCTGAGTTTTCTCTTATTTTTTCCCAATGCACACAGACATCCTCCCTATTAATTGAATCTCTTTCGAGATCTGCCACACATCAAAGATCCACATGCCACCCTTCGATCGCCTGCTTCCCTTCTCTAAAACCCCATCTGCTTTGACCATATTCCTCCTCCTGTAAAGAGGAGGAACCCAATAGGGATATGCCTCCTTCCACCTACAACCTCTATTCACCTCACAAAATCCGCGCACCCATCGCGTCATCTATCATCTAACAAATGCATGTCCAGTTCCTTCAATGTCCAGAAGCATTGACCTATTTCCGTTATCGAGTAGGAGCTTCGACGGAGCTGAATAGTCCCATCGATCCTATCACCCTTATTGAATCATTAGCTGACCATCACCTTTGCAGGACCTCTATGAAGGTATTGTATCTTCTGTTTAGAAGTTAGAAGCCAAAGGAGGAGGGAGCCCCTCATCGGAGCCCCATCATGTCCACCGCAGGAGGCGATACTAAACAAAAAACTACAAGCATCATGCGATCAGGATGATCAGATGGCTCGGATGATCTCTAAGGCATCACCTCAACCCTACAACCTAGGTGGACCGACCCACCTCCCAAAGTTCAGAGGCTATCCCACGTGGCCTACTGAATCGGCTACCCCATGAGCATGGCTTGTGCACGTGCAACATGCGTGGTGTTGGGAAATTTGTAGTTGATCCCTCATAAATTCTAATAATTGCATATATGTCCTACCTAGGTGTGCGTGCCTCATGTATCATGACTAGGTAACTTACAGAGACATCATACCACCTTTTAGAAATTGCATAAATGCCCCTGTGAAGGACCTTTATGCAAATTTCATGCATTTATCTTCACATTTTTACTACATTTATGCCCTTGATCTTTATTTAATATCTTGAGCATATGAACTCTATTTTCATTGATTTTAGTTTCATTGTGTTAGTAATTTGCTCTCTTTATGATGGCATATTTTATTCAGCAATTTGATACATGATTCTACATGCTAAATTCTAGGTGTTCATTGTGTTTATTGCTCTGCATCTTAGATGCCATTATTGGATACTTAATGAACTTTGATGCTCAATTTGATGATAAAATTGAATCATCCTTAATTGCTCGCTTAGTGAACTATTGTTAGGGCATATTTGTATATGTATCATCATATCATCTTGCATTATTTTATATTGATAAAATAACTGCATCTCTCATTTTGTATGCATCATGGTTTAACTGTCTGGATCATTTCATGTATATCATCTATTGTTAGTGCATTTTATTAAGTGCATAGTGTTTGCATCATAAGACCTGTATCAATGAAATTATTCACTCTTATTTAATCAGTAATTTTCGATAAATAGATGAGGAGGCTCGTGTACCTATGTTCAAACTTGGTAGACTTGCAAAGTTAAATTCTCCTTATATTCAAAAGTGTATTCTGCATGGATAATTTCCACCACCTGTACTACGATAAGATACAACTATTAATGTGGTGAAAACGAGGTTCATCAGGTGCGTCGTTGTCGGGGACACATCTTATCCTTATTTATTTATTGGATTTTATTACAATATTTTTGAGTTGATTATTTTCAAAAATACATGTATTCTTCTTATGTTTGTTTACATCATTTTTTGTTGATTAATTTTCTTGATATTTTCTTATATTTTTCTTTTGTGGTAGGGCCCATGGAGATGGACACTTGATCTGCATGGAGGCGTGGAGTTGGGAGCTCCCGCTGCAAGGAGCCATAGAAGAATCTCAAGATAACTCAAGGAGCTTAATGGACATTTTGTCCATGTATTTGTTCTGTAAATAATTGTATTTCCTGCATTTCTAGTGGTCCTCGTTTGAGGGCTCGCGTTTTATATAAAAACATAAACATTGCATGTGGTGTGTAAAGTCATTTCACCCATACCTCAGGTGAGGCTTCACTTGAATGTCAACCTAGGGCTAAGCACATAGCTCTCTGAGCCCATTTTATTTTTTTGTGCCATTCCGTAGGTAGACACACATAATTCATAATATGCATGTACATCATTTCACTTGGCCAAATTAATTGAATTCTTTCTCGCTAATAGAAGCATGTTTTGGATGTGGTTTTGATCAACTTTGATGCATTTAGTGATAAATTCAATTTCAGTCTTGCATAGACATGGAGAACGTTGGAGGCATTGTAAGTTCTTCTCTCAAGCATGCACCATGGTTTTATCGTATGCATCATCTTTTCTCTATCTCTTTATTTATTTTCAACATAAGATCTTAATGGAATCAGGATTGGCCGCTAGACAATACTTGCTTGATTCTATTTGCATTAATGCAGTAATATCCTTAATATAAAATTGGGATTGTAATACAAGTCGACAGAAATAAATGGAACAAAATAAACCTTGGATTATGGGAGAGCAACACCGCACTGTACACAGTTCTTGATTGATTGTTGAGAGGTGAGGACGTATCCCTAGGATACTGCCCAAAACCTATCTTTAAACCAATGAATGGACTTCAATTTTGGATGATCACCCATAAGATGGACAAGATAAATGGATCAGAGCTGAAAAGGAAGACACGAAATTTTGTGAACAATGTGGGGTCGAATTTGTTGATTCTCGGATACGAAGATATCAAATGGGATACATTATACAAACATTTGTTGATCTTCATGTGTGAGTTGATGAATCAAGGGTATTTCTTGAATTATTGAGCCTTTGATGTATATTCTCATCACCCCTCTCGTAACCCTTGATGCACCCCCTCCATCTCCACAGACCCGATCATCTCTGTAAATCCACTCCCCCTCTAACCCTAACTATCCCCCTAGTTCCCCATCCTTAATTCCATATCCAATACAGAAGCTACTCTTTAGCCTAAGTATAGGATGAACCTTGTACAATCTTTGATCATTCACCACGGGTCCCACTATCCTTATTGCATATTCTCAACTTAGGCTATCCACATTCTAAGTATAGGGGGGACTCGAATCTAATATTTGCTTCCCTTTTCTTATTCTTCTTATACTAAGGTTATTTTAACTAAGGTATAAGGGGAGCATGTAAGGCAGTTCTACTTTATCACCTTGTATTTAACCTGAGTTATGGCTTCATATCACTTTGTGCTATGAGGACATAACAAAAGTTAAGTATAGGGGGGTGTATTGTATATGTTATATATATATACACTTTAGCCATAGCTCATATTTCAAATAATTCGTGACTTTTTTAGGCTACGGTATAAGTATTTTTGAAATAATTTTTGTAAAACTGTTTGTAAAATGCTATGAAAAATTTTCCATCTATGTAACACTTTTTTGAAAAATGTTTGACATTGTGTTTGAAAAATCTGGTTTGACTCATTTTAAAAATAATTTGAATTTTTTTTGAAAATCTATATATTTTGTGACATGGTTTGGAAAATGTTTTCAAAATATTTTTAAAAATAAATGAGGGACTAACGGACTTGTTTTTGTAAATACAATTAACTTTATTCAAAAATCCCATAAAAATCTGAAAATCAAAAAACAATGCGATTAACTTTTTAAAAGTAATGTTTTCAGCAGTGATTATGACTACTGAGCTTAAAATGAGTAGTTATTTCACAATGAGGGAACTACGGTCTTCCTAAGTAGAGTGGGAGGTTAAAAGACAATGCGAATGGCACCGTCTTGAAGTAATACACGTAGTTTTCTCATGGTCCATACTTACACTCATGCTGGTTGGAAATGGATACAACTATTCATATGAGCTTGGTTCAATCATTATTTCTCTTAATATTAAAAAATTTACATAAAAATTGTAAAATCACAAAATCACAAAACTTAACTAACATTGGAGATGGTGTATTCTTGACACATTCGCTATCACTTAGGCTTAAGGATTCGCGGACACTTGATTTTGGAGATCTTGAGAGTCTGAGTTCACCAGCCTTAGTCATTAGGGTTTGAAACTTAACAATCCACACTTTTCTAGTTTGCAAGATATAAGTGCTATATTGCACTCTCAATCTCTACATTCAAAATAATATGATCAGCACCTCACGTTTACAACAACATGAATGATGAGATGAGTTGAGTTATTACTTGAGGAACTGGGACCGGTGATTTGATTCTAGACCTGATTTAATGATGCTGTAAGATGGGATAAAGTCGATGAAGGCTTCCAGAAACCTGATTGTCAGCAAAACCCTAGCCATTATGTGAACAAGTTCTCATGCAGCTTTTGATATTGACCTATGTGCCGGGGTGTGGTGAAACTAAATAATTGTTGAGCAATGTGCGCTAACTTTTGGTAAAAGTAGTGGAGCTAGCCAAAAAGAAAAGAAAAGAAAGAAATATTGAAAGAAATGCCCTCTCGGTTAAAAGTCAAATATCAAAGATCTTCAATCAAAGGCGAGCACTGATGAATCTCGGATTCATCACTCTAAATCTCATTTATTAAGCTCAAATCCCTCAAAATCAACAGCATTTCTTCATCTATTCTGCATAATTAGCATTCATTCATGTTTTCATAAGAATTGCATTTCAGCACTAATTTCTGCACAAAATAAGAAGCCAAAAATCCAAGCCAAAAATGACATGTAAATAGCCTAACTTCCCAGATTTTTAACTAATTCATGCTAACTCTGAATGGCACAAAACTACTCCACTGTGTATATATCACTAACAAGAATAAAAGAAAAATACAAAAAATCACTAACCCAAATAAGCGGACCAAAAACCCAAACCCTAGTTTCAGGATTTCCGAACTAAAAACCTCATATCTTCCTCATCCAGTGGCCGTTTTAATCCTACTCACTTTTGAACTAATGTATATTCAATAACCTTCAAAACAAGACCATGTTCAAGTGAATCAGAGCTCATATGTGAAAATTGGGTTTTGGGCCTCTTTTGTACATTTTGTATTTTAGTCATTTTTGACCTGATATTTTATGTACATATTTTGTCAATTAATAAAATCCAAAAAAAATAGATTAATATGTAATTATTTATCTTTGATTTTACCAAATTTTTTTGGATTTTTATCTGGTTTAAAAATGACATAAAAATAATAAAACCCAAAAATCAAGGTATTCTATGTACATAGGATACCTCAAAAATTTATTTTGTGCAATTGATCGATTTTGCTTTTGATGTCTTCATGAAAATTGTAGATCTCATCGAGACGAGCAATTTTCGTGAAGAAATGTTTGTGATCCAAGGCCATTTACTATTTATTTTGAATTTTATAAGGTATTTAATTTGCGAATTTTATAGAGATGACACGTGGCAGCTCCTGGAGCCGCCACGTGTCAGCCATTTTTGGCTTTATTTATTAAAGTTTTTATAAATAAAAAAATATCAAATACCCGCACATGCGAGGCACGTGCAGCCCAGGCGCGCGCCAAGCACGTACCCGCGCCCCCCTTTTCCCTTCATCGCCACGTGGCTCTCATCTGGTCGCCCGATCTCGGCCGATCGGACGGCCACGGGTCGTCGTCTTCCCCAGAGCATCTTTTCCCAAATATCTGTCGGTTGCACCTCAAATCCCCCTCTTGGTGGTGATAGCACCTCGAAGCCCTCCGTCTCCGGTGAGATCTAGACACACCCCCTGTGGTCGTTGTAGCTGTGATCGCCGCCTCACTTGCTGCCCAGCTCCGATTTTCATCGAGCCTACGACTCTGGTCAACATCCTTCGCCTCCGACGCTCAACACCACCGCAATGCTTCATCATCACCAACTGCAGCACTCCGATTCCAATTACGGTCGACTTCGACCTCCTCCGACAGCCCGCTGCGCCACCGCCAGGAGCGGCGGTCCTTCATCGCCGTCGACACCGCACCGCCCACATCCGCCACTCGCCGTCGGGCCTAGACCTGAGGCCCCCGCCACGCATCTAGCGTATGGGCACGGGGGACGTCTCATTCCCACAGGTCACGTGCTGGGCACATGACCGCATGGGTACTTTGTGAAAGTACCCCTGGAGGCCTCCTCAGTTGCAGCTTTACCCCCAGGGTCACGTGCATAGCACGTGACCTGCTAGGAAATTTACAAGAAGGCCCCATTGTTCTCGGTAATTAAACCTAGGTCCCTCTCTGCTTGTTTTCATATTTATATACTGCATTTGTACCTATGTGTTCGCCCTCTGTTTTGAACCTCTTCTCTGCATTATTTTATTATTCAAAAAATAGCATAATGTTTGTCATTTAATTCTCTACAGTTTTACTATTGTGGGTATTTTTTGTAGTCGATGGTTAATTAATAACTAATTATTTAGTGGAGAATTACATATTTTGCCCATTTCTTGCTCTGAAATTCTTATTTGATTAGTCGTTGCTCTGAAAATTCCCGAAAAATCACATATTGTAGAATTAATTGTGTTTGACATTGTGTCAAAAAAGATTTACATTTGCATGCATAGTTTACTCTATAAAAATCATTTTGCATATTTCAGGTTTTTATTTTTAAAGGTATTAAAACAAGGATTTTCGAGGTTTAGGATTTTTCTAAGATCCATTATCTAGTGATAGATCTTAGATAATTTTGTTACTTGAAAATAATTGGGTTTAGTATTTATTATAATTAAATATTGAAATTCATTTTGTTTGCATTTAAAAAATTCATAAAAAATCATATTACATCCAAAAATTCCAAAAAAAAATTAAAATACATTCATTGCATCGTATTTTGCATTGTGGCCAAGTTTGATATTTTTCGAACATCGTTTGGGCATAATTCACATTTTAATCCCTAAAATAGGCTGAATTTGCATTTTGCATCTTTAATTGCATTAAAAAAGTCCTAAACAAGACCGCCTCGAAAATCGCGTACGAATTTTGATAGACATAATTCTAGCTTGTTCCTTTGCCTCCTAGTGTTCGACCTTGGGACTTACCCAAGTAAAATAAACATAAAACCCCATTCCTTAAAATCCACAAATATTTTGTTTGGTTATTTTCTTGACCAATTCTGATTGCCGCCTACAATGAAACGATATTATTTTTAAGCACGATCACATAAATACATCTTATTAATGTGGCAATTTCGGATTCGTCAGATGGCGCCATTACCAGAGAGGCAAACGACTTAGATTTGTTTCTTGAAAATTTTCGTTCGATTTTCCGCATTCGGCTGACCCTCGAATTTTTCATTGTAAATTCCATTTTTTTCCTGCATTTATTTTCAGCATTTATTTTTCATATTGAGTCACCCTCTTAGACTATCTCTCTTATTTTCTTGTGAGGTACTCGACGTACGTGGAGCGGTTTTTCCAGAATCGGCGCAACTTCACCGACTTCCGCAAAAGCTACAATTAAAATTAAGATCGAGTCGAGTCGTGAGAGAGTGTAGAGTTTAGGATTTATTTTCCTGAACTTTAATTTTTGTAAATAATTGTACATTTATAGCGCTATTCGTTTGGACTTTCGTGTGTGTAAAAAGACCTCTAACTTTATTCGGTGGTGTATCGTAGCATGTTTCACTCTCCAGTGAGGGTGGTGCCTGACTTGAGTGGTAATTAGTATAGACCTGTACATACGGCTCTCAGATCATTTTTAAGCTCTTGATTGAGCTCGTAGGAATTAAGCCACACTTCACTTTAACTGAGACGTACATAGATCGTTCAATTTAGCCAAAAATTTAACCCAATTCTTCCCCGCTAATAGAACTTTCTGCTAGGAGTGGTTTTTCATCGACTTGCATTCATTTAGAATAATTTTTCAATTTCTGTCTAGCATCCCACATGGAGATTGTGAGGATTCACTGTAAGTATTCTAACTGGGCATACATCATTATTTTCACGTGCATCGGCTTTTCCCGAATTTATCCCTCCTATTTTGTCATATAAATTTTCAAAGGAAATTGGGACTGGATGGTAGACGAGTATTTCTGCTCACTTAAATTCTTTAGTGATCTCCTAACTAAAATTAGGACTGCTAAATATAGCCGACATTAAATAACCCATAAAATCAAGAATTTTTGCGGGAGAGCGACCCCGACCTTGGATGCTTTTATTTTTCTAAGTGAGCGAGAGACGACAATTAAGGTTAGAACCAAGCTCCGATATTTTCATTCAGACTACTGAATTTAAAAACGATTAGCTACTTCTCAGTGAGGAATACGGGTAGCCGGTAATCGGTCCAGACTTCCTTAGCAGAGTGGGTGGTTTAAAGGACACCATGTAAGGCTTCGTCCTTAAGTAAAAGGGGTAGCCATTTTACGGTCCATACTTACACCTATACTGGTTGAAAGTAGATGCAACTAGTCATACGAACTCGGGGCAGTCTTTAAGAAAATTTCAGCACCTTGATGAATGCATGATTCATCATCTTTATTCTTTTATTTTAGCTAGAATCCTTAGTAAAATACATGTATATATTCATTAATTCTCGTTATTTACCATTCACCATCTATTTGTTAATAATGTATATTTATCAATTTTTTCAACCAAAATAAAAGAATAAAGAAGAAAAGAAAAAGAAAAGAAATAAACAAGGATGTATTTATGGAATAAATGCAGACTGACCCGAACCCCGATAGAAGGTCAAGAATTGACCTGATCGACCAGGAATAAAGTACGGGGAGATAGGGTCCATAACTTATAAAAATCAAGAAAACCAATTCTCACTTGAATATATTCATTATTTTTCACCTTGTACATATTTTCACCTATTTTATTTATCAATAAAATAACTTCAAATAAAAATATTTCCTTCTTGAATGTTGTGTGTAATAATGTATACTAATTTATAAAAATATCAGAAAAAATATTTAACTAATAAATAAATACAATGAATCTAAAAAGCCTAAAGTCCAACTTCTCAGGTTCATAACTATTTATAGAAAACTCCAAATTGACCAAACTCAATTTTAAATTTCATTTTATAATTAATAGTATTTATTAAAAATACTAAACAAATCATGTAATAAAAGGTGTGAGTTTTGGCGTTTTGACCCCTTTGTATATATGTACATTATGTATATAAAACTTCTTTATTTTCTATCTATTTATTCAAAATTCCAAATAACTTAATTCTTTTTTTGAAATGTTCATAAAAGTCGCTAGAAAAATACAAAATTATAAGTTAAAAATAAATATGAATAAATACAAATAAATCTCAAAATCTAAAAGCCGTAAAGCCTAACTTCCAAACCTCACAACTCGGTCATATGAACTCCGATTTGAGTGTACTCACTTTTAAAGTTCATTTTCTAAAAATATCTATCAAATAAAAGTAGTCTCACTGAAATCAGAGTTAATATGCAAAAAGTAGGTTTTGGGACCTTATGGGTATACTTGTATATATGTATGTATTGTATATATTTATTTATTTATTTATTTGTACACATATTGTATTTTTAAATATTTTGTATATATTTATTTTAATAATATAAATTAAAAATTATAAAATATGAAAATAATCAAAAATAAAATAAAGTATGTAGCACAAGTATTTTATACCTATTAATAAAGGTTTTTATTTATTTTATCTTATTTAATTAATTTATTTTATTCATTAAAAATCATCATAAAAATTATTTATTAAATTATTAACATTATTTATTTTCATTATTTTGTAATTTAAAACCATTTATTTATCTATTTATTTTATTTACCTCATTTAATCTGTAATTTCGTCCTTTTCCTTATTTCGTCCTTTTCCTCCTCCAGCCCAAATAAACTCTCGTCAAGCCGTTTTCTCCAACTTTTATAGAGCAGGTCCTTTATCCGATCGAGTTGAATTCTTCATCAAAATAACAATTTTACATCCCTCATTTTCGCCCATATGAATTTTTTAATTTGCCGCCTCGTTTTGCACGCCGAATTTTCATTCGAAATTTGACGTTTCTCATCTTATAAATAAGCCCCCATCTTCTTCCTCCTCTCATCTTTGGCACTTTCATCCTCCTCCAAGGAGCTCCGATCATCGTGAGTGACAGCCGACCTTCGTTGCAGTGAGGAGAGGACGCGAGGGCCTCTGATCCGGCGATCCGTCGCCGTGCTCCGCCTCGTCGGCGAGCCAAGCGTTCGCGATTCGTCGTCGCGTCGAGGCAATGACCTGAGGATTTCGATCCTCAGCCCAGGCACTTCCTTCCATCAGGAAATGGTATATTTATTCTTCTTGCATTTTTCGATTTGGATTTCATTTTAGTACAAAACCTCATTCCCAACACCCCCTTCGATTCCAAATCCAATCCATCACCAACACATTTCATCTTGTGACTCCACTCCGATCACATCTCACCATCCTCCCTCTCCATTGCTATCTTCTTCTTCCAGATTTGATCAACTCCAGCCATGCACGGTGGCTGGAGATCGAGCTCTCTCCTTTCATCCACGCACGATCTTATCATTCACCTCATCTTGTTTGTTTTGGACCGAGCTTCGAGCTCGAGTTGTTTGTCCATTTGCATGTCCAGGATCCTCCATCGGCCACATTTCTAGACCATGCAACAGTGAGATCCATACCTTGACTCGCCATCAACGGGAGATTAATTCCCCTGAGCTCCTTCGTATCACAGTAAATCTATATGCACATCTCATGTTCATCAAAGTAATGATTTCCCTCTCAGAAACAATACATTTAATCTCATGCTTAAGTCAAAATAATATTCATATTACATTAAATATTGTGGATTGCATTGAACCTTCGTTGGCTGAAATTAATTTGAAGTAGAAATCATATTTGCACAAAAGTTTTGTTGTACATCTTTCATGTGATTTCCATGAACTTTCAAATTATCATATTGGGAAGAATTCTCTACGTTTTAACAGAGAATTGTTGATCATATAACCCCTGTTCCGATTTGAATCAAATCGAGAAAAAGCATTCCATTTGCAGCATGAAGAACAAGATTGGCGAAGAATAGAGGATGAATTCCAGGATTTACTCCATTGCACAGATCTGCCGCAACCGCGAGACGACGATTTGCAACCTGAAGCCCCTTCTCCATTGAGGATCTGGACAGAATAATCACAAAAGCCAGCCTCGATTCTCATGTCCGTCATTAGGAGCGAGCTGATCGAGATCACAAACACCTGCAGAATAAAATAACCACCGCTTCGAAGCAATCTGAGAATTTTGATCCATCACGCACTGAAAAGAAAAAGGGGGAAGAATATCCTCGATTCCATATCTTACAGTAACTCGGATCTGATCTAAAGGTTATCCTTCTGCCACGTGTCAAAATCCACAAACTATCAATTCCATGCCGTCGACCAGATCAAGGTGCTCAATCCTCACAATCCGCTGCCTAGTTGCTTAAAGATATCATGTGCACATTGATATAAATTGGGTAAAGTGATATTAACCCTCCTTTTCTGTAATATCTCTCCACAGAAACTGAGATCTTTGATATCACGTGAATCACATACACTTTCCTTTGAAATTTACACAAGTGACCTATTTATTTTTGTTGTTACCATTTGCTAATAACTTTGCTTTAATTACGGTTCAATCCTTGTATTCCAACATCTACTTTCTTGTCTATATTACATGGAATAAATAGCATTTTTGTTTCAAAAGTTTCATAAAAATTAGAATAAACTCCTGCATAGTTGTTTTATATTTTGTAATTTTCATTGAGCAACTTATTTTCATTAGCTATCTTTAATAATTCAAAAACTAATAAAAAGTGTTTGTTTATATTAAAAACCAATAAAAATTAAAAAGATACAAATTCACAAAAATCCAGGAGTAGTTTGCTTAGTTTCCATCTTTAATTTCATTGCTTGTCTTTGATTGAATAACCCTTGCTTAATAATTGTTGCCTCCTTGTGATCGACCTTGGGAGCTATACCAGGTTAATAACTAAATAGCGAAAATCCATCGTTTTCTTTTATTGCTTTGATTGGATTTAATAATTGTTTGATTCGATTGGTTTTTATTTGGGTACAATGACATTCTCCATTAATAAACTAAAACACATGTGAGATTTTCGGCTAATCACACCTAACAGCTCGCTAAATTCTTTCCAAGATTGATTTACCACCAACTTAAAATTGAAAAGATAATAGCTGAACTCTTACGGCTTTATTGTGTGAGTTGGTGAACCTGGGGTTTGATTTGTATTTGCATTGGTGTGTGTGAACCGATTTCGAAGATCAATAGCTGCACATTTGATAAAATTCTTTTGACTATCCCGTGCAATCATCTCTCTCCTTCTTGATTTAAACCTCGTCATGGAACTCTTGTCCAAAAACTCTTATAGACCCAACTACTCATTCCTTTCAACTCTTTCAAAAAAGACCGAACAATTATCCGAGAAATAATCAGTGCTATACTATGAAAATGAATTCATATCGGTTCGACCCAAAATACCTCCTCCAACTTCAATAAGAGACTCTCAACTACCAACAGTCTCCACAAATCCGATTTGCTTCATGAATGACAACCCTTTGTTTTCGGATCAGACAAACCAACAACTGCCTGAGGTCTCCACTTCTTCTTATATCAATCCTCTCTACGCCGATCATACAATTCATCCTTCATATTCAGTAAATATCAATCCATCATTCATGGGAGATGATAACCACATGATTGAACTCAACACTTCTTCACCTCTTCCATCAACCTTGCCCTGGAACACTAATAAACAATCATCATCTTGGATTGACCATGAGAACCCCCTCTTCAGACATGATACTCATATAGAGGATTGGACTGATCACATAGAAACACATCATCCATGTATGTTGACTCCACAATATCAAGGTCCGACTACTCATGATCAAAGGATAGAATTCTACTCGGACCAACTCCACATGCCTGGACCATATGAGCAGTCGCCTTCCATAATTATTGAGATATTTTCTGAAAATAATGATCATATATTGGATATTCCAAGATACTCCTCTCCTAGCACATATAGGAAAATGGAAGATGAAATTATTGAATCGCAAAAACACACATCGACTGCTCCCATGATTAATCATGAACAATATTTTGAGGAAGATATCTTGAGGATAAAAAGGAGATTCGAATCAATGGAGGATAGATTTCAAAAATTCGCCGACCGACTGATTTCACTCTATGGGGGCTCGGACAGAAAAATGAATGAGGAAATGATTGGATCTCATGCTGAAAATTTTGAGGATATTCAGAAATATGGGGATGATTTTGACAATAGCACTTCTGCATATTATTTTCCTAGAAATTATTATGCTTCTGACTCATACTGTGGACACCAGAACCCCTGCTCATCTGATGAACACACTACATCACAACACCACACAGGAAATACCAAAAAATGGAAATATTCAAAAACACCAAAAAATAGAAAATCCAAAAAAATTCATAAAAATTGAGACTGAAGAAGATCTAAGGAATTTGGATCCTATTGTACAGGAAGCATTTGAGAAGAAATTAATTTTTGAATTTCCCTTTCTACAGGCTATTGAACACTTCCCGGCCTTAAAGGATTTGTAATGGAAAAATTAATTATCAAAAAGTCAGGCAGGATACGAAAAAAGACTAAAAGACATATCTTGTCAATGGCCCCCTCCTTGGTGTTGAGGAGAATAACCAAAAGCCGCATAGTGAAGCGGTTGTCCAGATTTGACTGTGAAATCAAAGACATAATTTTCACCCACACTCGGATTGATGATGATTCACCAATCAATATCCTCCCGACCTCTGTATTTCATGAACTCAAACTCGGGCCGATGAGAAAAATACGAGAGATTGTTCAATTGGCGGACCGATCGATAAAGCGACCGAGAGGAATCATTTCTGTCATTATGAAATTCTAAGGTGCTCCGCTCAAAGTAGAATTCACGATTATTGATATTGAGCATCAAGGAGAATTTACCCAGTCTCCAATTATTCTCGAAAAGTCGTTCTTAGCATTGGCTAAGGCAATTATTGATTGTGAGACACGGGAAATCAATTTTAAAGAATTGGAAGCACTTAGAACTGACCATGTCTTTGAGAAACCACGATCTTCTAAGGCGACCCACGAAGTCCCCGACAACTGTAACCATGAAGCGGTAGAAGAGCCCTACCCCACTGCTACACATGAGATAGCGGTTGTTGATGAGACTATTGGTTTAGAGAATATCCTCCCTGCTCCATTCCCAGCCGCTCTTACCATGGAGTATCAAGTATATGAATCATATGATCCAGAGACTTATGCATGGGCATACCCTGGGTCAACCTACTCTGACTACATGGATTACATCTACTCGACATAGGAATGCTCCAATGATAAATCAATTGAGAATGAACATGCATAGATTCCTCCCAGTATTTCAACTCCTGCGGATCTCAAAATAGACAAAAATTTCTTCTATGATCCTGAGACATATGCATGGTCGCACCCAGGGGCAATATTCTCTCAATATCTTAACCAAATCATCCCAAATCGAGAGTGCTCAAATATTCAGGAGACTAAGAACAAACACACAAGCCGCACGCTGACCAAGGAGAAGAATTCCAATGGCTATTCATCTGGATACTCAAGTGAATCGTCATCTTCACGAAACAAGAAAAAGAAAGTCACCTTTGACCTTTCGAAAGAAGAATCAACTTATGATCCCTCATCAGGACCAGAAAAGGTAGTCTACATGAGTGAAGTCTGTTCGACAGCTCTAAAGCCATATCTTCACAAGGATCCAAAATTTGATTCTCGTTGGACAACTCCCGTTCCTAACTAATATTCATCCAAAGCTGATGCTCTCGCCCTCTACAAGTACACCTGAATTATTTCTTACGAGTTGACTGTGATCGGTGCTTCTGAGTATTCATCAAAGGACAAACCACTTGACAACAAGAAGGAACTTATTTTGAGAAAACAATTGAAGAAATAAAAAGACATGAATATCCGGAGTGTGTCCACTTTCAAATACTATTCCTCTGAGGATAACTCTAATGATGGCTACATTTCATCTGACTCAAATATTTTATCTACTATCCATCATGATTTTTCTGAGGATGACACCGATAATAGTTATGAATCATATTCTTCATCTCCATCTCGTCATTACGATCTCCCACCTCAAGCTCGGAAGAAGATCAGCCGAGAACCGCCTTATACATCGGCTACCCACCCTCCCTCCTGACCACATCGGTCTCCTTGTATAGCTTCTTCCTCTACTTAGGCCAAGGCCTAAGTATGGAGGGGGCGATGCTATTTGTACATACCATTTCACTCATCACACTTTTCCTTCTCAATCACTCCATTTTCACCATTCTTCTATACTTACGCTAACCAGAGCTAAGTATAGGGGGAACCGACACCCACCTGTATATACTCTCCTCATTTACGTATCCCGACCGCCTCTTTTTGTGCTCTTCTTCTGTACTTAGACTGTTCACAGTATAAGTGTAGGGGGCGGACCATTGTATATCAATTTTTCACTCTCTTATGCTTAACCCGAGCTATGTCTTCATTACGCTTCTTGTGCTCTAAGGATACAGCACTCGCTAAGTATAAGGGGGTATGTGTATATACTGTGTATATATTTTAGCCATACCTCGTACTTTTGTGTAATTCTATATGTATTTACGGGGTGGGTAACTAATTTGAAAAAAAATAAAATAAAATAAAATACAAAACAAGAAAAAGAAAAAAAAACTTGCTACTAACACTGACTATGCCCAAAAATTTTTGAAAAAAATGGCTTCTTATTCATTTTTGCATAAAAAAATCATTCAAAAATTACATGCATATATAAAAAAATCACAAAAAGAAAAACTGGGTCTACATTTCACACACCTACACTTCATCCGGCATCGCATTCATTTGCATCTGTGAAAAGTCATCGGGTTCTGAACCGAGTTATGATCCGAAACCGAGAGTGGTCTGGACTTGACCTTAATCCACCCAATTTTCAAAGGAACTTCGTCGAGAAATAGGATTTTAGAAGCTTCATGTCTTTGACTTAATTCTTTGAGTTCAACATGACAATGTGCAGCGTTTGACTCTTAGTGTCTAACCCGGTCTCTTTATTCTGGGTACAACTCTGGAATAGGGAATTAATTTGTACTCTCGCACTATGCACTTAGATCAACTCAGACGGGATGTTGGAAGACTGTGTGAGTTTCTTTTATGGTAGCGTGGAAATCTAAAGACCGGAGTACGGGTTGAAATAAAGCTTCGAAAAAGGGATGGACGGCTGGGCACAATTTTTTCTAAGACCCCAAAAAATGTACGGAAACAAAAAGATTCTATATCCGTAGGGGCACAACAAGATCCAAGTAGAACCACCAAAAATTCCAAATACAAAGAAGCAACTACCAAATAAATATCTGACCAAAAAGGTCCAAGCTTCAAGAAAACCTGCAGATCTTGGTGGAGACTCGGCAACACTGGCCAGCTTCACAAGGATAGGTGACTACACTGGCCACCCTCCAGTTCTTTTCTCTTTCTTTTCACTTCTCCCCCAAGTCGATTGTGAAAACAGCGCCACAGACCTTAGAAGGAAATACCTGACTCCCCGAGGATGAGTTACTAGAGAGGAGGTTTGCGCGGTAGTCCGACATTCTGGGTGGGAAGAGCTAAAACCTTTCATACACATGAGTCGATTGTTCAATGTTCATAGGGTATGCTTTGGGAAGAGGATTGATCTAAGATGACTTCTGAGCCGAAACTGTGACAATGATATGTAGAACTTGAGGGTTGTTGATTTTGAAATTCTAACTCTCACAGAAGTTCCGCCACACAAATAATCCAAAGGTCGAGTCTGGTCTCATTTTCACCTTCATCTCATGGTCTTAGTATGGAACCCAATCTCATTTCACCTCATGGCATTTCTTTTTTATGCTTAGGGACGAGCATGGTTTAATTATAAGGGGATGATGAATCTCGGATTCATCACTCTAAATCTCATTTACTAAACTCAAATCCCTCAAAATCAACAGCATTTCTGTATCTATTCTGCATAATTATCATTCATGCATGTTTTCATAAGAATTGCATTTTAGCACTAATTTCTGCACAAAATAAGAAGCCAAAAATCCAAGCCAAAATGACATCTAAATAGCCTAACTTCGCGGATTTTTAACTAATTCATGCTAACTCCGAATGACACAAAACTACCTCCTCTGTGTATATATCACTAACAAGAATAAAGGAAAAATACAAAAAAAATCACTAACCCAAATAAGTGGATCCAAAACCCAAACCCTAGTTTCAGGATTTTCGGACTAAAAACCTCATATATTCCTCATCTAGTGTCCGTTTTAATCCTACTCACTTTCGAACAAATGTGCATTCAATTAACTTCAAAACAAGATCAAATTCAAGTGAATCAGAGCTCATATGTGAAAGTTGAGTTTTGGGCCTCTTTTGTACATTATGTATTTTAGCGGTATTTGACCTGATATTTTATGTACATATTTTATCAATTAATAAAAATAAAAAAATAGATTAATGCATAATTATTTATCTTTGATTCTACCATATTTTTTTGAATTTTTATCTGATCTAAAAATGACATAAAAATAATAAAACCTGAAAATCAAGGTATTCTATGTCCATAGGATAGCTCAAAATTTCACTTTGTGCAATTGATTGATTTTGGTTTTGATGTGTCCATGAAAGTTGTAGATCTCATCGAGACGAGCAATTTTCGTCAAGAAACCTTTGTGAACCGAGGCCATATGTTATTTATTTTGGATTTTATAAGGTATTTAATTTGCGAATTTTGTGGAGCTGACACGTGGCAGCTCCTGGAGGCACCACGTGTAAGCCATTTTTGGATTTATTTATTAATGTTTTTATAAAAAATAATTAAAAAAATTAAAATCAAATATTCGCACGTGCGAGGCACGTGCCCGCGCCCCCCTTTTCCCTTCAACGCCACGTAGCTCTCATCTGGTCGCCCGATCTCGGCCGATCGGACGACAAGGGGTCGTTGTCTTCCCCAGAGCATCTTTTCCCAAATATCCGCTGGATGCACCTCAAATCCCCCTCTTGGTAATGATAGCACCTTGAAGCCCTCCGTCTCCGGCGAGATCCAGCCACACCACCCGTGGCCGTTGCAGTGGCGACCGCCGCCGCACTTGCTGCCCAGCTCCGATCTTCGTCGAGCTACGACTCCGATCAATGTCCTTCACCTCCGATGCTCAACACCACCACAACACTTCATCATCACCAACTGCAGCACTCTGATTCCAACCACGGTCGACTTCGACCTCCTCTGACAGCCCGCTGCGCCACCGCCAGGAGCGGTGGTCCTTCATCGCCATAGACACCGCACCGCCCACATCCGCCACTCGCCGCCGGTCCTAGACCCGAGGCCCCCGCCACGCGCCTAGCACGTGGGCAAGGGGAACGTCTCATTCCTACGGGTCTCGTGCTGGGCACGTGACCACGTGGGTACTTTGCGAAAGTACCCCTGGAGGCTTCCTCATTTGCAGCTTTACCCCCAGGATCACGTGCATAGCACGTGACCTGTTGGGAAAATTTCAGGAAGGACCCGCGATTCTCGATAATTAAACGTAGGTCCCTCTCTGCTTGTTTTCATATTTATATACTGCATTTGTGCCCCTGTGTTTGCCCTCTGTTTTGAACCTCTTCTCTACATTATTTTATTATTCAAAAAATAGCATAATGTTTGTCATTTAATTCTCTACAGTTTTACATATTGTGGATTTTTTATGGTCGATGGTTAGTTAATAATTAATTATTCTGTGGAAAATTTCATATTTTGCCCATTTCTTGCTCTGAAATTCATATTTGATTAACTCTTGCTCTGAAAATTCCCGAAAAATCACATATTGTAGAATTAATTGTGCTTGACATCCCAAAGATTTGCATTCGCATGCATAGTTTGCCCTGTAAAAATCATTTTGCATATTTCAATTTTTTATTTTTAATAGGTATTGAAACTAGGATTTTCGAGGTTTAGGATTTTTCTAAGATCCATTACCTAAGAATAGATCTTAGATAATTTTGTTCCTTGAAAATAATTAGGTTTAATATTTATTATAATTAAATATTGAAATTCATTCTGTTTGCATTTAAAAATTCATAAAAAATTCATATTGCATCCAAAAATTCCAAAAACCATACAGTGCATTTATTGCATCATATTTTGCATTTTGACCAAGTTTGATATTTTTCGAACATCGTTTGAGCATAATTCATATCTTAGTCCCTAAAATAGGCCTAATTTGCATTTTGCATCTTTAGTTGTTAAAAAAATTCCAAAAAAAGACCTCCTCGAAAACCACGCACGAATTTTTATAGACATATTTCTAGGTTGTTCCTTTGCCTCCTTGTGTTCGACCTTGAGACTTGAACAAGTAAAATAAACATAAAATCACATTCATTAAAATCGAGAAATATTTTGTGTGGTTACTTTCGTGACCGATTCCGATTGCCGCCTACAACGAAACAACATTATTTTTAAGCACGATCACATAAATACATCTTATTAACGCGGTAATTTCGGATTCTTCAAGCACACCCAACAATTTCAAAGTGTCTATTTGGACAAAAGCTATTAGGACCAAGGAGTAGGTCTAGCACCCAAAAATAATCTGAGATCTTTTGACAGACACATTGATCAACAAACCAAAAATATACATGCATTGAGTAATAAGGCACTCGAGAAGACTCTTGTTCCAAATGTCAAGGAGACAAGAAACTATACAATCATATGCCCTCCATTATATGGCCTTCCATATACAATTTCATGTCTGACAAACTAATGAGACAGTGGACTAAACGCAATAAAAGACTTATTCCCTGGTGTTGAGGACTAGGTCTAGAGGATAGTCTCCAGAACTGGGACCATGGGTGACATCTCAACTCGACTATGATGATTGCAGTACACTAAATGCCATATCTTTATATTTTATATACAAAACAGAGAGTCTACTAATTAGATAAGTTGGATTCCTTTTGACTAGAGCGTGGTTGAGCCCAGTATTTTTGGAATACTCAAATTAAGGGTCCTGGGTAAATTGAACCTTAAAAATTCACATGCACTGTCATGAACTAATCTGGCCCCTTCATTCTTTAGATGCTCAAGGATGATCATAGTTTAAGCTTACGGGGATGATGAATATCTGATTTATCATTGCTATACTCCCTTCTTATCCTCAGAGCATAATCACCTTCATCCAAATCATCATTAATTCTGCATTATTAACATCTGGCCTTCTTCATATAAATAACCATAATTTTTGTCTATAAATTAACCCCGATATTTTATTTATTTTCCTTATTTTATACCCTATTAAAAACTCCTTAAAATTTTGATTCATTATTGTAGATATTTGTTTTGGTGTTGAAAATAAATCAAAAGGATAGAAAATCACAAAAGCTTTTAAATCGATATTTTTATCTATTAGAAAAACTTCCAAAAATATTTTCTTGTGTATTTGCTCTCTTTTGACTTTTTACTCAACATAAAACTTGTAGAACTCCTTGAGATCTACAACTTTCATGTTTTGACTTTTTGCTAATTTTTCTCCATTTTATTCTTTATTATGTCTATTATTTTTTTTTGAATAATCTAATTGGGCCATGTGGCGTCGTCTGGGTCGCCCATGTGGCCCCGTCTCCACGCGCCACCTGACCTTTCTCTTGGAAGATCATCTCCTCTACATGCCTTCATCCTAGCTGCTCCTCTTCCGCTCTCTCTCGACCCTTGGATCTCACCCCTGATCAGATCTCCACCTCTCATTCCTGCCTTCACCCCACCGTTGGATGGCGGTGCCCATCCAACAGCTGGTAACCCACCACATCCCCTTCTTTCCCACCCATCGTCAGATCCTTCTCAAATACCCCATCTCCTCAGTCCATCTCTACTATTGGATTTGATCTACGCCACTCACCCGCACCCACTTCTTGGTCATTGGATTGCTTGATCCAACACCTCCTCTTCATCGCCTACCTTCAGATTTGTTCCATTTCTCCCATGCGACACCCACGCACCCTTCCTATTTTGGACACCACCCCGAGCTCTCTCTACACTACCTAAACATCCCCTCTCATAGATTTAACGTCCCTTCCTTTCTTGCAGCTTTCAAACCCTCAAATCATGTCCTTCACCCTTCGCACGACCATTGCAAACACCCTCCACCACTACTAAAATAACCAAGTTCCACCACTTTAAATAACCCCCTTCTTCCCACTTCCAACCTCATCCACCACTTCACAGGCAGAGGCCCAGCTTCTCCTGCCCCGACGATGACAATGGAAGGGCAAGTTGATGAGGTGAAGACAACCTCAGCCTAGGTGTCGACCCTCAGCATCGCCAGTCGAGTAACGATAGTTCCGCCACCATTGAGCATTGAGTCATGGACACCCTCTATGTGGAACAACTGGAGATTTGCAAAAAGCTCAGCCCAAGCCCCTCCTCCATCATCGATTACCTCCGATCAGGTATGCTCCATCTCCTTGCTTTTTCTGAGTTTTCTCTTTTTTCTCGGCACACATATATCCTACCCTTCAATTGAATCTCTTTTGAGATCCTCCATACACCGAAGATCCACACTTCACCCTTTGATCTCCCACTTCCCTTCTCCAGAACCCCATCCGCTTCGACCATCTTCCTCCTCTTATAAGGAGGAGGAATCTGTTAGGGCTCTGCCTCCTTCCACCTCAGCCCTCCATTCACCTCACAAAATCCAGGCACTTGTTGCTTCGGATATCATCTAACAAATGTAAGTACAGTTCCTTCAATGGTCGGAAGTATCAACCTATTTCCATTCTCGAGCAGGAACTCCGATGGAGTTGCATTGTCCCAACGATCTGCCCATCTTTACCAACTCCTTGGTTGACCATCACCTTCACGAGACCTCCACGATGGTATTGGGACCTTCTGTTTAGTAGCTAGAGGATGGAGGAGGAGGGAGACTCTCATCGGAGCCCTACTAAGTCCATCGTAGGAGGTGATGTTGCATAGTAATGAAGAACTACATGAACCACCCGATCATGATGATCAGATGGCTCGGATGATCTCCAAGGAAGCTCCTCGACCCTACATCCTAGGTGGACCAAGCCACTTCCCGAAGATCTGAGCCAATCCCACGTGGACTCTCGAACCTGCTACCTGGCCGGCACATGTGCAACGTGCATGCGGTTTGGGTAATTTGCAATTGAGCTCTTAGAAATTCTAATAATTGCAAATAGGTATTGCCTAGGGGCTCCTGCCTTACATGTCGCGCCTAAGTAATTTGTAGAGACACCCCGCTGGATTTTTTAGAAATTGCAGAAATGCCACTACAAAGGACCTTTATGCAAATTTCATGCATTTTATCTTCATGTTTTTACTACATTTATACCCTTGCACTCTTTATTTAATATCTTCAGCATAGGAACTTTGTTTTCATTGATTTCTATTTCATTGTGTTGCCAAATTATTCTATTTATGATGATATATTTTATTCAGCAAATTGACACCTTATTCTACATGCAAAATTCTAGGTTCTCATTGTGTCCACTACTCCTCATTTTAAATCCCAGTATTAGATCTTTAATGAACATTGATGCTCAATTTTATGATGAAATTGAATAATCCTTAATTGCTCGGTTATTGAGCTAATTTTAGGGCATATTTTTATATGCATCCTCATATTATATTGCACTATTTTATATTGGTAAAATCCAAAATAAATACTATATATTTCTCATTCAACCCATGCATCATATTCTCATTAAATCTTGCATCGCATTTATTTTGCATACAATAAAATAAAATAATATGCATCTCTCATTTTATGTGCAACTTGGTTTAACTCCGGATCATTTCATGCATATCATCTATTGTCTGTGCATTTTGTTATGTGCATTGTGTTTGCATTGGAAGACCCATATCAATGAATTTATTCATTCTTATTTAATAACCGATAAATAGATGAGGAGGTTCTTGTCCATCTGTTCGACCTTGGTACACTTGCCAAGTTAAATTCTTCGCATATTCAAAAGTGTGGTTCTGCATGGATCATTTTCACCATTTGTACTATAATAAGATACAACTATTGATGTGGTGAAAACAAGGTTCATCAGTGTTAAGAATATAAATCATAGTTACTCATTGTATCCCCAGCTAGGGCACTTATGTATTTTTCCCTTTGGGCTCTCTAGGGTTTTGTCCTATATATGGACCCCAAGACCTATGGAATAAATAAGCTCTTTCATTCTTTCTTTATTCTCCACATGCTCGGAGTAGCGGTCCTAGACCAGTGTTTTGACATAATCCTGCCACTACCGCCGGCCCCCTCTCCCACGTAGCCTCCCCTCCTCTCCAACGGTTCTCTCCGCACCAACCTAGCAGTTGTGTCGTGCCGGTAGCTCGTACGCCGCTAAGTGGCCCCACGCTGCTTCCCTGTGGCTCCCTGAGGTTCCTCCCTCTGCCGCCCACACCCCACTCGTGGCCCCTTGCCGCCACTATTGCCCCTCCTGAGGCCCCCACACGGTATATCGCCATCATGTAGCCTCTCCTACGGCCCATGCATTGTCTTCTCGCCCCCATGGCCCTCTAAAGTTCTTGGCGTCGTCCCCCCGCCCTTACGTCCCCGTGAGGCATCTCGCCCCTATGGCCCCCCTGAGGCATCTCACCCCTGCCTTCTTGACCCACGGCCCCTCCTACATCCTACAGTACCTCCTGCGCCTCTACGGCTCTACAGACCCTCCTGCAGACTCCTGCGATACCCTCTCGCCCGTGCGGCTCCCTGAGGTCCCTGGTGCATCTCCTCTAAGGCTTCCTCCTTGCTAGGTCTTGCACTAGCCAGACCTCTTCTTGATGTACTACTAGGTTCAAATGATACCTAAGACTATAACGAATATCTAGGTCACTTATTCTTGACATGTGTGACCACCATGGCATCTGCTTCTGCTCCCAGAGAACCCAAGCCCTTGTATCTGACTTCATCTATGATGGCCCAGGGCACTTCTATCAAACTCAAGGGCTCATAAAACTATGTACTGTGGTCTCATTCATTCAGAGTATTTATCGATGGTCAGCGAAAGAAATATGTTCTTACTACAGATCCTCCCTAGGTGACAGAATCGAACAATGATACCTGGTATGTAGACAACTATCAGGTAATAAACAGTGTCGATCTGAAAATAGCCTCCAATAGTCTATATAAGGAAACTACCAAGGTAATGTGGGAGAGTCCTGAGAAAACTTATTCCCAGAAGACAACCAAGTCCAGGCTCTCATATATCTACACACGGATTTGGTCTGCCAATCAAGGGGATACATCCTTGATAGAGTTCTACCTCCTCCTCACATTCCTATCTGAGAAACTCCTTATCTTCCAACCTGCTTGTTGTGACAAACAGATCGGAGAACGAGCAGAATGGCAAGTATACTGTTTCTTATCAGGACTACACCTACAATACAAGCTTGTGAAGGATGAATTTCTGACTTCTGCTGCTCTTCCCTCTCTTGAGACCATCTTTGGTCGTCTACATGAGCGTGAGTCTCCTCCCCCCCTCTATCTACTGACACAATGGCACATTTTGCTAGAGGGTGCTCGACCTACCAAGGGGGGTGTGGACGTGATTTTGGTCATGGTCGTGGACGTGAGCATGGACGAGGGCACGACTAAGGTCGCGGCCATACGTGATCCTACTACTACCCGCTATCCAGCATGCACACATTTTGGAAGCATGAATCATCCGTCAGAATGTTGTTGGGCAAAGTTTGGCATGCCTCCTAATTCCAATAGTTCTTATGAGATTGTTTCCTCTGATGGCGCCTATGATACTATGGATACCTCTCATTTTCAGTCTTCCAGTGGCAGACATACTCCCTTTACTATAGCCGAGTATGCTCACATTCGATAATTGTTACAGAACTCTGCTAGTGACACTTCTGCTTCTGGACCCACTACTAGTCTGGCTGCCACATCAGGTACAATTGCCATCTCTGCCTCTACGTCTGCTTCTGCATGGATCATCGACTCGGGTGCGTCAACTCATCTGACAGGAGAAGGTAGCCTTCTCACCTCATCCCAGTTGTCTTCTATTGTGAAAACCATTCGTGTGGTAAATGGTGCTCATTCCCCTATTACTAGTGTGGGGACCATGGATTTTTCCTCCAAACTTCGGCTAACTGGCGTTCACTGTGCTCCTGACTTTCCCCTGAGTCTATTGTATGTTCATAAGTTGTGCATTGAGCCTAATTATCGAGTTATATTTGAGGAACCTTGTTATTATTTTCAGGACATCCGGATGAGACAGATTCTTGGTAGGGGACATGAGAAGAATGGTCTCTATTATCTTGATATTCCTTCTGACTCTGGTTTTGCTAGAGTGTCTGATGAATATGTGATTCATCATCGCAATATCTTGATCTTAGCAAAATTCCTGAGTAAAATCTCCAATAAAAGTCCATAAAATTAATAAATTAACAAACTGACTCTTGTGAATAAAACACACTAATTGTTGTATGTTTTATTATACAAAATAAATTAATAATAAAAATCTGCAAAGTAAAGGAGTTTTCATCTATAAATAGCCCAAAACATCATATATTTTTTATAATTTCATTTCAAATCCTTTTTGGCTAATTCTTTTTCTAACTTGTTGATAAAAATGTATATAAAATTCTAAAATATAAAATAAATTCCACATCTAATAAATACTCCTAGATCCCAAAGAGAAAAAGCTGTAAAGTCCAACTTCGCGGCCAAATTCCCCCTCCGTATGAACTCCAAATTCACCAAACTCACTTTTAAAGTTTAAGTTGGAGATTTATCTATCCAAAGGAAGTGGTTTCACTAAAAGTGGAGCTCGTTTGTAAAATTTGAGTTTTGGGACCTCCATGTATATTGTATATAATGTAAATATTCATTCTTTCTTCATTTTTATTTATTTTTTAAACTACTAAAAAATCTAAAAAAATCACTATTGTGTTGTATTTTCTTTCTAGTATTTTATAGTATTTTTTCTATTGTAAATATCTCTTATTAAAAATACAAAAAATATATATAAATTAGAAAAGCAAAAATATTACATGTTGTTTGTCTTCTTTTGTCAATTCGCCACTATTTTGTCTTCTTTTATATTTTATTGTATTTTAGTAGCCTACTTTATCTTATAATTTATTCTTTATTTAATTCTCATTCTCTACAATAATCACCCATACAACTCCATTATTCCACCATTTTTGCTAACTTCTAATTCAACTCCACCTCCATTCCACTCCACCTCCATTCTAACCTCCATCTCTTTTTATACATCTCATCCTCCTCATTTTGTACTTGATCCATATTTATGTGATGAGAGCCTACTTCCCATAGTTGAATCGGTGACAGCTACGCAACCACAGTCGAGCGACGACATCCCTCTCTCCGGTGAGATCCGTTGGCTTCTTGGCCAACATTGGAACCGCATCCGCACGCTGTTCGAGCTCATCACTCGCCAGCGATTCGAGCGAGGATCGTGCTCCTCGTGAGCACATCATAAGTGATCATTTCCATATTAGGTAATTTCCTTTTATTTTTATCTTTATCACATTGCATCACCACCCCTTTGTCACCTTCATTTGTTCATATTTGCATTTATCACATCACTTCATCATATTATTATCAACTAAACATTATTACATTTGCATTTGTTTTCTCCTTGTTAAATAAAAGTTAAAAAATACAAAAAATAAATTAAAAAATGCTTCACAACACATCAGTAAATTATTCAAAAAAAATTAAAAAAAAACAAAAAAAATGGAGCAGCATCCTTGGCCCCCTGCCGCTACCGGTACTTTCGCACCTCCCAGCGTCGCTCCCTCGCCCCCCCTCTACAGCCGTGCCATCGTCGGTGTCCTGCAGTGGCTCCCCGCGGCACTGCGCCCCCTCCTCCAAGTGTGGCTCCTCCAACCGCGATGCTCCGCCCATCCTCGCCACCTCAGCCTGCAGGAGACCAACCTCCCACACAGCCATATGTGGATCCTCCAACGCCATCACTGCCCCAACGACGACCTCCGCCTCTGCCGGTGCTGCCCCTTGCCGCCCCCCATCGGCAGCAAACCCCTCCATCGTGTCTCCCTAACGTCCTGTGAGGAAGAAGGTCTTTATTTCTTTTTTATTATTTTTTGTATATTTTGCAAATTTTATCCTATATGTTTTCGTATTTGCAAATCAGTCCTTGTACATAGTTGGCTTGCATGTTGCATTTTCTATTTTGCATAGACACCCATGTTGTATATTAATTTGGACCTCAATTTTGCATTGTTTTATTTAATGAAAAAATTCATGATGTTGAGCAACTAATTTTCTATCTTCTAGATATTTATTTATATTTTTATGGGTTACTGTTAATTAATTAAATTATTTAAGTGAAAAAGTTCATATTTTACCCAATTTGTGGTCATAAAATAGTACCTCACTCACAGTTGCTTGAAAAATATCACCAAAATCATGAATGATGCCTTGAAGTATGCTCTAATTACTATACAAATTTCATCGCAATTGGAGTTGTCATGTGCCTTGAATAAATTGTAGAATAATTTTGTGGATTGATTTTTCATTGAATCTACAAATCATATTTTTGCAAAATTTCTACTCTTCTGGATAATTCATCTACATATCTTCTTGAGATAATCCATACTTTAGTTACTTTGATAATGTGGATTTATTGGGAATTAATTACTCACTATCACTTTGTTTTCATTAAAAAATCCATAAAAAATCATATTTTCCCAAAAAATTCCAAAAATGTTTATGTTTTACTAAAATTTTCATGATTTTTACATTCTGTTTGTGTGAAAAATTGTTATAAAACCCATAAAAAGTAAGCATTTTTCATTGTTGCATTTTAACACCTAAAATTACAAAAAAAATATGTTTTACATTCATCACTGGATTAGATTTCTTGGAAAAATATAATTTGGCTAAATATGGTTAATTTCATATTAAAAATAATTTGGCTAAGTTGTATCTTTTCTTATTAACTTAATTCATCTGTATTGCATTTCGCATTCTTTTTGCATTAAAAAAACAAAAAAATATCCGCATTGGAAATCTGGACTTAAATTTTTGAATGAACCTGAAGTTGTTCCTTTGCCTCCCTGTGTTCGACCCCAGACTTGCCTGGGATATAATATAAAGCCGAGACACTCTTTATTCTCTTGGTTATGACTGATTCGCTAAGTAGACATATTCCAACAAGTGCAAATAAAATCATGTGCTCGGCGAACTCGTCAGATGGCGTCATTGCCTCTTAAGGCATAATTTAAAAAATCAGATTTAGATTTTCACTTACTCGGGTAGTATGAACCCCGAGCCACCTTGTAACTAATCCATTTTCTCTCAATTATTTTTCTGTGTATTCTTGTATATATTTTATTGTTGATCTCTCTAATATAAATTTTATTTTCCTTGTGATGGCCCAGTGTACTTGGAGTGCATTGGAGGTCAGCGGAAGTGATGCGTGCTGACTGCTGAAGGGCGAGGATAATTAATTTATTTTTGAGAGAGTTTTTATAAATTTTTGTAACTATCATATAGTAATAATTTAGGTTACTTGCTCCATTATATAGGCTCTTTTTTGAGAGATCGCGCGTGCAAAAGAGACTTGGACTTTACTTTGTGGTGTGTCGAGACCTGTTTCACTCTCTAGTGAGGGTGGGTATCGACTTGAGTGGCGAATTTAAGATAAGGCACACAGTAGTATAACAACAAATTTGTTTGTGCCCACCACAATTTAGGCCACGCATATCTTAGAAGATTCACTTATCTGATAAGATTCATAATGGGATGCACATAGACACGTACAACTTAGCTCAAATTAAATCAATTATTTCCCGCAAATAGTATATTGTTTAGGTGTGGTTTTCTCGATCTACATTTATTTAGTGTAACTTTAAAAATTCAGTTTGCATAATGCATGTAGAGTGCTAGGATATACTGTAAGTATACCTTCTTCTAAGCATGCATCATCGTTTCACGTTTGCATTCTGATTTCCGATTCCCTTCTTGGTTTACAACTTAAGGTCAAAAAGGAAATTGGGACTGAACGGTAGATGTGTTTGTGTACTCAGATTAAATTTCAAGTGATAACCTAACTCTAAAATTGGGACTGAATTGAGCGGGTCGATTTAAAAAGTTGGAATAAAAGGAACCTCATTCACGGGTGCATAAAGCCCTCATTGTGTGATTTACTTGCAAGTGAGAGAGAGACAACCCTAGGATAGAGCCAAACCAGGATTTCTTACATACTATCGGTTCTTTATTTTTAGCCGATTAGCTACTTTTTAGTGAGGAATACGGGTAGCCGGTAAATGGTCCAGACTTCCTTAGCATAGTGGAAGGTTTAGAGGACACCTTAGTCCTCAAGGAAAGGTCCGCACTTACTCCTATACTGGTTGAAAGTAGGTCCAACTAATCGTAAAAACCGGGACAGTTTGTAGGAAAATACGGGCACCTAACAACTCGTTAATCTTTCCAAGATTGTTTTATCATCAACGAAAATTGACCAGATAATTCAGTCAAACCCTTACGGCAATCACATGTTGAGTTGGTGAAATTGAGGGTTTGAATTGCGTTTGTATTGTGTGAGTTTTACCATGCACATTTATGTGCATTTTAGAACTAGTGCTTCATTGAATATCTTCTTCTAATCAGTTCTTTTGGCATCAAAGATGACTAATTGGGGGATATTTATTCGAACTTTGCGAATCTCTCCTTGAACCCTCCAAGAAGTATGTCTTCTAAGGTCCAAGCACAACTTGCACCAACCTGGACTCATGACCCTCTTGAGCCCAGGATCACCCACTCTCGGGATGGTTACTCTCTAACCATTCCCTTTCTCTCTTCCCACCTCACCGAGGAAGACCTTACCTCGGAGAGAATATCTTGATTCATAAATCCTATTCTAATCATGAACACCTTGCTGATTCAAAACCTAAAGAAGATACAAGAAAAATGCCTCCAAAGAAGGAAGAAGAGGAAGAAGAACACCATGAAGACTCGATGAGAATGGTGCTTGCCAGATTAGCTGCATCAGAGCAGTAACATGCATTACTCGGAGCTCAGTTAGGACAGCTCAATGTTGGGGTCGAACCACCAATGGATGTGGCGTATAACCCTGTACAATATCAAATTCAGAGTTATTTGAGTCCAGCCGAACCTGAAGTTGATTTTGAGTTAAAGCTGCGGTTTCTGAACTTATTGTTGCACTTTAATGGAAATGTTTCTGAGGAACCATATGCATTCCTTAGGGACTTTGAGCTCATTTGTGCTAACCTCAAACATCCTAAGGTTAGCCAGAATTATATTAGGCTCACAACCCTTCCATTAGGCTCACAAGCCGACTACTGGGTAAAGAACTTGGAAGTTATAGTCGCCACTTATGCCTAGTTATAGGACTTGTTTCTAAAGAAGTTCTACCCGCCAAGTAAAACTAACAAGATGAGGACGCGCATTACAAGTTTTTCCCAATTACCCCATGAAGCCTTTTGTGATGCTTGGAAAACATTCCAGGACATCCTGCATAAGTGTCCCTGTCATAATTTAGATAACAACATCTTGGTCCAGTCATTCTTCACTGGTCTCAACCCTGAGATGCAGGGTTTAGTGAGCGTTGCATGTGGACGCAGCTATACATTATGAGGAACAAATACCATCTGGAAGGTATTCGAGCAGATGGCTGAAACTAGCCGCTCACAGATGGCGAGCAGGGCCTATACATCGTCCCCCAGTTCACTCTCATTTGGAGGGGGAAAATCAGTTGTAGTCGGTCTCTCTCAAGATGTGATCCCCAGCATGGGACTCCTTGCAGACAAGCTTATAGTAGTCGAGAAGATCGACAGGTCGATTGATGAATTAGATTGGAGCGTCTACAAACTTCCAAAAAAGATGGAGGAGTTCACTGAGAAGGTATCTAAGATAAGGATACATGCCGTAATTACACCCGCTGCTCGCATATACCGAGTTCACCATGTTCAGGAGTAGTTGGTGTGAGGGCAACCCCAGTCGTGGGAGCATGACCAATCCTATGCCCACTCTTTCCAGCAACCACCTAGAGGAGGCTCCACCGGTTTGGGAGGTGAATGAAGTATGGTATCACTACAACAATATAGATCTATAGCGACACTTTTTTTATTAATTGCGCAACGAATAAAATGTCGTTATTCCATCTCATGATGAATTTATAATTCGCTGTAAGAATCATTGCTATATAAGCCGTTGTTAAAATTTTAGCAACGATTCATATTCGTTGAGAAATTCAAAATCGCAACGAATACAAATTGTCATGGAATTAGTTTTTTTTACAACATATAAAACCGTCACCATTTGAACATGTCAACGCTTTTTTCCATCACCATACATAGCTTATTATCAGAGCATGATTTGTTTCACTCCAACAACAATAAGCAAAGACCACTACATTTGTTTGAAATGGTGTGAAAACATCATAACTTTCAATACAATCGATGCTTTTGTTGACCCCATGTTTAAACGATGTGACGACAATCAATCTGAATCACAATATCCATACATAGCGCAATTTAAACACAAATTAAAAAATATATTCATTGCTCAAACACAAATTGAAACCTCGATACATATAACATCAATAGCAAGTTTAGAACTAACTAGATAAAAATATCCAGAATATCAATAAATAGAGTAATTTATTTGATATCTACACTACAGAAATTTGATTAAATATATTGAAATCCAGTCAAGTACTAAAATTTATACGAGATCAAAGTACTCGTAAAGAGCTTATATACTAACATTATCAATGTTAAACTAGCAGGACTATAAAAATCAGACAAACTCTATGCAAGATCAAACTACCTGTGCAAATAGTAAGTCTCTCATCTCATCTCTTTTTGAAATTTCAAGTTGGATTGGTTAGATCCATCCCCTTCCAGCAATTAGGGAATGAGGTCTTTGGGTCCCCTTACTTTGGGAAAAACTCTATTTCCTGCATTATGAATATCATAAGATATCATTTCAATTCAATACTTCCTTTGAAAATGATTTTGTAGACTCATCATCTTATAATCAAAATAGAAACATGCATAAGCCAGAAATGAGTTGACAAGTACTAAAACATATATTTTTATGGTAGAAAATCCTTGATTTGACATAAATATATATGAGAATCATCTATAGATATATTGTTATCATTCTTTCTTAACAATCCTTTTTTGTATTCTGATTTTATAATACAAAGAGTAGTGATATACAAAGGCAACGCCTCAATGAGGTTGATTTTTCCTTGAAAATATCTCAAGGCATACGATTGAGCGCATAAGATGTATTTTTTTAAAAAATAAGCATAACCTATGATGTCTTAAGTGGATCGTTCGTGAGCTTCCATGCAAGAAATTTAAAGTAGATGTTAGATTACAATAATCAGATATTCACAAGTGAAAAGCTCGTGGTGCAAAAATGTTGTTCCCGGAATTACCCCTTCTTTTGAATCAAGGATCATCCATTAATAAACTACCATGTATAAGAAACTGTGAATATCGCCTTTGTATATTATACGTACATGGTATGTAATGCCATCTTCTATATGTCTCATCCAATCTAGGCATGTACCATAATTAGTACATTTTTTCAACTTCTTGTTGCAACATATTCATACACTTACACGCATTCACTCAAAAACACTCATAAAACACATACACACACTCTTAAACATACACCCATACACAAACACACACACACACCCATTAACACATTCTTCCACATGTGTACATTCATGTATTTGTGTGCACACCCACCTTCTACTCTCTCTCTCTCTCTCATCTACATAAATTCACATATGGACACTAATATACACATACTCACAAATATACGCATAAGCATACTCCTACGCACATTCACATGAATACACATCTACCTGAGCAGACAATATGGTACAATCACTTGCACATACAGTCACATACACAAACATACATATACACGTCTACACATAATTACACAAACATGCATTTGCAGATGCAAGCAGTATCACACAAACACTCACATATGCAAACAAATTCACACATTCACACAAACACTCACACATGCAAACAAATGTACACATTCACACAAACACACATTTACATACATAAATTCACATACACGCTTAAGCACGTACACGCAACACATATTTATGCACACACTTAAACACACTACACACATAATCTCAAACATATGTAGTGGATACAAGGCGACTCGTATGAGTGCACACCCAAGAATGCATTGTAAACAAGTACAAACATACTCATCCATACGGTTAGTGGAGCATAGAAAGAATGATATGATACATCATTAAATATAAAAGAAATAGTCTTCCACCCACGTATCAATATTCAATCAAATAATCTTACCAAAGGATATATAATATTACCTTGACAATTTTTACAAAGGGAATCTCAATGATCATGAACATCATGCTTCTACCTCAACTAGAGAATCGTTCAATGGTTCTGTATATGAGACAAAGACAAAGTATAGACATAACAACAAAAGTTCACTTAATAAATTTCAAAGGAGTTATGGTATCCTTAAACACCTTACATTGCTAACACAAGAGAAAAGTAAAAGAATGAAGTCATCTCAATGTTAGATACAAATATTTGCAAGACATGATCAAGAAGTCATCTTAATGTCATATATTTCAAATTATCACGATAATATGTGTGTCTTGGGGATTGGTAGACCAATAACTAATATTTTTGTATTTGTAAGGACCCATATGTCATTCCACATTGTAATTAAGATTCAATTCAATTTAAAATAGACACAAAATTAGACACCTTGCAATCAAAAACCAACATAATGGACTAAATTGCAGTTGAAAACTATGAAAAATAAAAGCATGATAGATACTAATATGTTGTTTTTTTATAAGAATAAGATTTGAAGCTTGGTACATATTAAGCAGATTAAGAGGAAAATTTTGATATTTGTAGAACAAATATTTACCTTGCTCGAAATGTATCTGTTCGCAAATGTAACTGAGTTCATCATCATAAAATGACAGCATAAATCCAACATGTCCATTCCGCAGAAGGATATAAATGTTCAGAAGCTCTTTTTTGAACATGATATCAAAATTGACATGTATTAAAAATAACACTATATTCTATCACAAATCGGAGAAAAAGAAATGCATTGGCATATGTAGAAACCTGACATGGAGAATACATTTTCTCATTTCTTGTCATCATACTTGCATTTATTGTGTATCACCAAAGCGAGTAGAAACATGCAAGGAATAATTTTCTATAGGAGAATTGAAAGTAAACAATATACCTCACAATTATAGATCTGAGCAGGGAACCAAAAGACTTCCTTCTCCAGTGTCAGATACCAAGATATGATCGATTGATAGGCGAAGAGCTCTTGATCTTGCAACCATTATCAAGTCTGAATCTCAACAAGGAAAGTGGCTACATCAGGAGCGAGTTCCCGATCCAATTATTTGATCTACAATCATCAGAAGGTTGCATCTTTTCAGAAGATATGTACGCAAGACATAATCCACAAGCAATGTTAATTTAGAACGGAATGTGAGGAACAATATAAAATTATATGATGCATAACAAAACTCAAGCTCTATCGAGAAACATAGGAGGAATGTATGTCTGGAACTCTGTGACCAGGATAATAAATTACTACATGACGCATAACAAAAATCTGAGCGCCATAAAATTCGTGAAATTTTATACCATGGATCCCAACAATATGAAGAGAATCCATTGTTTAACTTAAAGCAATAATTAAAAGAAAGAATCCAAAAACTTTATACCATGGCTTTTTTGTTTACAGTAAATGATCGGATTGTTCGAAGTAGAGCTTCTCTCCTTCGTTGATGGCATCCTAATCGAATGACTCATGTTTGACCTGGAGCAAGTCATGTGTTTGTATTATTTCAACTTTTTGTTCCAGGCGGTGGGGGTCTCCAAAATGTCGATATCCAAGAGCTCTACTCAGGTGCTGAGTTCATCGATAAGTGATGCTCTGCTACTTCAGATCCCAGTTAAGGATGAGGATGATGGTAATGTGGCTCGATGATCAGACCTCCAGATGATGTATGCTTATCAGAGGCTATGTGCTTCAAAACGAAGGTGACTCTGATGACTACGGACTGAAAAGGATGAAGAAACTCCTGCTATGTGTCATCCCGATCCTACAAGTAGACGATAATTCGAGCCTTTGAGAACTCGACTAATGTGGAAAATACAAAGCTTCTGAAGGGTAAACGCAAGAAAAAGTTGTGCGATTGGTGATGACGATGCACAACAGTGTGGATTTAAAATGAAAATCGGAAAGGATGGATTGATATGAACGAAAAGTGTAAGTGTATTTCAATCGTAGTTGATTGGAGTAGAAAACTGAATTCGAATGAGAAGGGAAGTAGAAACTTGAATCGAAACTAAAATTATACGAAAAAATCAAACCAAAACAAAATAAACAACATACCTGGAATGAAATCACAATCAAATGGTTTTTTGCTCTACATTTCGAATGAACTGGAAGCTGGTTGCGGTGGATGGATGTCTCCGGCGAAGTCGACCTCACCTACTCTCTCCTTCTCGACCTCTTCAACCCGAATGGGATGCTCCTCTGCCACTGACCTCTCGCTCGCTCGCATGCGCCACCCACAACGTCATCCCTAGCTTCGACCCTAACGCCATCGCAAGCACCACCCCCGGCGTAGCCCCAAGCATCACTCCTAGCTCTGCCACCCGAGCCGCCCCCAACGCAATCGCAAGCACTACCCCCAGCGTAGCCTCCAGCATCGTGCCTATCGCCACCCCTGGCGTCGCCGAATGCCGCCATTGCTAAGAGAAGATGAAAAGTCTGAGTGAGATATGTGCGAAGAGAGATAAGGTTAGGGTTTTTTGGATTTATAAAGTTAGGGTTTTTTGTCAGAGCCAAAGTGGGAGGGGGAGCATGTCGCGTTACTCATTTAAAAATAGCGACGAATAGATATAATCGTCGCTATTACTAATATTATTAGTGACATATAGATATAATCGTTGCTACTGCACATATCGTGACGGATTTAAACAATCGTTGTTAATTAATCATCGTCATAGCAATATATTGTTGTAGTGTATACTCAGGACCCTGCCAAGCAAGGAAGTACGGGAGACCGACATACCTATGAGCGTCTCCTGACCTTTCACAACACCCCATTCACCTCTGCACCACCTCCTTCACAACAGAGCCCTGCATTCCAACCACCCCAGTAGCAACGGCAGCAGTACCAACAGTATGGCCAACAGGGCCATTACCTGGCAAGCCAGCAAGGCCCGTAATCTCAGCAGACACCCCAGCAGCAGCAGCAGAGGCAGTACCCTAGCCAGCAGGGCCAGTCTTCCCATTCTTCTTCCCAGTCTTATCCCCTTCCGACTTTGTCTGGTCCTGTGGACATACAGCAGTAGATACTCGATGAGCTCCGTTCCTACAGGAATGAAATTCATGACTTACGAATGGATGTCAACCGCCTGTCCAATCGTCGAGACGAGAAAACTGCACCCTCTACCTCAATCCCAGCCCAAGTTCAGGCTAACCCCAATTGCCTTAATATATCTAGTTCTCAGCAGCACTTTGGTCAAGTATACTATTCACCATCTCCTAGATTTGAACATGAGATTCTTTCGTGTGACGAGACTAATCATATGTCACTCGGGAGCGGAAGGACCGTGACTGTACCTGATCAGGCGAGGGACATGAGGAGGGGCATCTTTGGAGCTCTACCTGAGAAGTCTTCAGAGGACGAGGAGGAGAGGCAGCATATTCTGGAGCCCCATCAGCACCATTCGAGGATATATATACTCAGGGAGCCGAGAGGAGAAGGAGAGCACGTATGCAGCATTGATACACTTCTGAGTCTACGGAGGACCTTGCATCTCCAGTTGTGCGGATACCACTTCAGCTTCTATTCCACAACCAATACTAGATAATTTTGATTTTCATTCCATGTTGCATCAAAAAGATTCTTGTATGAAGAACTCTAATTCCATTAATGCAAAGAATGATCTTTCAGTTCATGATTCAGATTCTTCAACTTCTATTTACCTACATTCAATCCCTTTCCCCCATGCTCGTACGCCAGGAAAGCGCAACAAAAAGATTAAAAAACATGACCCTGATATGGCACAATTTTGTAAATAAAATATCATTGTAAAGGTGTCATTTGATGTGTATGTGGCTAACCAAACTGCATTCCAAAAATACCTTAAGTTGAGATGCACACATACAAGGGTTAGCAGGAAGAAAGACAACCAAAATATAAAGACACACGTCTTGTCAGTAGCCACAACATATTGTCTCAAGAATAAGTCATTGCCAAAGAAAAAGAGAGACATGGGTGCTCATTATATGGAGAGTCGTATTCAAGACATTGCATTTGCACGCACACTCTTGGATAATGTTTCTTCAATCAACTTACTTTCCTTAGCATTATATCGGAAATTAGAGTTGGGACCACTTCGCAAATCTAGAGCTTTACTCCAATTTGCAAATCGTTTAGTGAAGAGACCTAAGGGGGAAGTGAAGAACGTCGTTATCTCAATTGAGGGAAAGAACTATCAAGTTGATTTCACAGTTTTGGACATGGAGACCTCCAATCATTGGAGAGAATCTCGTATTATTCTCGTGCGACTCTTCCTTAGGACCGCAGGTGCAGCTTCTGATTATGGTACGGGAATGATGAAGTTCCGTTCTCCATGCGGAGGAGTGAACCTTGAGATGAAGCAAACTGAGTGTCAGCGATCCGATTCAGAGAGTAGTACAGAGTACTCATCTTCAGAGGCAGATTGCAGAATGATTAGCACAGTTAGGATTTGGGGACAGATTCCTTCATGATAGAGCGAGACCCTTTCATCAGGAAATGACATAGTGGATGATGCAGTTTGCCAGGTGTTGCCTGATCTTGTTAGAGATGCATCTACTTATTCCTGCGATAACATAGAGATCCATCTGGATCTGTCAGTTCCAACCCCTTCAGAATGATCATAGGACATAGATGATGAGTCAGACGCAGCTTTGGCCAAACTACCGTATTTCTTTGGCGATCCGACTTCCCATACTTCTGAGTTGGTGGCGCGTACTACGTAGCTTATCCCACCTTCATGTTGCATGGAACCAGATTCAGATTCAGTCCAGCCAGATTTGATTAATGATACCACATTGCCAGAACTGAAAACACTTCCTCCTACCCTCTAGTATGCCTTTCTTGCGCGACCCAAAGAGAGATATCATGTTATCATTTAGAAGTTTTAGAGAGGAACCACAAAGCAATAGGCTGGACAGTCTCGGATCTTGTGGGGATCAACCCTGCTCTCTTCTCGTACCATATTTTTACTGAGGATAATGTGAGACTTTCCTGTGAGTTCTAGAGGAGACTTAACCCCAATCTACGGGAAGTAGTAGAGAAAGAGATTTGAGAAAAGGTGCAAAGCAGGGTTTATATACCCTATTTATGACTCGAAGTGGGTGGCCCCGCTTCATGTTGTCCTGAAGAAGTCAGGAATTCAGATGGTCACCAACGAGGAGGGGGTAGAGATCGTGACACGAGTACCCACATCATGGCATGTCTGTGTCGATTACAGGCATTTGAATGTCGTGACCAAGAAAGACCACTTTCCCTTGCCTTTTATTGATTAGATATTGGAGAGACTTGTATGGAAAGAGTTCTTCTGTTTTCTTGAAAGGCACTCAGGCTACAACCAGGTAGATCTAGCCCCTGAGGACCAGGAAAAGACCACATTCACATGTCCATTCGGCACTTACGCTTTCAGGCGCATGCCATTCGGGCTTTGCAATGCCCCAGGCACATTTCAGCGGTGCATGATTGCCATATTTACCGAGATGGTGGCAGATTTCCTGGAAGTGTTCATGGATGACCTCTCGGTCCATGGTGATTCCTTTGATACATGTTTAGCGCACTTGGACCGAGTCCTCACAAGGTGTAGAGAGGTGAATTTGGTACTCTCTTAGGAGAAGAGTCACTTTATGGTGACAGAGGGTATCGTGTTGGGGCATGTCATCTACAAAAGGGGAATGGAGGTAGACCCTGCCAAGGTGGAGGTGATCCAGAAACTCGATGCACCTACCAACGTGAAGTCAGTGCGATCATTTCTTGGGCATGTTGGATTTTATAGGAAATTCATTCAGGATTTTTCAAAGATTGCTCGCCCACTGACTGAGCTCTTAGGTAAAGACACGGAGTTCATTGTGGATCATAGGTGTTTGGAGGCCTTTGATCTCTTGAAGAGGAAGATTTGCACCTCGCATATCCTATAAGCTTCTTACTGATCTCTCCCCTTTGAGATCATGACTGACGCTTCATATTTCGCTATAAGAGCTGTGTTAGGACAACGACGAGAGGGGATCCTGTTTGCGATCCACTATGCGAGCAAAGTATTAGATCCTACACAGAAGAATTACACATTGACTAAAAAGGAAATTCTCGTTGTAGTATGGTCCCTTGAGAAGTTCGGGTCATATATTTTGGGATCTAAGGTAACAATCTACACTGATCACACAGTTATTCGATACTTAATGGAAAAGAAGATGTGAAGGTGTATCTTCTTAGGTAGATTTTACTCCTCCAGGAATTTGATTTGGAGATAAAAGATAATCTGGAGTGAAGAATGTTGTGGCTGACCATCTTTCTCAGATTGAAATTAAGGATTTTCTTGATTAAGAGCGGATTAGAGAGACCTTCCCAGACGAGTCAATTTGTGTTATTGACTCACTCCCGTGGTATGCCAACATGATGAACTATCTTGTCTACAAATAGGTTCCCCATGGTTGGACTAGGAGCAGTATTGATCGACTGAAGTCGGATTCGAGAAGATACCACAGGGACGATCATTTCTTTTTCTTTGAAGGGCCGGATTGTGTTTGGAGAAGGTGTATTCCTCAAGAGAAATACCAGAGTGTTCTCACATATTGTCATTCACTTGAGTCTGGAGGACACCAATTCGGGAAAGGGAACCGCTCACAAAGTACTTCAATATGGATTGTATTGTCGGACCATGTTTAGATATGCTATTGGTTTTGTACGGTCGTGCCCGATTTATCAAAGGATGGGAGGGATAGTTGGTCAGAGAGATGAGATGCCCATGCAGACGGTGATTATTTGTGATGTTATTAATGCATGGGAAATATATTTTATGGGTCCCTTTCCCAACATCCAAGGACATGAGTACATATTGTTGGCGGTTGACTATTTATCTAGGTGCGTGGAGGATATCCCAACCCGAACCATAGACAGCAAGATTGTCTGTAAGTTTGTGAGAGACCATATTATTGCTAGGTTCGGGGTGCCAAAAGTTTTGATATCTAATGGAGGTAGCCACTTTGTGAAATGAGATATGAGATCTTTAGCTATGGACTATGGATTTGAGCATAGACTTACTAGTCCTTACCACCCACAATCCAATGGCATGGCAGAGGTTTCGAATAGAAGGTGAAGAGTATTTTACATAAGTTGGTTCGTCCTGATAGGAAGAACTGGTCCCAGCTCTTGGATCATATTCCGTGGCCCTATACAACAGCCTACAAGACACCATTGGTTACTTCACCATTTAGAATGATATATGGCAAGCCATGCCATTCGCCCGCAGATTTGATTCATAAATCCGAATGGGCAATTAAGCATATTAATTGGATTTGTCACCTAGGCAAACTTTGTCGAGACTTGAACTTGAACGAGCTTGTGGAAATCTGAAACAGGGCAGATGGCAACAGTTTGATTTATAAGGACAAAGTAAAGAGATGGCATAATCAGCATATTAGGTGCAAAGACTTTGTCCCTGGACAAATGGTATGGTTGTTTAATGCCAGGTTAAAGATGTTCCATGGGAATCTCAAATCTAAATGGGCGGGTCCCTTTGTTATTAAGAAAGTACACAGGAATGGAAGTGTAGAGATAGCTGATCTCACAGATGGTGCACAGTCTCATGTGGTAAATGGACAACTGTTAAAGCATTTTGTAGATTCAAAAGAGCAGTTAGTCCAAGTCGAGGTCATCAACTTCATGCAGAGTGAGCATAGAGCAGATACATCATATTACTCTTCATGAAGATGCATCATCAAGATTCAGCAACTTAGAAGATTCAATCACTTTTGTATATTCTCCCTTTTCTGTATATTCTATAGATCACATCGGTTCTCACACTTACTCTTGTCTTATACATAGGCTGACCAGATCCTAACTATGGGGGGGGACCGATACCCTCCATATGTATATACTCTCCATTTCTCCTTTTGACCTCGTCCGCCCCATTTTTGCTCTTCTTCTACATTTAGGTTGACTAGAGCCTAAGTATAAGGGGGGTGGATCGACTTCTATTCTTTTGTTATTTTAGCTATCCTACGGTTAGCACGAGCTATGTCTTTTTATCGTTTCTTGTGCTCTGAGGATATAGCACATGCAAATTATAGCGAAGCGTGTATATATTACATATATACTTTACCCATAGCTTGTACTTTCACGTATTTTTTGTATATACTGTACAATAATTATGGGTGGGTAAAATTGGTAAAAAAATTCAAAAAAACTTTTGAAAAATAAAATAAAAAAATATGCAAAAATCTTTTTTATTTTCCTTTGTTTTTCAAAAAACAACACAAAAAAATCAAAAAAATCACAAAAGAACTAACTGATAAGTTGGTTTAATCCCTAACACATTCACATTCTCACAAGACTTGTGATGTTCTAGAACACTTGGTTATGAGGTCTTGAGATTTTGAGTTAATCAGTCTTAGTCATTAGGGTCCTTGACTTAATTATCACATTTCCCTAGTTTGAAAGATTTGTATGATATATTGCATGCTTTGTCTCTACCTTAAGAATATGATCAACACCTCACATACACGACTGCAGTAATGATGAGATGAGTTGAAATTTCACATGAGGAACTGGGATGAGGTATTTGAGTGTGGACTTGATTTGATGATGCTCAGGGATGGGATAAAATCAACGAAGGCTTCGTGAAACCTGAGTGTCAGCACCTTTAGCCAGTATGAGAACTTTTGTTTATACTATCTCTTGACATTTACCTATGTGCCAGGGTGTGATAAAATCTAAAAAAATTGTTGATCGGTGTGTGCCAACTTTTGGTAAAAGAAGTGGAGCTAGCCAAAAAGCAAAGCAAAGAAAAGAAATATCAATGTTGAAAGAAAAGCGCTCACTATAAAAGTCAAATATCAGAGAGCTTCCACCAAAGACGAGCGCTCCCAACCATTTCAAAGTGTTCACTTGGACCACTACTATTAGTATCAGGAGTGGGGCTAGCACCAAAAAAAGGGCTCTGCATTGTAAATGCTACAAATCTGGGTGTAGAAGGTATAATAGATACTCAAAAAAGGCACACCCCGGTGTACTCCCAGGAAAACAAGTGCAGACGATTCCAACTTCTCTTGACGGACACATTGATCAACAATCAAAAAATACATGTGTTGAGTTAATAAGGCACTCGAGAGGATCCTTGTTACAATGAGAGGGAGAGAAGAAATGACACAATCCTATGCCCTCCATCAACTAACCTTCCATCTACACTTTTAAGTTTGACAATTAAAGAGACGGTAGATTGGATGCAAGAAATGGTTTACTCCCAAGTGTTGAGGATCGGGTTCTTAGGAGAGTCTCTTGGACTGGAACCTTGGGTGACGTTGCGACTCTACTCTTGTAACTGCAGCCAACACTTAAATCATATCCCAACTATATATGTATACAGAGAGAGCCCGATGATTAGGGAAATTGGATACCTTTTGAATAAAGCTTGGTTCAGCTTAAAATTTTAGGATATCTAAAATTAAGAGTTCTTGAACATATCAAGTTTTATATTTACATGCACAGTCACGGGTTAATCCAACTTATTCATTCTTTATTTGCTCGAGGACTAGCAAAGTTTGAGAATAGGGGGTGATGAATCTATGATTCATCATCTCAATATCTTGATCTTAGGAAAATACATGAGTAAAATATCAAATAAATGTCCATAAAATCAATAAATTAATAAAATGGCTCCTTTGAATAAAACACACTAATTATTGTTTATTAGATTGTACAAAAAGAAATTAACAATAAAAAGCCGCAAAGTAAAGGATTTTTTCACCTGTAAATAGCCCAAAACTTCATATATTTTAATAATTTTATTCAACTCTTTTTTGGATAATTCTTTTTCTAACTTGTTCATAAATATGTATATAAAAAACAAAAATATAAAATAAATTCCACCTCAAATAAATACTCCTAGATTCCAAATAGAAAAGCCGCAAAGTCCAACTTTGTGGCCAAATTCCTGCTCCGTATGAACTCCAAATTCACCAAACTCACCTTTAAAGTTTAAGTTAGAAAATTATATATCTAATGGAAGTGATTTCACTAAAATCGGAGCTCATTTGTAAAATACGAGTTTTAGGACCTCGATGTATATTGTATATAATGTAAATATTCTTTCTTCATTCATTTTTATTTATTTTTTAAGATATTAAAAAATCTAAAAAAATCATTGTTGTGTTGCATTTTATTTCTAGTATTTTATTATATTTTTTCTGCTGTAAATATCTCTTATGAAAAATACAAAAAAATATAAATCAGAAAAATAAAAAAATGTACATGTTGTTTGTCTTCTATTGTAAATTCGCCACTATTTTGTCTTCTTTTATATTTTATTGTATTTTAGTAGACCACTTTATATTATTATTTATTTTTTTATTTAATTCTCATTCTCTACAATTACCACCCATACGACTCCATTCTTCCACCATTTTTTCTAACTTCTAATTCAACTCCACCTCCATTCTAACCTCCATCTCTTTTTATACATCCCATCCTCTTCATTTTGTACTTGATCCATCTTTATGTGATGAGAGCCTGGTTCTCAAAGTTGAAGCGGTGACAGCGATGCAACCACAATCGAGCGACGACAACCCTCTCTCCGGTGACATCCTTTGGCTTCTTGGCCAACATTGTAGTCTCATCCGCGTGCTGCTCAAGCTCATCGCTCGCCGGCAATTCGAGTGAGGATCATTCTTCTCATGAGCACACCATGGGTGATCATTGTTGGAAATGCGAGCCCACGACGAGCCATTATGCAATAAATGTTATTGCACATATCATTCCCTGATCTGAAATGAAGAATGAATAATTTGTATAATAGGTCCCTTAGTACAATTAGGTTATGTACCATGGCCATCTTAATAATAATACAGTTGTTGATTCAACTATTGAATCATAGAGGTTGGTGCTTGGATGAATATCTAAAGAGTTAGATTGAGAACTCATCAAGCACCGTCAAATGATTGTTAAGAGATGATCTCCAGCCTGAGTAGGAGATGGCAATCCTTATCCCTAAAGGCGGATATCTGACCCACCTCTTGATGCAGGTCCTCTGCATAGGAATAGAGATTCGGAGGTGTTAGATTAATTAGGTCAAAGAGTTGACTTAACGAGATCGAGATAACCAAAGTCCTATATTGTATGTTGTCATGATATAGGCACACATCCTCTGACCGGAGACAGATGTGTTACTATATGTCTGAGTATGTACATTTGGCAGACCAATAGGTTGATGATCTAACCAAGGTCTATACACCGACGCGCTGGTGTACATATAAGGGCATATGAGTAATACGATCTCTCAAAGGGATCATACCGGTTCAGTTACTGAACCGGAAGACATGAGCTCACTCATGAGATATTGGGAAGAATCAAATTCCATGCGCATGGGCATCTCGCTTTGGAAGCTTGACTGAATTTGTAGGTTTGATATATACTTTTGGAAAGTATATGATCAAGACCTAGGTATTATATATGCTTTTGGAAAGTATATGATCGATACCGACTCCCAATGATCGAATGAGAAACTTACTGATAAAACCATGAAGTAGACGGTGTAAAGTTGATCTAATACTTCGGGTTTATTCTGAGTCTTCCAGTATGCAAGATGTACAGGTATTGGGAATACATGAGGGTGATTTGATCATAAACGATTGTATAACCATGATGCTTCCATTCCTAGGTGATGAAACGGGTCTGGATTTTAGTGACTCCTCTCAGTAGAGAAGTGATCTGATCTTGGTCCAAGTGTTGTACATTGATCTGAATGTGATTCAGATACAATGAGAAGATTTGATTTACGGTCTTAATTTAATCAAGCAGCTATGGGAGCCCCGCGATCTGGATTTGAGATATGATCTCAATATCCATGTCACTATACGTGGAACAATACAATCACCATGTCATTATCTCCAAGTATCTGCGGAGAGATTGCATTATTCTTGAAGAGTTCAAGAATAATTCCATAAGATCTAAGCATTGAAGAAATCATAATTGAATGTGATTTAATCATCTTGATGTATGAAGAAATTATCCAATATAATTAAATGTGATTACATTTATGTGGATTAGAATAATGTGGATAGAAATTTCCATTTTATCATAATATATTATAAATATGATTTATAATGTATTAGAGAGAGCTAATTATAATTTATAAGTGTTGATTAATTATTATGTGTATTGGATACACATTGTGTAATTAATTGACAATGTAAATTATATGTTGTTTTGGGTTGTGAATATGATTCACAATTTTTTCCATGGCAAGATTGCAATATTCTTAAATATAATTGTGAATTATTTGAAAGAATAAAAGCCAACAAAAGTTGTTGGAAATAAATAAAGGAGATTTTCAAGGAGATATGCAATCTCATGGATTTCTATGAGATTGCTCTCTCCATGGAAGGTATGGGCGGCACACCATTCCTAATAGGAATGTGTGGCCGTCCACATGGAATGTGCATGGAGATGAAATCTCCATGTACATTCTCTCCTTATTTATTGACTTGATTTAGGAATAATTTATATTTGATTTTGTCAAATATATTTTGACCTAAATTTGTTGGTTTTACCAACAACAATCTTGACCATTGGATTAGACATAAATCAATCTCAACCATTGATTTTATATGTCACATGGATTGAGATCCATGGATCCCAAAACCATATAAATAGATAGGTATACCATGCTCTCTCTTTACATGTGATCTTGAAGCTCTCTCTCTTCCTCTCTCTTCATACACGACAGCCCTCTCTCCCTCTAATATTGGTGGCCGTCCACCATACCCTAGAGGAGGGAATCGTCGACGCCATCGCTACCGCGCCGCCGCTTCGACGTTCTTCGATTCTCCATCTTCTTGGAGTGCTGCACTCACGAAGGAGACATTCGATCTCGTACGACGAGATCAGGAGCAACCATGCTTGGATCATCTTCTTGGAATGCGAGGACAACGCGGTTCATCCTTGCGCTCGCAAGCGGTCTCGCCGACGATCGGACTTGAGACAGGAGGTCTCTTCCTTTAGAGACTTGATCAACCATGCTTCAAGAGGTATTGTACTATACTTGTTGTGGTTATAGATGAAACGATCTGAGAATGGTTCACGGATCATGTGGTTTCATCGAATAAAATTTTTTAAATTCCGCTGCACCGAACAACTACTGTGACTAGTCGTTCTTCGTCGTATCTGATACGACGATCAAGCTTTCGTGATGCGCTTGAGGATAATTCCATATCCTTCAAGTGGTATCGGAGCCTTAGGTCGACGATTTCGAATATGATTCGCAGACCGAGGACGACTTGGGTTTGTTAAGGTCGCGAAAGTTTTGTCGCATTTGATTTCGCAGATCTTTTTAGTCAATAATTTCGTCCATATTTAAAAAGTTTAATCACGAATTATTTCCTTGTATTTTGTTCCCCATTAAATAAGGAAACCATAGGATCTGAGTTTGCGTAAATTGGATTTCGTATGCTCTAGATATGGTTGTTTTAATGAACATGTATGCACTGTTGCGGGAACTGTAGATCTTAACATAATTAAAGAGTTAATTACTGTTTAGATCCGCCTCGAAATGAGTGAAACATTACCTGGTTTCTATCCTAAATCAAGTTAGAAATTTTAGAAAATTGAGTTTGACTCATTTGGATTTAAATTGATTGAGATATGTTAATTTTAGTGAGTAGAGGTCACTACTGAAATTACAGTCCTAATCTAGAACCAAGTGATTGTCAATTAGTGAAATTAGTTGTTAATTTCGTGAAATAATCATGAAAAGTATTTGTGAAATATTGGAAGATGATTATTTGCATAATTGACTTGGCCTCAACCAATTAATTGTTTAGATTTGATCTAAATCTTAATTGGAAATACAATCATCAAACTTGATGTTTGATTGGTGATTATCATTTAATCATTAGTGAAATTAAATTGTTTAATTTACTAGAATAATTGTGCATAAATATTTGTGAAATATTTGATGATAATTGTTCCCTTAAATGACATTGCCTTAACCAATAATTGATTAGATGTGATCTAGATCACTAATTGGTTACATGATCAACATTCCAACAAACATGTTGCTTGAATAGGACTTGGGATTTGTTTAGCAAATCTCATTATAATGTTAATCAAAAGTTGTTTTGATTATTATTATATGGTATAATTTCGGTTGAAGAACCGATGATCATATTAAATACAAAGTGATTTATTTTGCATTATCCTTTCCCGAGGTGGATATGGTGTCTAGTTGGAGAGCATTGGGGTTGCGGGTTGCAACGTATGTGGTCCGTCCCACTCTCGTCGGTACTGGCCATGACAGCAGGTAGGGTTAGTATAATGCTTAATAAATCATGATGTATTTCTAATTATTAAAATTCGAAATAATACGTATTTGATACCATAATTCAAGTAACATTAAAAAAAAGTTTGTTGGATATTAATTGGATCATTAATTTAATATGATTAGATTAATTATTAAAACACTCTATTATGAATAGAGATGTTATTTCCGTTGGAAAAATTAATCGTAATGAATATGATTCATAGTGATTAATTAGAATTTGAATATGATATGGAGGATCATATAAGTGACATCCATGGTCTCCTGTCAAGGCGAAGGGTTCCGTCGTCAGGGATTGTATGTAGGAGACGCCTGTTCGAAGTGACAACTCCTGTATGCAAGCGCATCTGGATCGTGCTCTTTGCTTCTCGAAAGAGTAAGGCCGTATATGTAGTGATCCCAATATTGGATCCTCATATTATTGGGGCGATATTGGATTGCGTATAGCGAGTACTATTCCTGTTGATGGTAGGTTAAATTAATGACGGGTCAACATCGCCTTAGGGGTGGTGGGCCCGAGTGTTAAAGACCGAATTGGGAAATGTAAGTTGGACTTGCAAGGCGGAATGTGTTCCCTCTTCTTTTTATCGGAGTTGCAGATTCTCATATTATTGGGATGTAACAAAGATAAGGAAGGAGATCCCAGATCTTGTTGAGATATAATGGTAAGTATATCTCTTACATTGAAAGTGATTAAGGGAATGAACTTTCAGTGTTGACAAGGCAAGACAACTTTGATATAAAAATCCTAAATCAAAGTAATATATATATACAAATTTCGTATTACAGATAATCCTTTATTAAAATCCACTCAATGATATACTCAATAATAACCAGTGAGATATCTTGGATTGGACTCATGATCCAGATATTGTACTTGCAATTGAACACATAATGTATGTGATTGCAATGTACATGTTTCCTCACAATAATGAGGAATGACAATTAAATAGATAATGTATGTCTCTACAGTCTTGATCTCATCGAATGTACTTTGGAAGTAACATTTCGATGATGATCGCAATTGTCAAATAATCCTTATAAAATCAATGAAGATTTTCTGGCATACATATGTGCTCTTGACATTTATCATTAATGACATGGTTCACTGCATCATGCAGAATGGTGGCTCTATAAAGAGATGATGTATTCAAATTGTTTGAGTACCTACCTAAACCAATGTTTTAAGAGTTTAGATGGATGTAGATGATGAGTGTCATCATTCTACTGTCTATACTCTAATCATTCATGAAGCTTCATAATATTCATATTGTATGAATTTAATGAAGCATGTATAAATGTTGAAATGCTCTTACTTTGAATTCTTTTTGCATTTAACGTGAGAGATCCTTTGTCTTAAGCAATGGTTGTTTATAGATAAAGGGAGCACGGTGGAAGCATGGGTTGGACCCAAGTAAGAAGAAAAGTCAAAGAGTTGACTATGCTTCTGTGACTTCCATATGACATCCAAAGAGTTGGATGAATGCCAATATTGCAATAAATTGATGTGTTGATAGTACTACTATCAAGTCTGTTTAGAATCCTTAGAGAAGGACTCGGATAGAGCATCAGAATAATCTACATAAATCATTGATATTGACTTACTTATTGAATAAGATAAAGTCTAATAATTGTATCTCAATCTTCTAACAACACTTGCAATGGGTTGCATATGTTTTAGAAGACTGAAAAAAAATTGATCTTAAGGTTTATAATTATCCAGATGGACATTGATGCAATTGTTGCAATAATTTCCATTGGATCACTAGACTTCATAATTTCAGTGGGAGAGCCCTTAGTCTTAGAGAATGTCTCTGTGACCTAGATATTAGAATACACTCATTGTTTATTTCTAAATGTTGGAAATAAACATGAATTCTGAGGTAGAACTATCATAAAGAGTTATGATGGAGATATTTCAGATAGTAATCTAAAATCTGGTGGACTCCACTAAATTAGAAAATTAATGAATGGTTCATTAACATTTCTAAATACTGAAATTAAAACCTTTATAAGATCAATAGGAGGATGAAGATCATATGACAATGATCTAGCATCGAGCCTTGAACATTTGTCTATCGATTTGATCAATAGACTAGTAAGAGATGAAACTTTAGAATGTCTAAAATTTCAAAACTTACATACTTATGAATATTGTATTCAAAGTAAAATGTCCAATACACCCTTCTTTGGGAATGGTGTAAGATGTCAAGGTATTCAGGATCTCATAAATATTGATGTATGTGGATCATCTATATCATAGTAAACATTATGGATATGTGATATCTATCGATGATTATGTATGATATGCGATTTCTTCTCTTCACCTAAGAAACCTTTGAATTGTTCAAAGATTTCATTATTTTTGGTTTAGAACCAAAGTTTGAAGGAAGATAAAATGAAATTGATCTAATCTAGGTAGCAAGTACATATTAGATAAATTCATAATATACCTTATAGAGATATGAATATCATTTCTATCTCAATCCTCCTAACACACCTTAACTCAATAGAGTTATAGGTAGATACAATTGGATCATATGTGACATGATCTTATCAATGATGAATTTTAGCATAATTATCCTTTAGTTTCTAGGTATATACATGTAGTAGAGACTACATCATATATACTTAATAAGGTTCCATGTATGTTGGAGTCTAGCACTTGAGAGTGCTGCTTCATTAGGAAAATAAAGGATGGTATTGGATACCTACTTTATAACCTTGAGATTCTTAAAGTATCTCATCTCTGAGAATGTGATTCTTAGAGGTTGAGACTCTTGAGAATCAAGATGAAAATGAAGTGTAGGAACACATTTAATCTTGAGAAGATAATGAGGCTCCTGAAATTGGAAACTAAAAGGACAATTAAAGATGAAACACTAATACCTCTTCAAATGAGTTTGAAGATGGATTCCATGTGTTAGAGAAATCTGACAATGATCGAACTTCATGTGATGAAGCTTCTGAAGATCATAGCATGGATAGATGGATAGCAATAAAAGTCTAATGTAGACTTCATATACAAGTGTTGTATATGGACCCTCGAGGATCCACCTATATGGGTAATACCTGTAAAGGTGTAAATGGATCTTCAAGAGAAAGGGAACCTGATGAGAAGGTAGAGACCTTCAAAGCACGGTTCGTAGCCATGAGCTACACACCGAAAGAGAAGACATTGCTTGCAATGAGACTTGCTCTTCAGTGACAGTGACCATGCTTAAAACCGTCAGAATATTGCTAACCTTAGCTACACAACTTGACTATTGCATCTTCAAGATGTAAGTCAATATTGCATTCCTCTACGAATACCTCTTTGAGGATATTCACATGAAGTAGCCCCAGGGCTTCATGGTTGAGGAAAGAAAGGTGTGCAATCTAAGGAATCCATCTATGGACTCAAAATAATCTTCTTGAAGTTGGACCATAAGATTTGATGAAATTATAAATGTTATGATTTCAGATAAAATCTTGATGAGCCATGTGAAGCTTAATGGGAGTGCCTTTGTGTTCATCATGCTAAATGTAGATGATATCCAAATCATTCAAATGATATAAGGATAATAATATGTGTTTTATAATCTGGTTGTTCCATATCTTGAAATATGATTTCGAAGATACCTCTTAGATCTTAGTTCTGAAGTTGTTCAGGCGCAAAGAGAAGAGAGTATTGGGATTGTCACATTAACAGTACATCTTGGCCATATTCCATTTTATGGAAAATTCCAAGAATGGCTTCCATCCCTTAAGATATGCACCTGACCTATTTAAAGGGACATCACCTCAGAGTTGAGGAAGTGAATGCTAGAACTACTTGCCCTTGGGCATCAGTTCTAAGAAGCTGGATGTGTACTGGATTTGTACAAAAGCCAGATGGCTGCCATGCAGTGGGAGTAGTAAACTGTTACTAATCCTACTATGGAAATAAAACACTTGGTTGCAGTAATAACAAAAACTTCATAGATGACAAGATTTTTGAGATAGTAATCTCAAAGTCTTATCTTCAAAGCTTAAGACTTTATAGATAGAGATCTAAAAGTTCTTAACTGTAGATACCTTAAGAGATAGTGATCTCAGGAATAAGGGTATTCTGATAATGATTATGGAAATACTGGTTATGATAATTGTTAAGTTGTAGTGTCAAAGACACTGTAACTAACTAGATTGAGTATTGGTTGCATAAGATGCAACATTCGTATTGAATGCGAGCACTGTTACTGGGGATATGCAAGTGCCGTAAAAGGACTTGGCGTAGTCTCGCGGGAACAAAGTGACTGATCAGCTTACCTAGCTATTTTCTAAATAGCCTATGATTGTCACATGAGTGCGGGTTTAAATGATTAGCCCATTAATGGTTCTTTGGGCTAGTGGGAGATTGTTGGAAATGCGAGCCCACAGCGAGCCATTATGCAATAAATGTTATTGCACATATCATTCCCTGATCTGAAATGAAGAATGAATAATTTGTATAATAGGTCCCTTAGTACAATTAGGGTTATGTACCATGGCCATCTTAATAATCATACAGCTGTTGATTCAACTATTGAATCATAGAGGTTGGTGCTTGGATGAATATCTAAAGAGTTAGATTGAGGACTCATCAAGCACCATCAAATGATTGTTAAGAGATGATATCCAGCCTGAGTAGGAGATGGCAATCCTTATCCCTAAAGGCTGATATCTGACCCACCTCTTGATGCAGGTCCTCTGCATAGGAATAGAGATTCGGAGGTGTCAGATTAGTTAGGTCAAAGAGTTGACTTAACGATATTGAGATAACCAAAGTCCTATATCGTATGCTGTCATGATATAGGCACACATCCTCTGACCGGAGACAGATGTGTTACTATATGTCTGAGTATGTACATTTGGCAAACCAATAGGTTGATGATCTATTCAAGGTCTATACACCGGCACGCTGGTGTGCATATAAGGGCATATGAGTAATACTATCTCTCAAAGGGATCATACAGGTTTAGTTACTGAACCGGAAGATGTGAGCTCACTCATGAGATATTGGGAAGAATCAAATTCCATGCGCATGGTCGTCTTGCTTTGGAAGCTAGACTGAATTTGTAGGTTTGATATATTCTTTTGGAAAGTATATGATCAAGACCTAGGTATGATATATGCTTTTGGAAAGTATATGATCGATACTGACTCCCAATGATCGAATGAGAAACTTACTGATAAAACCATGAAGTAGACAGTGTAAAGTTGATCTAATACTTCGGGTTTATTCTGAATCTTCCATGCAGGATGTACAGGTATTGGGAATACCTGAGGGTGATTTGATCATAAAAGATTGTATAACCATGACGCTTCCATTCCTAGGGTGTGATGAAATGGGTCTGGATTTTAGTGACTCCTCTCAGTAGAGAAGTGATCTGATCTTGGTCCAAGTGTTGGACATTAATCAGAATGTGATTCAGATACAATGAGAATATTAGATTTCCGATCTTGATTTAATCAAGCATCTATGGGGGGCCCACGATCTGGATTTGAGATATGATCTCAATATCCATGTCACTATACGTGGAACAATACAATCGCCCTATCCTTATCTCCAAGTATCTGCGGAGAGATTGCATTATTCTTGAAGAGTTCAAGAATAATTCCATAAGATCTAAGCATTGAAGAAATCATGATTGAATGTGATTTAATCATCTTGATGTATGAAGAAATTATCCAATATAATTAAATGTGATTTAATTAATGTGGATTAGAATAATGTGGATAAAATATCCATTTATTCATAATATATTATAAATGTGATTTATAATGTATTAGAGAGAGCTAATTATAATTTTATATGTGTTGATTTATTATTATGTGTATTGGATTCAAATTGTGTAATTAATTGACAATGTAAATTATATGTTGTTTTGGGTTGTGAATATGATTCACAATTTTTTCCATGGCAAGATTGCAATATTCTCAAATATAATTGTGAATTATTTTGAAGAATAAAAGCCAACAAAAGTTGTTGGAAATAAATAAAGGAGATTTTCAAGGACATATACAATCTCATGGATTTCCATGAGATTTCTCTCTCCATGGAAGGTATGGGCGGCACACCATTCTTAATAGGAATGTGTGGTCGTCCACATGGAATGTGCATGGAGATGAAATCTCCATGTACATTCTATCCTTATTTATTGGCTTAATTTAGGAATAATTTATATTTGATTCTGTCAAATATATTTTGACCTAAATTTGTTGGTTTTACCAACAACAATCTTGACGATTGGATTAGACATAAATCAATCTCAACCATAGATTTTATATGTCACATGGATTGAGATCCATGGATCCCAAAACCCTATAAATAGAGAGGCATACCATGCTCTCTCTTTACATGTGATCTTGAAGCTCTCTCTTCCTCTCTCTTCATACACGACAGCCCTCTCTCCCTCTAATATTGGTGGTCGTCCACCATACCCTAGAGGAGGGAATCGTCGACGCCATCGCCACCGCGCCGCCGCTTCGACGTTCTTCGGTTCTCCGTCTTCTTAGAGTGTTGCACTCACGAAGGAGACATTCGATCTCGTACGATGAGATCAAGAGCAACCATGCTTGGATCATCTTCTTGGATTGCGAGGACAACGCGGTTCATCCCCGCGCTCGCAAGTGGTCTCGCCGACGATCGGACTTGAGACAGGAGGTCTCTTCCTTTAGAGACTTGATCAACCACGCCTCAAGAGGTATTGCATTACACTTGTTGTGGTTATAGATGAAACGATCTGAGAATGGTTCTCGGATCATGTGGTTTCATCGAATAAAATTTTTTAAATTCCGCTGCACCGAACAACTAGTGTGACTAGTCGTTCTCCGTCGTATCCGATACGACGACCACACTTCCGTGATGCGCTTGAGGATAATTCCATATCCTTCAATCATTAACTTCCTAAGTAATTTCCTTTTATTTTTATCTTCATGACATCGCATCACCACCCGTTTGTCATCTTCATTTGTTTATATTTGCATTTATCACATCAATTCATCGTATTATTATCAACTCCACATCATTGCATTTGCATTTGTTTTCTGCCAGTTAAAGAAAACTTTAAAAAATTATAAAAAATTTAAAACTCTTCACAACACATCAGTAAATTATTCAAAAAAACCAAAAAAACAAAAAAATGGAGCAGCACCGTCGACCCTTTACTGTCGTCGGTACTGCCGCACCTCCCAGCGTCACTTCCTCGGCCCCCTCTACAGTTGCGCTACCGTCGACGGCCTGCAGCGCCCCTCCCCCCCCCCCAACCCCGCGGCGCTGCGCCCCTCCTCTAAGCGCGGCTCCTCCGACCACGCAGCTCCGCCCTACCTCACAGCCTTAGCCCACAGGAGACCAACCTCCCGCACGGCCGTCCGCGGAACCTCCAACGTCGTCACCGTCCCATCGCCGACCTTTATCGTCCGCAGTCGCGCGCGTTGCCCCTTGCCGCCCCCCGTCGGCGGTAGACCCCTCCATCGTGTAGCCCTAACGTCCTATGAGAAAGAAGGTCTTCATTTCTTTTTTTATATTATAAATTTTATCCTGTATGTTTTCGAATTTCCAAATCAGTCCATGTACATAGTTGGCTTGCATGTTGCATTTTCTATTTTACACGAACACCCCTGTGTTTGTATATTAATTTGGTCTTCAATTTTGCATCGTTTTGTTTAATGAAAAATTTCATGATGCTGAGCAACTAATTTCTATCTTCTGGATATTTTTTTTATTTTTGTCAGTTATTGTTAATTAATTAAAATTGTTTAAGTGAAAAAGTTCATATTTTACCCAATTTATGGTCATAAATTCATATCTCACTCATATTTGCTCGAACAATTTCACAAAAATTAAGAATGATGCCTTGGAGCGCGTTTAATTACTTTCCAAATTTCATCACAATTCAAGTTGTCTTGTGCCTTGAAAAAATTATAGAGTGATTTTTTTGATTGATTTTTAATTAAATCCACACACCATATTTCTACGAAATTGTAACTCTCTTGGATTCTTAATCTACAAATCTTCTTGAGATAATTTGCACTCTAATTAATTTGAAGATGTGCATTTATTAGGAATTAATTACTCACTGTCACTCTGTTTTCATTAAAAAATAAATAAAAAATCCTATTTCCCGAAAAGAAATCCAAAAACATAATTGTAGCCTCCTTACATCATGTTTATGTTCCAATAATTTTTCATAATTTTTGCATTCTGTTTGTGTGAAAAATTGTGAAAAAACCCATAAAAACTGAGCATTTTTCATTGTTGCATTTTAATATCTAAAATTCCAAAAAAAATATGTTCTTCATTCATCACTAGATTAGGTTTATTTGAATAATATAATTTGTCTAAATCTGATTAATTTCATATTAAAATTAATTTGGTTAAGATGTATCTTTTCCTATTAACTTAATTCACTTGTATTGCATTTTGCATTCTTTTTGCATTAAAAAATACAAAAGAACCGCATTGAAAATCTAGTCCTAAATTTTTGAATTAACCTGAAGTTGTTCCTTTGCGTCCTTGTGTTCGACCCCAAACTTGCCCAGGATATAAATTAAAGACGAGACACTCTTCACGGAGATCTTCTCTCAGTTCTAACTAATTCGCTAAGTACACATATTACAATGATTGCAAATTAAATCACATGCTCAACGAACTCGTCAGATGGTACCGTTGTCAGCGAAACAAATGGCTTAAGGATTAATTTCAAAAATTAGATTTAGATTTTTCACTTACTCGGGTAGTCTGAACCCCGAGTCACCTTGTAATTAATCCATTTTCTCTCAATTATTTTTCTGTGTAATCTTATGTATATTGTTGTTGATCTCTCTTATATAAATCGTATTTTCCTTACGAGGACCTGGTGGACTTGGAGTGCATTAGAGGTCGGCAGAAGTGACGCGTCCCGACTGCTGATGAGCGAGGATAATTAATTTAATTTCGAGAGAGTTTTTGTAAATTTTATAATTATCGTGTTGTAATAATTTAGATAATTTGCTCCTTTATAGCGTCTCTTGCTTGAGAGCTCACGCGTGTAAAATAGATTTGGACTTTACTTTGTGGTGTGTCGAGACCTATTTCACTCTCCGGTGACGGTGGGGCTCAACTTGAGGGGCGAATTTAAGATTAGGCACACGGTAATATAACATCAAATTTGTTTGTGCTCATCGTAATTTAGGCCTAACATATCTTAGAAGATTCACTTATCTGATAAAATTCATAATGAGACAGCACATAGGCACGTACTCTTAGCTCAAATTAAATAAATTCTTCTCGCTAATAGTATATTGTTTAGGTGTGGTTTTCTCGATCTAGATGCATTTAGTGTAACTTTAAAATTTCGATTTTGCATAAGGCATGGAGAGTGTTGGGATTCACTGTATGTATACCTTCTTCTAAGCATGCATCATTGTTTCACGTTTGCATTCTGATTTATGATTCCCCTCGTATTTTAAAACTTAAGGTCAAAAAGGAAATTGGGAGTGAACGGTAGATGTATTTGTATGTTCAGATTAAATTTCAAGTGATAACCTAACTCTAAAATTAGGACTGAATTGAGCAGTTCGATTTAAACAATTGGAATAAAAAGAACCTTGCTCACGGGTGTATAAAGACCTCATTGTTTGATTTTCTTGCAAGTGAGAGAGAGATGACCCTAGGATAGAGCCAAGCCAAGATTTCTTACATACTACTGGTTCTTTATTTTTAGGCGATTAGCTACTTTTCAGTGAGGTATACAGGTAGCCACTAAATGGTCCAGATTTCCTAAGTAGAGTGGGAGGTATAGAGGACGCCTTAGTCCTCAAGGAACAGGTAGCCGTATTTATACGGTCCGTACTTACTCCTATACTTGCTAAAAGTAGGTCCAACTAATCGTAAGAACCGGACAGTATGTAGGAAAATACGGGTACCTAACAGCTCATTAATCTTTCCAAAATTTTATCTATCACCAACTAAATATGACCATATAATTCGGCCGAACCCTTACGGCCATCACATGTTAAGTTAGTGAAATTGAGGGTTCGAATTACATTTGTATTGTGTGAGTTTTACCCCACACATTTACATGTATTGTAGAACTAGCGCTTCATTGAATATCGTCTTCTAATCGGTTCTTTTGACATTGAAGATGACTAATTGGGGGATATTTATTTGGACTTTGTGAATCTCGCGTTGAACCCTCCAAGAAGTATGTCTTCAAAGGTCCAAGCGCAGCTTGAGCCTAGGATCACTCACTCACGGGATGGTTACTCTCAAACCATTCCTTTTCTCTCTTCCCACCTCACCGAGGAAGATCTTCGCCTAGGTGAGAATATCTTGATTCATAAGTCCTCTTCTAATCAAGAACACCTTGCTGATTCAGGGACCTTACGAATATACAAGAAAAATGCCTACAAAGAAAGAAGAAGAGGAAGAAGAACACCATGAAGATCCAATGAGAATGGTACTTGCCAGATTAGTTGGATCAGAGCAATAAAATGCACTAGTCAGAGCTCAGTTAGGACAGCTCAATATTGGGGTAGAACCATCAATGGATGTGGCGTATAACCCTGGACAATATCAAATTCAGAATTATTTGAGTCCGGCGAACCTGAAGTTGATTTTAAGTTGAAGCTACAGTTTCTGAAGTCACAGGTTGCATGCAGGGCTTATACATCGTCCACCAGTTCACTCTCATTTGAAGGGGGAAAATCAGTTGTAGTTGATCTTTCTCAGGATGTGATCCCTAGCATGGGAATCCTTGTAGACAAGCTTACTGCAGTCGAGAAGATCAACGGGAGGATTGATGAATTAGATCGAAGCGTCTCCAAACTTCCAAAATAGATGGAGAAGTTGACTGAGAAGGTATCTAAGATAAGGATACCAGCCATGACTGCACCCACTACTCTCATATACCGAGTTCACCATGTTCAGGAGAAGTTGGTGTTAGGGCAACCCCAGCCATGGGAGCAGGACCAGTCCTATGCCCAGTCTTTCATATAGCAACCTCCATTAGCAGATACAGTTCAAGAAGAGCCTCCACCGGTTTGCAAGGTGAATGGAGTATGGTATACTCAGGACCCTGCCAGGAGGGAAGTATGGGAGATCGACAGACCTATCAGCGTCTCCTGACCTTTCACAACACTGCATTCACCTCTACACCACCTCCTTCAAAGCAGAACCCTGGATTCCAGCAACCCCAGCAGCAGCGACAACAGTACCAGCAGTATGGCTGATAAGGCCATTACCAAGCAGGCTAGCAGGGCCCACAATCTCATAAGACACCCCAGCAGCAGCAGAGGCAATACCCTGGCCAGCAGGGACAGCCTTCTCGTTCTTCTTCCCAGTCTTATCCCCTTCCTTCTTCATCCGGTCCCGTGGACATACAGCAGTAGATACTCGATGAGATCTCTTCCTGCGGGAATGAAATTTATGACTTACGAGTGGATGTCAACCGCCTGCCCAAATGGCAAGACGAGCAAATTACACCCTCTACCTCAATCCCAACTCAAGTTCAGGGTAACCACAATAGCCTGAGTAGATATAGTTCTCAACAGCACTTTGGTTAGGTATACTATTAAGCATCTCCTAGATCTGAACATGAGATTCTTTTGTGTGACGAGGCTAATCATATGTCACTCAGGAGTGAAAGGACCATGACCGTACTGATCGGGGCGAGGGACACGAGGAGGGACATCTCTGGAGCTCTACCTGAGGAGTCTTCAGAGGATGAGGAGGAGAGGTAGCATATTCTGGAACCCCATCAGCACCATTCGAGGATATCTACTCAGGGAGTCGAGAGGAGAAGGAGAGCATGTATGCAACATTGGTTACACTTCTAAGTCTACGGAGGACCTTGCATCTCTGATTGTGGTGGATACCACTTCAGCTTCTATTCCACAACCAATAGTAGGTAGTTTGATTTTGATTCCATGTTGCATCAAAAAGATTCTTGTATGAAGAACTCTGTTTCCATTAATGCCAAGAATGATCTTTCAGCTCATGATTCAGACACTTGATCTTTTGTTTCCCTAGCTTCACTCCCTTTCCCCCGTTCTCTTACTGTAGGAAAGCGCGCCAAAAAGATTCAGAAAGATGACATCGATATGGCATGATTTTGTAAAGAATATATCATTGTAAAGGTGTCATTTGATGAGTATGTGTTTAACCATCATGCATTCCAAAAATACCTTAAGGTGAGATGCGCACTTACAAGAGTTAGCAGGAAGAATGACAACCAAAATATAAATACACACGTCTTGTCAGTAGCCACAACATATTGTCTCAAGAATTAGACATTTCCAAAGAAAAAGAGAGACTTGGGTGCTCACTATGTGGAGAGTCGTATTGACGGCATTGTGTTTGCACACACACACTTGTATAACGTTTCTTCAATCAACTAACTTCCCTTAGCATTATATCAGAAAGTGGAGTTGGGACCACTTCGCAAATCTAGAGCTTTACTCCAATTCGGAGATCGTTCAGTGAAGAGACCAAAGCAAAAAATGAATAACATCGTTATCTCGATTGAGGGGCATGACGATTCCACGAATTGCACTAGTTAAATATGTGTCATGTATTGTGGTGCGTTAAAATTATTTGTGTCATTTCGTTATAGGCGGGAAATCGGAATCGGTCAAGAAAATAACGAAAATTATTTATTTTATTTTTAATCGTGTGGTTTTATGTTTATTTTACTTGAGCAACTCCCAAGGTCGAAAACAAGGAGGCAAAGGAAGAACCTAGAATTATGTCTATCAAAGTTCGTGCACAGTTTTTGTGGCGGTTTTTTTTATTTTTCTTTATGCAATTAAGGATGCAAAATGTAATTTTGGTCTATTTTAGGAATTAAAATGTAAATAGTACTCAAATGATGTCCGAAAAATACAAAACTTGGCTAAGATGATAATTATGAGGAAATGAGTGCACTATAATTGTTTTCGAATTTTCGGATGCAAGATGAATTTTTTATAAATTTTTAAATGCAAACAAAGTGAATTTCAATATTTAATTGTAATAAATATTAAACCTAATTATTTTCTATGGATAAAATTATTTAATATCTATCACTAGGTGATCGATCTCAGAAAAATCCTAAACCTTGAAAATATGAGTTTTAATATCTATTAATAATCAAACATTGAAATATGCAAAATGATTTTTACAAGGCAAACTATGCATGCAAATGCAATTCTTTTTTGGCACAATTTTAACCACAATTAATTCTACATCTGTGTTTTTCGACAATTTTTAAAGCAACGATTAATCAATGGTAAATTTCATAGCACAAGATGTGAAAAATATGCAATTTTACACAAAATAATTAACTATTAATTAAGTACTGATCATAAAAATATCCACAATATGTCAAGACATAGAGAATTAATTGACGAACAAAATGCTTATTTTTTAATAAATAAAATAATGCAATGAAGAGGTCAAAACTGAGGGGGAATACATGGGTATTTCTGCAATATTTAATAACTAAAAATAAAACAAAATGCTGAGAAGAGTTGTGATGTAATTACCAATAAGTGTGAGGGATGTTTGCAAAATTTCCAGAGGCACGTGCCCTCTGGTCGGTGGGGGTTGATGTAAATTGAAGGAATCCGGGGGTACTTCTTGTAAATGCTCCAAGGTCACGTGCGAAGCACGTGACCCCAGGGGATGGTTGCTCCTCACGTATTCCCTCCGCATGTGCACCTCACATGGGAGGGCTTCGGGCCTCCCGCCTGGCGCTTTTGGCGAAGCTGGTGGTGCCTCCCGACGGAATGGTGAGGTGCGAGGGAGTTGGCTCTGTAGCGGAAGACCGTCGTACATCTGATGGAAGGAAGCCGGGCTGGAGACGCCTTTTGTATGGCCGAGGGTGACGGCTGATGAGTGTCTGCATTGACGACCGGTGAAGTTTGAAGGTGGTCGTTGGAGCTTCGGTGGCGAATGCGGTTGATGAACGTCATTGTCGAAGACGGTGGAGATTGTGTTGATGAAGAATGTCGGAGTTGGGCGGAGCGTTGTCGACGATCGTTGATGGCGTAGTCGAAGACGGAGGCGGAGATATTGTAGTTGATGTCGTTGGCTCGACGGGGAAAAGCCCGGAGCAAAGCAGAAGGCCTGGGCAGTGCTGCGACGAGGCCCTGGAGACCTCGGATCTTGTCGAGGGGGGGATGACCGGGCTGTCACCCCGGTGGTTCGTGAAGGAGCAACCGGCGGATGAGGGAATATGGAGGCAGCAGCGGAGTTAAATAAGAGGAGGGGTGCTCGTCGGAGATTGAAAGGGGGTTGTCGGTGATTTGAGATCTGGGGTTTCGAGGTTTGAGGGGATGATGAAGATTGGACGAGGGATTCGACTAGCGAGATCGATCGGAGATACGCGGTGGTTTTGTAAGGTTGGCAGTGAAATCGCGAGAGGCGGTGGAGGCGAGATCACCGGTGAAGATCGCGGGTGCAATGCGAATTGGTAAAGGAGATCGGATGAGGACGATGGTCCTTGGTCGTCCGATCGGCCGAGATCGAGCGGCCGAGGTAATGGCGCATGGCAACTGGGGGGCAAAGGGGGGGAAACACGTGCGTGGCGCGTGCCTAGGAGGCACGTGCTATGCACGTATGTGGTTTTTTATTTATTTTTTTAGAAAAATGAATAAATAAAAACCCTACGTGTCAGCACCACAAAATTCGGGGAAAAAACTTAAAAAATCCAAATTTAATAGCAAATGGCTTCGGATCAAAAATGTTTCTCACAAAAACTGCTCGTCTCGATGAGATCTACAACTTTCATGAAGACATCAAAACCAAATCGATCAATTGCATAAACGATATTTTGGGGCATCCTATGTACATAGAATACCTTGATTTTGGGTTTATAAATTTTTTGTCATTTTTAAACTAAATAAAAAATCCGTAAAAATGTGATAAAATCAAAGATAATTTTTTACACATTAATCTAGTTTTTTTGGATTTTTATTAATTAAGAAAAATAATAAATAAATTAAAACATGAAAATGACCATTTTTGTACAGACAGTTAGTAAAGACTCAGACTTAATTTGTTTCTTTGATTTCAAGCTCAATTTGGATTTGCATTCTTGCGCATTTTAATAAAAAGTTTATCAAAGAAGACAAATGAAACAGAAATAAACTAAAATAGGTTAATTATGTCCATAAAATAATAGGTCAAAATCAGTTAAAATACAAAATGTACAAAAGAGGCCCAAAACCCAACTTTCACATACGAGCTCCGAATCACTTGAACTTGGTCTTGTTTTGAAGGTAATTGAATGTACATTAGTCCAAAAGTGAGTAGTATTAAAATGGTCACTGGATGGGGAAGATATGAAGGTTTTAGTTCGGGAATCCTAAAACTAGGGTTTGGATTTTCGGTCCACTTATTTTGGTTAATGATTTTTTTTGTATTTTTTCATTTATTCTTGTTTGTGATATGTACACAGTGGAGGTGGTTTTGGGGTCATTCGGAGATAGCATGAATTAGTTAAAAATCAGGAAATTTAGTCTATTTACAGGTCAATTTTAGCTGGGATTTTTGGCTTCTTATTTTGTGCAGAAAATGAGTGATAAAATGCAATTCTTGTTAAAACATGCATGAATGCTAATTATGCAGAATAAATGCAGAAATGCCAATGATTTTGAGGAATTTGAGCTTAATTAATGAGATTTAGAGTGATGAATCCGAGATTCATTATCCCCATATATTTAAACCATGCTCGTCCTTGAGCATCAAAAAGAAAATGCCATGAGGTGAAATGAGATTGGGTTCAATACCTAGACCATGAGCTGAAGGTGAAAATGAAACTAGACTCGACCTTTGTATCATTAGTTTTGTGGAACTTTTGTGAGTCTTAGAATTCTAAAATCAACAGCCTTCAAGTTCTACACATCATTGTCACAGTTTCGGCTCCTAAGTCATCTTAGATCAATCCTCTTCCCAAAGCATACCCTATGAACATTGAACAATCGACTCATATGTGTGAAAGGTTTTAGCTCTTCCCATCCGAAATGCCGACTACCATGCAAATCTCCTCCTCCAGTAACTCATCCTCGGGGAGTTAGTTATTTCCTTCTAAGGTCTGTCGCGTTGTGTTCACAATCGAATTGGGGGAGAAGTTAGAAGAGGGAGAAAAGAACTGAAGGGTGGTCAGTGTAGTCACCTCTCCTTGTGAAGCTGGACAGTATAGCCGAGTCTCCACCAAGAGTTGTACCCAGAATGAAGAGTCCAGGTTAGGCACTAAGAGTCAAACGCTGCACATTGTCATGTGGAACTCAAAGAATTAAGTCATTAACCTGAAGCTTCTAAAATCCTATTTCTCGGTGAAGTTCCTAATTTTAAGGTTAAGTAAGATCACTCGCGGTTTCTGCTCAACTCGGTTCAGAACCCAAAGACTTTTCACAGATGCAAATGAATGAAATGCTAGATGAAGTGCAGGTGTGTGGAATGCAGACACAATTTTTGTGTTTTTTTTTTAATTCTTTTTATGCAAGGGATTTTGTTTGAACAGTTTTTGTAATTTTTAGTTGGACACAGTCAGTGTTAGTAGCAAAACTCTTTTTTTGTTTTTTTCAAGTTAGTTACCACCCTGTAAATAAATATAGACTTACACGAAAGTACGAGAAATGGGTAAGATATATGCACAGTATATATACAGACCCCCCTATACTTAGCGAGTGTTGTGTCCTAAGAGCACAAGAAGCGTAAAGAAGACATAGCTCGGGCTAAGCGTAAGAGAGTCAAAGAATAATGTACATTGGTATACCCCCCTATACTTAGGCTGTGAACAGTCTAAGTAAAAAAGAAGGGCGAAGATTAGGTGGTCGGGATATGTGAATGAGGAGAATATATACATATGAGCATCGGTTCTCCCTATACTTAGGCTCTGGTCAACCTAAGTAAGGAAGAAGGGTGGAAATGAGGCGATCGTGAGATGGGGAGAACGCTATGTACATATGGCATCAGTCCCCCCTATACTTAGGCCTTGTCCTAAGTAAAGGAAGAAAATGTACAAGGAGACCAATGTGGTCGGGAGGGAGGGTGGGTAGCCGATGATTAAGGCGGTTTTCGGCTGATCTTTTTGTGAGCCTGTGGTGGGAGATCGTAATGATGAGAAGGAGATGAAGCATATGATTCCCGGCTATTATTAGTGTTATCCTTAAAAAAGTCATGATGGAGAGTAGATGAAGCATATGAGTCAGATGAAAGGTAGCCATCATCAGAGTTATCCTCAGAGGAATAGTATTTGAAAGTGGACACAGTCTAGATATTCTTGTCTTTTTGTTTCTTCAGTTGTTTTCTCATAATTCATTCCTTCTTGGGAATTGAAGTTTGGATCCTTGCGAAGATATGGTTTTATAACTGCCGAACAGACTTCACTCATGTAGATTACCTTTTCCGGACCTGATGAGGGATTATTAGATGATTCCTCTACCGGAAGGTCAAAGGTGACTTTTTCGATGAAGTAGTGATTTTGTTTTGTAAAGTTGTTGATCCACTTGTCTCCAGATGAATAATCATTGGAATTATTCTCCTTGGTCGGTGTTCGTCCTGCATGTTTGTTCTTAGTCTTCTTAATGTTGGTGCACTCTTGATTTGGGAAGTTTTGGTCAAGGTATTTAGAGTAGGTTTCCCCTGGGTGCGACCATGCATATGTCTCAATATCATATGAGAACATTCTTCTATTGTGAGATCCGTAGGAATTGAAATAGTGGGAGAGTCTCTAAACCAATAGTCTCATCAACAACCGCTATCTCAGGTGTAGCAATGGGGTATGGCTCTTCTACCGCTTGATGGTTATGGTTGTCAAGGACTTTGTTGGTTACCTTAGAAAATCATGGTTCCTCATAGACTTATTGAGATCGAAGTGCTTCCAATGCTGTAAAATTGATTTCTCGAGTCTCACACTCAATAATTGCCTTAGACGATGCTAAGAATGGCTTTCCGAGAATGATTGGAGACTGGGTGAATTCTCCTTGATGCTCAATATCAATGACCATGAATTATACTTTGAGCGGAGGACCTTAGAATGTCATGATGACAGAAATGGTTCCTCTCAGCCGCTTTATCGATCGGTCAGCTAATTGAACAATCTCTCGTATCTTCCTGATCGGTTCGAGTTTGAGTTCGTGAAACACAGAGGTCCGGAGGATATTGATTGGTGAATCATCATCAATTCGAGCGTGGGTGAAAATTGTGTCTTTGATTCCACAGTCAAATATGGGCAACCGCTTCACTATGTGGCTCTTGGTTTTTCTCCTCAACACCAAGGAGGAGGTCATTGACAAAATATGTCTTTCAGTCTTTGTTCTTATCCTAGCTGACATTTTCATCATTAATTTGTCCATTACAAATCCTTTAAGGTCGGGGAAGTGTTCAATGGCATGTATAAAGGGAAGTTCAAAAATCAATCTTTTCTCCAATGCTTCCCGTAAAGCAGGATCCAATTCTTCAGATCTTCTTCAGTTTCATTTTTTATGTGATTTTCTGGATTTTTTATTTTTAGGGTGTTTTTAAATTCCATTTTTTGGTATTTTCTGTTTTGTGTGGTGATGTGGTGTCTTCTATGGATGATAAGGGGCTTTGATGTCCTGAGTAAGAGTCAGATGCATAGTCATTTCTAGGGGAGTGATGTGCAGAAGTGCAGCTGTTAGAATCGCCCCTAGGTTTCTGAATATCCTCAAAATTGTCAACATGAGATCCAATATTTTCCTCATCCATTTTTATGTCCAAGCTCCCATAAAACAAATTGAGTCAGTCCGTAAATTTTCTGAATTTTTCCTCCATTAATTAAAATTTCTTATTTATCCTCGAAATATCATCCTCAAAAATCTGTTCATGATCGATCATGGGAGTAGTCGGTGTGTGTTCTTATTTTTGAATTTTTTGTCCGGTCATTTTCTCTTCCATTTTCCTATAAGAGCTGTGAGGAGAGTCTCTTGGAATATCCTATATATGATCATTATTTTATCAAAATTTCTCCTCAAAAATTATGGAAGGAGGTTGCTCAGTGGAAAGATATTGCGAGAATGTGTAGGTCTCATACTCAACATGTCGTGACTCAGTCATGTAATGCTAGTTTGAGTAGAGTCTACTTCCATGGTCATGATTGATCATATCCTCAAATAATGGAGTCATACAGGGTGCATATGTGTCGATATCATCCATTTGGTCATATGTATGTGTATATTGGTCAAAGGAGTGGTATTCAGGTTGGTCAATAGGGATTTGATTGTTGCGGTCAATCCAACTCTGATAATCATTAAGTGTGAGCCTCTCCATATGATTTTGGGCCCGGTCTCTTGGCCAGTCATGAGTCTCAAAAGTGATTTGTTCTTGAAATGTTTTTTGGGTTATAGAAAGAAATTTTCCATACGTCGGTCCATCCCAAGATGGCAGTTGATCATATGCGGTCACAAGTGGTGGAGTGGTAGAAGATGATGTTGTGGTAACTTTAATCGGATGATTTGAGTAGAATGTCTTGGAATTTATCGAAGGGGTAGGATTCATCGGAGAGAGAAAGTCTCCTATAAAAGTTGGAGTATTCTGGAGAGTAAAAGCTTTAGACGATTTGGGCCTGATCGAAACAAATTTATTTTCATAATATAGGTCAGACGGGTACTCGGACCATTGTCCTGTCTTTGTCAAAGAAAGTTGATGATGAATTAACATGGTTGATCTCGGTACAAGTGCACGGGATATTCAAAATAATTTTTTATCAAGGTGATAAATGTGCGATTTTTGGTTTTCGAAAGCGGTTTACGCACACCAATGCAAACACAAATCAAACCCAAAGTTCACCAACTCACACGATGAAGCTGCAAGAGTTCTGTAATTATCTTTTCAATTTTAATAGGTGATAAGACAATCTTGGAAAATAATTAGAGAGCTGTTAGGTGCCGAAGATTTTCTTAAAGACTGTCCCGAATTCCTACGACTAGTTGCATCTACTTTCAGCCAGTATAGGAGTAAGTACAGACCGTAAAACGGGTACCCGTGTTACTTAAGGACGGAGCCTTACGCAGTTTCCTTTAAACCACCCACTCTGCTAAGGAAATTCAGACCGTTTACCGGCTACCCGTGTTCATCACTGAGAAGTAGCTAATCATTTTTAAAATCAGTAGTCTGAATGAAAATGTCGGAGTTGGGCTCTAACCTTTGTCTCTCGCTCACTTAGATAAATAAATGCATCCAAGGTCGGGGTTGCTCTCCCACAAAAATTTTTGATTTTATAGGTTATTTAAAATCGATTATATTTAGCAGTCTCAATTTTCATTAGGCGATTACTAAAAATCTAAGGTGAACACAAATACACGTCTATAGTCCAGTCCCAATTTCCTTTAAAATTATTTGACAAAATAGGAGGGAGAAATTCGGGAAAAGCTGATGCACGTGAAAACAATGATGTATGCTCAGATAGAAGGCTTGCAGTGATTCCTTGCAATCTCCATGTGGGATTCAATAAAAGAATTGAAAGATTATTCTAAATGAATGCAAGCCGATTAAAAACCGCACCTAGTAGAAAGTTCTATTAGCGGGGAAGAATTGAGTTTAATTTGGCTAAATTGAACAATCTACTGTGCGTCTCAATTAAAGTGAAGTGTGGCCTTAGATTATTAGAGCACAATCAAAATTTAAAAATGATTTAAGAGCCGTAAGTGCATGTCTATCTTAAGTGCCACTCAAGTCGGGCCCCACCCTCACCGGAGAGTGAAACGGTCCACGACACACCATAGAAAGAGTTTAAAGGTCTTATACACATGCGAGAATCTAAACGGACACCGCTAGAAATGAGCAATTAATTACAGAAATTAAAATTACAGACAATAAAATCCTAGACTCTACGCTCTCTTACGACTTGACTCGATCTTAATTTTTAATGCGGCTTTTCAAAAGTCGATGAAGTTGCACCGGTTTTTGAAAAATCGCTCCACGTACATCGGGTACCTCGTAAGAAAAATAAGAGAGAGAATGTGAGAGAGTGACTCAAAAAATAAATAAAAAAAGCAAGAAAATAAATGTTGAAAATAAAATAAAAACATCAAAAAAATGGTATTTACATTGGAAAATTTGGGGACCAGACTACCCGAATGCGGAAAACCGAATAAAAAATTTTAACAAAAATCTAAGTCGTTTGCCTCCTCGGCAACGGCGCCATCTGACGATTTCGCGAATTGCACTAGTTAAATATGCGTCGTGTATTGTGGTGCGTTAAAATTATTTGTGTCACTTCATTGTAGGCAGGCAATCTGAATCGGTCAAGAAAATAACCATAATCATTTAGTCAATTTTTAATCACGTGGCTTTAGCAAGTCTCAAGGTCGAACAAAAGAAGGCAAAGGAACAACCTAGAATTATGTCTATCAAAGTTCTTGCATAGTTTTCGAGGCAGTTTTTTTGTATTTTCTTTATGGAATTAAGGATTCAGAATGCAATTTTGGCCTATTATGAATTAAATGTAAATAGCGCTCAATCGATGTCCGACAAATACAAAACTTGGCCAAGATGCTAATTATAAGGAAATGAATGCATTGTAATTTTTTTTGAATTTTCGGATGCAAGATGAATTTTTTTAATTTTTAAAGGCAAACAAAGTGAATTTCATTATTTAATTATAATAAATATTAAACCTAATTGTTTTTCAAGGGATAAAATTATCTAAGATCTATCACTAGGTGATCGATCTCAGAAAAATCCTAAATCTCGAAAATATGAGTTTTAATACGTATTAATAATCAAACATTGAAATATGCATAATGATTTTTACAAAGGCAAACTATGCATACAAATGCAATTCTTTTTGGGTACAATGTTAGCCACAATTAATTCTACAATCCATGATTTTTCGACAATTTTTAGAGCAATGGTTAATCAATGGTAAATTTCAGAGTACAAGATGGGCAAAATATGCAATTTTCACAAAATAATTAATTATTATTAATTACTGATCATAGAAATGTCCACAATATGTCAAGACATAGAGAATTAATTAACAAACAAAAATGCATATTTTTAATAAATAAATAATGCAATGAAGAGGTCCAAAATTGAGGGGAATACAGGTGTATTTCTACATATTTAAATAGTTAAAAATAAAATAAAATGCAGAGTAGGATTGTGATGTAATTATCAATAAGTATCGGGGAATGTTTGTAAAATTTCCAGAGGGGTACGTGCTCTGGTTAGTGGGGGTTGATGTAAATTGATGGAATCCGGGGATGCTTCTTGTAATTGCTCCGAGGTCGCGTGCGAAGTGTCGAGCCACAAATTTAGCCCTTTAAAAGTGTGGAATTAACACTCAGCTGTCCATTGTAGTCGGGCTGAATTCGGTCCATCAAAAAAACCATCATGACTAACAGGTCGATGAAATCAAATGGTTATATTTGTATTTGACTTGGTAAGTAACCAAGGTCGAACTCAGGGACACGATCCTCTCTCGTGATATTTAGACTTGAATTCATTTAACTAAGTGTTGGGTTAATGGATAGTAGGTCAATGGATGCATGAAAATCGGAGATTAGATGCATTAAGTAATCATGAAACATGCATTTTTTTTATTTTTTTTAATCATGCAAATATATGCGACACTATGCAAAAATATGCCCCTACAACATTTGAGTACAATGAGCAATTTAAGGAATCAATTTCAGGACCAAATCATGCTTTGCATTAAAAACATAAATTGGCATTGACATGAACAAAGTACATGACACTTCAATTAATTTTAGCAAGATTTAATTGCATGTCAATTTGGTAAATCAAGGCATGTCATAATGTAGATAATGAAACGAGCATTATAATCAGACTGAAATCATCAAATTCGGATTTAAATGCTCAAGATATTAAATATAAAGTCCAGGGGCATAAATGTAAGAAAACATGAAAGATAACTAGCAAACAGGTCCCTCGGAAGGACTAAAATGCAAATAAAATAAGGCGTAGGACCTTCCCTGTAAATAACCCACACGCACGCAGGGTATTTTTGCATTTATTCAAACCCGCACGGCGTCGGTTGCAAAAAGCCCCAAGCGTGCATGAACAGCACGTGACTGGAAGGACTTGGATGTAATATGACAAAATCGTGAGGGGCACCGATGCAAAAAGCCAGCCCCATGTGCGTGAGGCATGTGAGTCCATGGCCGGGTGGGGGTGAAGCTCGGGCATGGTCGGACGGCCGTAGCAGGTAGCTCGAGCCTCCCGGGAGGACGACATGGCTACTCCTGAACAGTTAGATCTCCATCGGAGGGGGCGAGATCCAACGGTGCATGTAGCTCCTCCTTCCTTGCAGATGGGCGGCGCATTTGGAGCTCCAGTATGAGGTCTGGAGCTCCATCGCATCTCTCCGTGCTCGGTGAAGTTCGGAAAAGAATTCTGGATGCCTGGCGATGAAGATCAGAGCTCAGGGAAGCTACAGGAGGGCCTGGTAATAGCTTTCGACGAGTGCTCACCGGAGGTGGAGCTCTAGAACTAGCTCCGCTCGAGGTCCAGCCAATGGAGTCTTTAGATTTGCAGGGGTGGTTAGGTGATAGCCGAGGCATACGTGCATGTAAGATGAGGTGAATGGAGGGCTGAGGGGCGAAGAGGCGGAGCCCTTGGTGGATCCTCCTCCGCCTCCGGCGGTGGAGAAAGCTTGGGATGGTGGAGGATTCTACGATGAGGAGGGTGATCGGAGGAGCTGGCGAAGATGACTGATGCTGGGCAGGTCTCGTGGGGGGTCAGGTAACTATGAGGGTGTCGGGAAGAGCCTAATTAATTAAGAGAGAAACAGAAGAAAATGCATAGGAGATTGAAGGAGCTTATCTGATCAATGGAGGAGCGGTGGCCTGGGCTTGAGGTCCTTGAAGAAACCCCGGGGTCATCGCACGTGCTGGGCGGCCGGTCCAGCTAGCTCGGGCAGCTGCAGGTCTAGCCGGGATTTACGGTCATCGTCTCTCAATCCTAACTCCTCCCCCTGTCACATGGAAAAGGAGGAGGAGGAGGGATGGGCCTTACCCTCGTGAAGGTGGACAAGGTTCTGAGGCGGCAGAGATGAGGTATTTGAAGGGGCAAATGTGGAGGTTCAGGTGAGGGTGACTTGGTTTGTGTGGTGATGTTGGGGCGAGGCGAAGGTCGATGTGGGGCGCGTGGATGCTCGCAAGGATTGTGGATAACCGGGCGACATCGTGGAGATGTTGAAACGTGGAGATGGCGACTGAAGACTCAGGGAAAATGGAAGGGCGAGGTGGTTGTGCGAGAGGAAAGTCATGGGAGAGAGATGACCGGAGGTAGGGGATGACCTCATGGCTATTGGATCTCGTGATCCAACGGCTACGAAGCGGGCGGTAACGAATGACCTGGATAAGATCGATGGAGCGCAATCGTACGATGCAGCCAATGCCACGTGGCAAGCTGAAGGCGAGGCGTCAGCGGAGGGCAGTGATGTATTTAGGGACGTGATCGGATGGTAGAGGACATGGGGGAAGAGAGCGGCTAAGATGGAGTGGCTAATGGCGATCGAGTGGTGCAGACATCGCCACATGGCGCATGTAGGCCACGACGCTCGCGAGCGGCTGTGATAAGAAGCAAGTGCTGATCGAAGGGCTGAGAGCAGGTGCGACTTTGAATGGCGAAGATTGGAGAAGAGAAAGGCCATCGGACGGTGGAGAGGGGCTACGCGTGGCACACAATGAAGTGGGTCGCGTGGCATAACCAGAAGGCGCCACGTGGCCCAATCAGTTTATTACGACGAAGATTTGAAGGGATGAAGGGAAAAATGACTGAATTTGGAAAAACTCAAAACATGAAAGTTGTAGATCTCGATGCGATATACAATCTGCAAGTTTCATGTTGACCAAAAACGGAGATGAGGTCATTAAAAGGCAGAGAATATTTTTGAGGGTATTTTTAAGGGTAAAAACACCACAGATTTTAATTTTGACATTTTTTGTGTTTTTTTAATTTATTCAATGACTCTGATAATAAAAAAAATTTATCTGGTTTTTATTGACACCTCGTCTAAGATAGGGGTTAATTTCAGAGAATTATCAGCATGAAACATGGTTTCATCACGAAGCACGTGACCCCAGGGGATGGCTGCACCTCACGTGCTCCCCCCGCGAGGGCACCTTACATGGGAGGGCCTTGAGCCTCCCTCTCGGTGCTATTGGCAGAGCTGGTGGTGCCTCCCGGCGGAATGGCGAGGCACGAGGAGTTTGCTCCGCAGCGGAAGACCGACGTACGTCTGATGGAAGTAAGTTGGGGAGCAGATGCCTTCTGGATGGCCGAGGGTAACGGCTGACGAGTGTCTGCATTGACGACCGGTGAAGTTTGAAGGTGGTCGCTGGAGCTTTGGTGGCAAATGCGGTTGATGAACATCGATGTCAAAGACGGTGAAGATGGTGTTGATGAAGAACGTCAAAGTTGGGGCAGAGCGTTGTCGATGATCGTTGATGGCATAGTCAAAGACGAAGGCGGAGATATCGTAGTTGACGTCATTGGCTCAACGGGGAAAAGCCCGGAGCAAAGAACAAGGCATGGGCGGCACTGCGACGAGGCCTGGGGCCTCGGATCTCGCTGAGGAAGGAAGCTGACCGGGCTATCACCCCGGTGGTCGTGAAGGAGCAACTCGACGGATGGTGTAACACGGAGGCGGTAGCGGAGTAAAATAAGAGGAGGGGTGCTCAACAGAGATGGAAAGGGGGCTGTCGGCGATTTGAGATCTATGGTTATGAGATTTGAGGGGACGATGAAGATTGGACGAGGGATTCGACTGGTGAGATCGATCGAAGATACGCAGTGGTTTTGGAAGGTTGGCAGCGATATTGCGGGAGGTGGCGGAGGCAAGATCGTCGAAGATCACGGGTGCAGTGCGAATTGGGAAAGGAGATCGGATGAGGACGATGGTCCTTGGTCGTCCGATCTGCCGAGATCGGGCGGCCGAGGTAATGACGCATGGTAGCTGGGGGGCAAAGGGGGCAGCACGTGCGTGGCATGTGCCTGGGAGGCACGTGCGACGCACGTGCATGGTTTTTAATTTAAATTTTTTTTAGAAAAACGAATGAATAAAAATCCTAAAAATGGCTGACATGCGGCGGCTCTAGGAGCTACCATGTGTCAGCACCACAAAATTCGGAAATTAAATATTTCAAAAATCCAAAATAAAAAGCAAATGGCCTCGGATCGTAAAAAATTCTTCACGAAAATTGTTCGTCTCAATAAGATCTAGATCTTTCATGAAGACATCAAAATCAAAATCGATCAATTGCACAAAGCGATATTTTGGGGTATCTCATGTACATAGAATACATTGATTTTTGGTTTTATAAATTTTTTATCATTTCTAAACCAGATAAAATTCGAAAAAAAATGTGATAAAATCAAAGATAAATATTTACACATTAATATAATTTTTTTGGATTTTTATTAATGAAGAAAAAGAAGAAACAAATTAAAACACGAAAAAGACCAAATTTGTACAGACAGTTAGTGAAGACTCAGACTCAATTTGTTTCTTTGATTTCAAGCTCAACTTGGATTTGGAATCTTGCGCATTTTAATGAAACTTTTATCAAAGAAGACAAATGAAAGAGAAATAAACTAAAATAGGTTAATTATGTACATAAAATAATAGGTCAAAATCAGTTAAAATACAAAATGTACAAAAGAGGCCCAAAACCCAACTTTCACATACGAGCTCCGATTCATTTGAACTTGGTCTTGTTTTGAAGATAATTGAATGTACATTAGTTCAAAAGTGAGTATAATTAAAACGGATATTGGATGGAGAAGATATGTGAGTTTTAGTTCGGGAATCCTAGAACTAGGGTTTGGGTTTTTTGTCAACTTATTTGGGTTAATGATTTTTTTATTTTTCATTTATTCTTGTTAGTGATATGTATTCAGTGGAGGTGGTTTTGGGTCATTCGGAGTTAGCATGAATTAGTTGAAAATCAGGGAAGTTAGTCTATTTACAGGTCAATTTTAACTGGGATTTTTTGCTTCTTATTTTATACAGAAATGAGTGATAAAATGCAATTCTTGTTAAAACATGCATGAATGCTAATTATGCAGAATAAATGCAGAAATGCCAATGATTTTGAAGGATATGAGCTTAATTAATGAGATTTAGAGTGATGAATCGGAGATTCATCAGGGCAGAACTATCAAGTTGACTTCACAGTCTTGGACATGGAGACCCTCAATCATTGGAGAGAATCTCAAATTATTCTCAAGCAGCCCTTCCTTAGGACCGTAGGCGCAGCGTTCGATTATGGTATGGTAATGATGAAGTTCTGTTCTCCAGGTGGAGAAGTGAACATTGAGAAAATTAAACCAAGTATTAGTGAACCGATTTAGAGAGTAGCACAGAGTACTCATTTTAGAGGCAGATTGCAGATTGCTTTGCTCAGTTAGGATTTGGGGACAGATTCCTTCATGACAGAGCGAGACCCTTTCTTCTGGAAAGGAGATAGTAGGTGATGCAGTTTGCCAGGAGTTGCCTAATCTTGTTAGAGATGCATCAACTTATTCCTGTGATAACATAGAGATACCTCTAGATCTATCAGTTCCAACCCCTTCAGAATGATCATGGGACATAGATGATGAGTCGGACGTGGCTTTGGCTGAACTACCACATTTCTTTGCCGATCTAACTTCCCTTACTTCGGAGTTGGTGGTGAGTACTACGCAGCTTATCCCGCCTTCATGTAGCATGGAACTAGATTCAGATTCAGTTCAGCCATATTTGATTGATCATACCAGATTGCCAGAAGTTAAAACACTTCCTCCTACACTCAAGTATGCCTTTCTTGCGGGACCCAAAGAGAGATATCCTGTTATCATTAGCTCAAACTTGACTTTAGAACAGGAGCCTAGGTTGTTAGAAATCTTAGAAAGGAACCGCAAAGCAATAGGCTGGATAGTGTCGGACCTCGTGGGGATCAACCCCGCTCTCTACTCGCACCACATTTTTACTGAGTATAACGTGAGACCTTCCCGTGAGTTCCAGAGGAGACATAACCCCAATCTACGGGAACTAGTGAAGAAAGAGATTGAGAAATGGTGCAAAGCAGGGTTTATATACCCTATTTCTAACTCCAAGTGGATGGCTCTGCTTCATGTTGTCCCGAAGAAGTCGAGAATTCAGATGGTCACCAACGAGGAGGGGGTAGAGATCGCGACACGAGTAACCACATCATGGCATATCTGTGTCAATTATTGGTACTTGAATTTCATGACCAAGAAAGACCACTTTCCCTTTCCTTTTATTGATCATATATTGGAGAGACTTGGAGGGAAAGAGTTCTTCTATTTTATTGACGAGTACTCAGGCTACAACCAGGTACCTATATCCCATGAGGACCAGGAAAAGACCACATTCACATGTCCATTCGGCACTTACGCTTTCAGGCGCATGCCGTTCAGGCTTTGCTATGCCCCATGCACATTTCAGCAGTGCATGATCGCCATATTTGCCGAGATGGTGGGAGATTTCCTGGAAGTGTTCGTGGATGACTTCTCGATCCATGGTGATTCCTTTGATACATGTTTACTGCACTTGGATTGAGTCCTCACGATGTGTAGAGAGGTGAATCTTGTACTCTCCTGGGAGAAGAGTCACTTTATGGTGACAGAGGGTATCGTATTGGGGCATGTCATCTCCAAAAGGTAAATAGAGGTTGACCCTGCCAAGGTAGAGGTGATCAAGAAACTCGATCCACCTACCGACGTGAAGTCAGTGCGGTCATTTCTAGGGCATGTTGGATTCTATAGGAGATTCATTTAGGATTTTTCAAAGATCGCCTGCCCATTCACTGAGCTCTTAGGTAAAGACACGGAGTTCGTTGTGGATCACATGTGTTTGGAAGCCTTTGAGCACTTGAAGAGGAAGATTTGTGTCTCGCATATCCTACAAGATCCTGACTGGTCTCTCCCCTTTGAGATCATGACTAACACTTCAGATTTCTCTATAGGAGATGTGTTAGGTCAACGACGAGAGGGGATCCCGTTTGCGATCCACTACACGAGCAAAGTATTAGATCCTACACTGAAGAATTATGTAGTGACTGAAAAGAAAATGCTCGTTGTAGTATGGGCCTTGAGAAGTTCATGTCATATATTTTGGGCTCTAAGGTGACAGTCTACACTGATCACACAACTATTCTATACTTAATGTAAAAGAAAGACGAGAAGGCGTGTATTCTTAAGTGGATTTTACTCTTCCAAGAATTTGATTTGGAGATAAAAGATAACCCTGGAGTGAAGAATGTTTGGCTGAGCATCTTTCTCGGATTGAACTTAAGGATTCTCCTTATTATGAGCATATTAGAGAGACCTTCCGAGACGAGTCAATTTGTGTTATTGAATCACTCCCGTGGTATGCCAACATGGTGAACTATCTTGTCTCTAAGAAGGTTCCCCGTAGTTGGACTAGGAGCATCATGGATCGACTGAAGTCGAATTCGAGGAGATACCACTGGATGATCCTTTCCTTTTCTTTGAAGGACCGGATTGTGTTTGGAGAAGGTGTATTCCTCAGGAGGAATACCAGAGTGTCCTCATATATTTTCCTTCACTTGAGGCTGGAGGACACCATTTGGGAAAGAGAACTGCTCACAAAGTACTTCAATGCGGATTGTTTTGGCCGACCTTGTTTAGAGATGCTATTGATTTTGTACGGTTATGTCCGATTTGTAAAAGGATGGGAGGGGCAGTTGGACAGAGATATGAGATGCCCATGCAGCCGCTGATTATGTGTGATGTTTCTGACGCATGGGGCATAGATTATATGGGGTCCCTTTCTCACAATCCAATGGCATAGCAGAGGTTTCGAATAAAGAGGTGAAGAGTATTTTACGGAAGTTGATTTGTCCCGATAGGAAGAACTCGTCCCAGCTCTTGGACCAAGTTCTGTGGGCCTATAGGACAGCCTACAAGACACCATTGGGTACTGCACCATTTAGAATGATCTATGGCAAGCCATGCCATTTGCCCGTAGAATTGATTCATAAATCCGAATGGGCAATTAAGCAGATTAATTGGAGTTGCCACCTAGAGAAACATTGTCGATACTTGAACTTGAACGAGCTTGTGGAAATTCGAAATAGGGTATATGACAACGGTTTGATTTATAAGGACAAAGTAAAGAGATGGCATGATTAGCATATTAGGTGCAAAGACTTTGTCCCTGGACAAAAGGTGTGGTTGTTCAATGCCATGTTGAAGATGTTCCATGGGAAGCTCAAATCTAAATGGGTGGGTCCCTTTGTTGTTAAGAAAGTGCATGGGAATGGAAGTGTAGAGATAGATGATTTCATAGATGGTCCATAATCTTATGTGGTAAATGGACAACTGTTAAAGAATTTTGTAGATTCGAAAGAGCAGTTAGTCCAAGTCGAGGTCATCAACTTCATGCAGGATGAGTACAGAGATGATATAGCATATTACTCTTCATGAAGATGCAGCATCAAGATTCAGCAGTTTAGAAGATTAAATCACTCTTGTATATTCTCCCTTCTCTGTATATTCTCGAGATCACGTCGGTTTTCTCACACTTACTCTTGTCCTATACTTAGGCTGACCAGAGCCTAAGTATAGGAGGGACCGATACCCGCCATGTGTATATACTCATCCATTTCTCCTTTTGACCTCGTTCGCCCCATTTTTGCTCTTCTTCTACATTTAGGCTGACCAGAGCCTAAGCATGGGGGGAGGATCGACTTCTATTCTTTTGTTATTTTAGCTATCTTACACTTAGCATGAGCTATGTCTTTTTATCGCTTCGTGTGCTCAGATGACATAACACATGCTAAGTATAGGGGGTGTGTATATATTACATATATACTTTACCAATAGCTTGTGCTTTTATGTATTTTTTGTATATACTATACAATAATTATGGAGTGGGTAAAATTGGTTTAAAAAACTTTTTCAAAAAAAAACTTTTTCAAAAAAATATCCTTTCCTTTTACATTTCTTTTAAAAAAATTTTTCAAAAAAAGCTATTGAAAAAAATAAAATAAAAAGAAGCAAAAACCTTTTTTTCTTTTCCTTTGTTTTTCAAAAAAACAACACAAAAAAACAAAAAAATCACAAAAAAACAACTAACTAATAAGTTGGTTTAATCCCTAACGCATTAACATTCACACAAGACTTGTGATGTTCAAGAACACTTGGTTTATGAAGTCTTGAGATTTTGAGTTAATAAGCCTTAGTCATTAAGGTCCTTGACTTAATTATTCACATTTCCCTAGTTTGAAAGATTTGTGTGCTATATTGCATGCTTAGTCTCTACCTTAAGAATATGATCAACACCTCACATTCACGATTGTAGTTATGATGAGATGAGTTGAAATTTCACTTGAGGAACTGGGATGAGGGATTTGAGTTTGGACTTGATTTGATGATGTTTTAGGATTGGATAAAATCAATGAAAGTTTCATGAAACCAGAGTGTCAGCACCTTTAGCCAGTATGAGAACTTGGTTCTTGTATTATCTATTGACATTTACCTATGTGCCATGGTGTGATGAAATCAAAAAAAAATTATTGATCAGTTTGTGTCAGCTTTTGGTAGAAGCAGTGGAGCTAGCCAAAAAGCAAAGCAAAGAAAAGAAATATCAATGTTGAAAGAAAAGCTCTCACCATACAAGTCAAATATCAAAGAGCTTCCACCAAAGGCTAGCGCTCCCAACCACTTCAAAGTGTCCACTTGGACCACCGCTATTAGGACCAGGAGTCGGGCTAGCACCAAAAAAAGGGCTCTGCATCGTAAATGCTACAAGTCTGGGTATAGAAGATATAATAGATACTCAAAAAAGGCACACTCTGGTGTACTCCCAAGAAAACAAGTGCAGTCGATTCCAACTTTTCTTGAGGAACACATTGATCAACAACCAAAAAATACATTTGTTGAGTTAATAAGGCACTCGAGAGGATCCTTGTTCCAATGAGAGGGAGAGAAGAAATGACACAATCCTATGTCCTTCATCAACTAGCCTTCCATCTACACTTTTAAGTCTGACAACTAAAGAGGCGGTGGATTGGATGCAAGAAATGGTTTATTCCCTAGTGTTGTGGATGGGGTTCTTAGGAGAGTCTCTTGGACTGGAACCTTGGGTGACGTTGCGACTCTACTCTTGTAACTGCAGTCAACACTTAAGTCATATCCCTACTATATATGTACACAGAGAGAGTATGATGATTAGGGAAATTGGATACCTTTTGATTAGAGCTTTGTTTAGCTTAGAATTTTAGGATCTCTAAAATCAAGAGTTCTTGAACAGATCAAGTCTTGTATTCACATGCACAGTCAGGGATTAATCCAACTTATTCATTCTTTATTTGCTCAAGACTAGCAAAGTTTAAGTATAGGGGGTGATGAATCTGCGATTCATCATGTCAATATCTTGATCTTAGCAAACTCCCTGAGTAAAATCTCAATTAAATATCCATAAAATCAATAAATTAATAAATTGACTCTTTTGAACAAAACACACTAATTATTGTATATTTGATTGTACAAAATAAATTAACAATAAAAAGTCGCAAAGTAAAGATTCTGAACTAATCACTGATGGCCTGCAACGCCCCCCCCCATGCGATGCTACGCCCCCTCCTCTAGGCACGGCTCCTCCGACCGTGCTGCTCTGCCTTACCTCACCACCATAGCCCACAGGAGACCAACCTCCTACATGGTCATCCGTGGATCCTCCAACGTCGTCACCGCCCCATTGCCGACGTCCGCCTCCGTCGTCCGCAGTCGCACGCGCTGCCCCTTGCCGCCCCCCATCAGCGGCAAACCCCTCCATCGTGTTGCCCTAACATCCTGCAAGGAAGAAGGTCTTCATTTCTTTTTTATTATTTTTTGTATATATTGCAAATTTTATCATATATATTTTCATAGTTGCATATCAATCTTTGTACATAGTTGCCTCGCATGTTGCATTTTCTGTTTTGCACGGACACCCCTGTGTTTGTATATTAATTTGGACCTCGATTTTGCATCATTTTATTTAATTAAAAATTTCGTGATGTTGAGAAATTAAGTGTCTATCTTCTAGATATTCATTTTATAATTTTGTGGGTTATTGTTAATTAATTAAAATTGTTTAAGTGAAAAAGTTCATATTTTACCCAACTTGTGGCCATCTGACGAGTTCGTTGAGCAACTGTGAGTGAGCATTTTTCATTGTTTCATTTTAACCCCTAAAATTCCAAAAAATATATGTTCTGCATTCATCAATAGACTAGGTTTCTAGGAAAATATAATTTGGCTAAATCTGATTAATTTCGTATTAAAATTGATTTGGCTAAGTTGTATCTTTTCCTATTAACTTAATTCACCTGTATTGCATTTTACATTCTTTTTGCATTAAAAAATATAAAAAAATCTGCATTGGAACTCTAGACCTAAATTTTTGAATTTACCCGAAGTTGTTCCTTTGCCTCCCTGTGTTTGACCCTAAACTTGCCCGGGATATAAATTAAAGCCGATACACTCTTCACGTAGATCTTCTCTCGGTTCTGACTGATTCACTAAGTACACATATTACAACGAGTGCAAATTAAATCGTGTGCTCAGTGGCTAGTTAGCGTCATCCATCTCTGTTTATCCTCTTCTCTGGCATCTTCGTCTCGATCATCCATCTGCCAAAGCATTATCTTTGATGTTCCCTGAACTCTTTATGCTCAAGCCATTTGAGTGTGAGGCATGTCAGTTCGGGAAACACCATCGAGCGTCGTTCTCGGCTTGTACTGAACCTCGTCGAAAAGTCTCTTTCTCCTTAGTCCATTGTGATGTTTGGGGACCCTGTCCAGTTCATACTCTGAATGGGCACAAGTATTTTGTTGTTTTCGTTGATGATTAGAGCAGGTCGTCCTTGGTCTATTTTTTAAAAGAACGTTCGGAGATAAATAAAATTGTTAAAAAAATTTACACTATGTCAAGAATAACTTTGCCTCTGATATACAGATTTTCTGTTCTAATAATGCCTTGGAATTTACACAACATGACCTAACAGATTTCTTTGCCTCCCAAGGAACCATACATCAAACCTCTTGTCCATATACATCCCAACAAAACGAGATAGCTGAAGGAAAACTCAGACATCTCCTAAATATTGCTCGTTCCCTTCTTACCCACATGAAGGTTCCTAATGAAGGATATGGTTAGATCCTCAAGCGCATCACGGAAGCGTGAGCGTCGTATCGAATACGACGAAGAATGACTAGTCGGACTAGTTGTTCTATGCAGCAGAAATTAAAAAAATTTCATGTGACGAAACCACAGATCCAATAATACTTCTCGGATCTTTTCATCTAAACCACAAACAAGTAATAGGATTACCTCTTGAAGCGTGGTTGCGATCGAGTCTCTAAACGAAGAGACCTCCTGTCTCAAGTCCGATCCGACGTAGGAGACGCTTGCGAGTGCGGGGATGAACCGTGTGCTTCTCGTAATCCATGTTGATGATCCAAGCGGTGGATCTCCTGATCTCGACACACGATATCCATCGTCTTCTTCACAAGCGAGGCGCACCTAAGGAGACGGAGATCCACGAGTAAACGATCGGGCAGCATGACGACAACCTTGCGGCGATGGAGAGTCTCTCTAGGGCATCCATGGTGGACGACCATAAGAGGAAGAGGGAGGGCTGATGTGTAGAGAGAAATAGAGAGAGAGTTGTTGTCTCACTTGTTGTGTAAAGAAGAGCAAAGGGGTGCCTCTCCTTTTATAACATTTTGGGATCCATGGATCTCAATCCATGGGACAACACAAATCCAATGGCTCTCATTGATTGTGTTTCTTTCAATGGCTAAGATTTATGTTAGTAAAAAACCAATAACAATTAATTTAATTTAGATTAAATATATATTGATAAATCAATATAAATCAAATCCAAAATTAAATCAACAACATATGGAGATAATGGAAAGGAGAGTGCCTCCTTCCATATACATGGAGTGGACGGCCACCCTTTCCTAATAGGAATAGGTGGTCGTCCCTCCTATTAGTATGGAAGGAGCATATCAATGTAATCTCCCTAGATTACATTATTCCATTTATCTTCAATTTATTACAACAACAATTGTTGTAAAATATTCTACAAAAATAATTCACAATTATTTTGTGAATATTGTAATCTTGCCATTGGAAATTTGTGAATCACATTCACAACCCAAAATAAAATGTGAATTACATTTTCAATTAATTGTACAATGTGAATCCAATTCACATCAACATTTAATTAACAAATGTAAATTACAAATAGCTCTCTCTTATATATTATAAATCACATTTATAATATATATATATATGACTAATATGGATATTGTTATCCACATTATTCATATCCATGATAATTAAATCATATTTAATCATCTTGTATCTCTTTTCTCTTGTTCTCAAATAATATGAATCACATTCACATTATTCACATCTTTGATAATCAAATCACATTTAATTATCTAAGATAACTCTCTTTATAATACGAATCGAATTCATATTAATCATGATAACTAAATCACATTTAATTATCCATTTTCTCAATGCTCGGATATATATATATATATATCAACAATAGAATTATCCATGAACTCCTTTAAGGATAATGCGCTTTATCCGCGAATACTTGGAGATAAGGACAGGGCGATTGCATTGTTCCACGTATAGTGTCTTGGATATTGAGATCATATCTCAAATCCAGATCGTGGGCCTCCCATAGATGCTTGATTAAATCAAGACCGCAAATCTAATCTTCTCATTGCATCTGAATCACATTCAGATCAATGTCCAACATTTTGGACCAAGATCAGATTACTTCTCTATTGAGAGCAGTCACTAAAATCCAGACCCGATTCATCACTCCCTAGGAATGGAAGCGTCATGGTTATACAATCGTTTATGATCACATCACCCTCAGGTATTCACAATACCTATACATCCCGCATACTGGAAGACTCAGACTAAACGCGAAGTATTGGATCAACTTTATACTGTCTACTTCATGGTTTTATCGGTAAGTTTCTCATTCGATCATTGGGAGTTGGTATCGATCATACACTTTCCAAAGCATATATTATACCTAGGTCTTGATCATATACTTCCCAAAAGTATATATCAAACTTCCCAATACCTGTACATCCTGCATACTGGAAGACCCAGACTAAACCTGAAGTATTGGATCAACTTTATACTGTCTACTTCGTGGTTTTATCAGTAAGTTTCTCATTCGATCATTGGGAGTTGGTATCGATCATACACTTTCCAAAAGCGTATATTATACCTAGGTCTTGACATATACTTCCCAAAAGTATATATCAAACCTACAAATTCAGTCAAGCTTCCAAAGCGAGACGACCGTGTGCACGGAATTTGATTCTTCCCAATATCTCATGAGTGAGCTCATGTCTTCTGGTTCAGTAACTGAACATGTATGATCCCTTTGAGAGATCGTATTACTCATATGCCTGTATATGCACACCAGCGCGCCGGTGTATAGACCTTGGTTAGGTCATAAACCTATTGGCCTGCCAAATGTACATACTCATACATATAGCAACACATCTGTCTCCGGTCAGAAGATGTGTGCATGTATCGTGACAGCATACGATATAGGACTTTGGTTATCTCGATCTCATTAAGTCAACTCATTGACCTAACTAATCTAACACCTCCGAATCTCTATTCCTATGCAGAGGACCTGCATCAAGAGGTCGGTCAGATATCAGCCTTTAGAGATAAAGATTGCCATCTCCTACTCAGGCTGGAGATCATCTCTTAACAATTATTTGACGGTGCTTGATGAGTCCTTAATCTAACTCTTTAGATATTCATCCAAGCACCAGCGTTTATGATTCAACAGTTGAATCAACAGCTGTATGATCATCAAGATGGCCATGGTACATAACCCTAATTGTACTAAGGGACCTATTATACAAATTATTCACTCTTCATTTCAGATCATGGAATGATATTCGCAATAACATTTATTGCATAATGGCTCGTCGTGGGCTCGCATGTTCAACACCTAAGACCTATTGGGGTGACGTTGTTCTGACTGATGTTCATCTTATCAACAGGATTCCCTCTCCAAGCCTAAATGGGTCAACACCCTTCTCTCTACTTTATCCAACTAAATCACCTTTTCCTCTTCCACTAAGAATTTTTGGATGTGTGTCATCCGTTCATAATTTTCACACTAAAGACAAACTTTCTCCTCGTGCAATTAAATGTGTCTTCCTCAGCTATTCTCATACTCAGAACGACTACATGTGTTATGATCCAACTGGACATCGATATTATATCTCTACAGATGTAACCTTTTTTTAGCAGACCATTTTTTTCATTCAGCCCGTTACTGATATACCTATAGATCTCCCATCTCCACCCATTGTATATAGGCATCAGCAGATATCATTACTATCGGAGGTTCCTTTGCATGTTTCCTTCTTGCAGGATGACATGCCGTCTTCACGTGTCCCTTCCGATGTTGTCGCAGATGATCCCACTGACCTTCCTATTGCTCTATGCAAACCTCAGAGAAAATGTACTTCTCATCCAATGTCTCATTTCACTTCTATTGATGGTTTATCTTGTGCTGACAGATGCTATGCAGATGCTCTCATGACTATTTCTATTCCGAGACCATCATAGTGCTTTGCAGGATTCAGGATGGCGAAAGGCAATGTCCCAAGGGGGTTAGACCTATGGCATGTAAATGGGTCTTCACGACCAAGCAGTCACCAGATGGATCGATTGACAGGTTGAAAGCTCGTCTTGTGGCAAAAGGTTTCACCCAAACATATGGAGTCGATTACTTTGATACATTCCCATCTGTTGCATATATGAGGTCTATACAGACTATACTTTTTGTGGCTGCCAATAAGGGATGGCCTATCTTTCAGTTAGATGTAAAAAATGCTTTTCTTTATGGCAATCTTGATGAGGAAGGGTACATGATGCAGCCTCCATGCTATGAAGTCGAGGGGGAGAGTGTATGCTGACTTCACCAGGCCATTTATGGCCTAAAACAAAGCCCAAGGGCATGGTTCGATATACTAACTACTGAAATCAACACTGGCCTCCGGAGAACTGCCTCTGATTCTGTGTTTGTCAGAAGACGAACAACCAGTACTGTCATTCTTGGAGTCTATGTAGACGATATGGTTGTCACAGGGGATGATGCCAACGGGATACTAGAGACCAAGGTCTTCCTCCAAAAGGTATTTGTTACCAAGGACCTTGGTCCACTACGGTATTTCTTGGGTATAGAAGTACTACTCACTACTGAGGGCCTTCATCTCTCATAAAGGAAATACTGTCTGGATATCCTTACTGAAGCCGGATTACTTGGATGCAAACCTGCTGGTATTCCGGCAGATCCTAAGAAACATGTCACATCAGATGATCCTGTCTTTGAAGATGTTACTCGATACAGAACCCTAGTTGGCAAACTTATTTATCTTACTGTCACCAGACCAGATATTTCTTATGCAGTGAGTAAGGCTAGCCAACATATGGAGCAACTTGGTTACAGCTACTGGGAGGATGTTCTTCAGATTCTAAGATACTTGAAGGAATCACCAGGGTCTGTCCTCTTCTACGAGGCACATGGATATACCGATATTATTGGCTATGCTGATGTTGACTATGCAAGCTCACCATAGGATCGGTGCTCCACCAAAGGGTATGCTATGTTCGTTGGAGGTAATCTTGTTACTTGGAGAAGCAAGAAGCAAACTGTTGTGTCCAGATCCAGTGCAGAAGCAGAATACTGGGCAATGGCTCAAGCTACTTGTAAGATCACGTGGTTATTAACCTTCCTGTGAGAGCTCGGAATTGCTATCACTACTCCTATTCCATTATACTATGACAATAAATCTGCTACGTATATTTCCACGAATCCAGTATTCCATGAGCGAACCAAGCATATATAGGTTGACTGCCATTTTGTATGTGATTTCATTAAGAGTGGAAGAATTACTACCCCTCGTATTAGTAATGGTCTTCATCTTGCAGACGTATTCACAAAGGACTTACCTAAGAAGAGGCTTTCATGGATAGTTTCCAAGTTGGGCATGATTGATAAGTATGCTCCAACTTGAGGGGGAGTGTTGAGAATATAAACAGTAGTTACTCATTGTATCGACAGCAGGGGCACTTATGTATTTTTCCCTTTGGGCTCTCTAGGGTTGTATCCTATATATGGACCCCCGGAACTATGTAATAAATAAGCTCTTTCATTCTTTCTTTATTCTCCACAATCAGCATTGGAGGCTGGATTTTTCAGGAAGTATGCCTGTTGAAAGGACACATTGAATTTAAAATTGAGCATGGTCATGAGAGAGTGTATAGTCCTTAAGATTTTATTTTTACATTTTATTTGATTTTTGTAATTATTAATTTTTAATAATTTAGGTAATTGCACATTTACAATAGTTCCCGTTTTGGATCTCGCGGTTGTACCAAGACTTCAAACATTATTTTTCTTTGTTGTGGTTGTGTCGATAGTGGTTCTCAACTTGAGTGGTTCATAGGTTAGACCTGCACAAGCAGCTCTTAGGGCTTGTTTGGTTGCAGGGTTGGGCAAGGTTGGGTTGGGCTGGGTTGGGATGGGTGAATAGTATTCTGTGAGGAGGAAGTACCCTTGTGAATAGTAACCAGGGTTGGGCCAACCCTGCCCAACCCTGCAACCAAACAAGCCCTTAGAGCTTTACATAGGTTGAATTATCAATTGATTGATCTCATGCAATCTAGGACCACACTTTGTCACATTTATTAATGTGTACCATAGAATGTTCTACTTGGTCAAATTAAATTCACATTCTTCCTGACTAATAAAAGTTCCTGTTAGGTGTGGTTTTATTGCATGTGTTGCATTTAGAATAAAATTTTCAATTTAGCATTGCATCCTACATATAGAGCGTGGGGATCACTGTAAGTTTTTTGAACTGGGCATGCATCATTGATTTTACTGATTGCATCGGCTTTTCTCGACTCCCTTCCCCTTGGTTTTACAACTTATGATAAACGGATATCATGACTAATCGTTAGGCGTGTCCTGTCTGGTGGACTTAATCAAGTGATAATCTAACTTAAAATCATGACTACTAATACAAAATTTGATCCAAAATTGCATTAAAATTGATATTGCATTCGAGAGAGCAACCCCGTCCATAGACACAGGTACTTACCCCTAGACAGAGTGGGTGAGGACGTATCCACTAAGGATATAGCCCATATCCCTAGACTTGCCCCCTAAGTCTCCATTTCTGACTCTTGCATATTTGGGAGCTGCAAGGGCTTGCTTTCGACCTTAGTATATGTTTCAATTTTTAAGATGGTGTGCCTCCTTTAGATGTGATATTGAACCCGTTAGCCCGAGCGGATCACCTCATTGATTGGTAGAATACATGAGCACATTAGGTGTAAGACGACTCCCTCTGTGTAATGGTTATAAGATTGTTTTACCACTAACTAAAATGGAGAAGATAATTCGGCCAATCCTTTATGGCCTTCAAAATGTGCAGTTGATGGATTTAAGGTTTGCTTTGTATTGGTATTCAGGGGTGTGCTTTCAAATAGGGTGATCTTAACGCCTTTCCTATCACTCATTGTTTGTATCGTGCTCTTGTCCTAAATCATGACAGAGAATAGCGGATTGGGGTGATTTTAGCTTGGACTTTGTGAGTCTCTCACTGAACATTTCAAGTTAATCGTCCTCAAGTGCTAGGGATGACTCTCTTCCTGGGGCCCCTTAGCTTCAAGGCGATCCTTTCCTAGAAGCCAAGGTCAATAAGTCATTTTCTTTTCTTGAGGAAGGTCAGACCCAGACCTCTCCTCTTTTCCCTTCTCACACCGAGGAATACCTCACCTCGGTGTTTCTAGATCGACTTATCCTACATAGACTAATTCAAATCTCTTTGATTCAGAAGGTGGAGAAGAACAAGTGAGAAAGGTGCCTCCCAAAAGGAATATTGATGAAGAGGGAGATATTGATGCATTGAGGGATATCTTAGCTAGACTAGCATGAGCCGAGCAGTGCAGTGAATAGTTCAAATAAGAGCTAGGCCAGTTAAGAAACGGAGAAGGAAACGATCCTAAGGGGCAATCCATGAAGGATGCTTACTGTCCCAGTTCAGCACAAAATGAGAAATGTCTTAGGCCAGTTGTACCATCAAATGATGGAGAATTGAAGAACCATTTTCTGACACTCATGTTGAAGTTCTATGGCAATACAATAGAGGAACCTTATATGTTCTTGCATGAGTTTGAGTTGGTTTGTGACAACCTATGAAGACTTGGTGTTTCACAAGACTACATATATATTAGGTCCTTCCCATTCACTATAACAGACAAAGCCTCATATTGGATGAAGAACTTGGGCATGGTTGTCACCATGTGGGATGCATTGAAAGACATGTTCTATCCCCTAAGTAGAACTAATGAGATGAGGTCACAAATAACAAGATTTACACATATGTCTCATGAACCCTTCCACGAGGCATGGGAGAGGTTCAAAGACCTGATTCAGAAGTGTCCATGACACGGTATCATAAGTCGATCTTGGTCCAGAACCTATAGAGTGGTTTGACTCCCGAGGTTCAAGGATTAATGAGTGCTGCATGTGGAGGCAGTTATCTGAACAGAGGAGCTGACACAATTTGGATGATTTTTTAGCAGATGGCAGAGACCAGGTGCACCAAAGCCACTACCAGGTATTATGATAAGCCACCTCCCTCTCGCGTACATCAAGAGGTGGGGAGATTAGTTGTTACTGGTATGGCGAATGACCTACTCTCCAACATGGGGATTATCAGTGACAAGTTAACCAAGGTCAACCAGATCGAGAAGAAGATGAGAGATATAAACAAGCTCGCCGAGTAGGAGAACCTTGCCAAGCTTCCTAGACAGATGGTGGAGCTAGCTGATAAGGTGTCTAAGATTAAGATACCTACCCCATCTACACCCTTGCTCCTATCTAAAGAGTGAATCACATTTAGGAGCAGCTTGTGCAGGGGCCTTACAGCACGTGGACTTAGGGTCAACCTGAGTTCCATGATATCTAGTTCACGGAGCCGACCATTGAGACAGTGACTGAGGAACCTCCACAGCTGTGGGAGGTGAATAGGATTTGTACCAATGGTCCCAACACCACCTACCAACAATCGTGACAACGCATGTAATTCTCACAATAGAAAGACTACTGATAAATCTCCATTTCATCACCTTTATTCTATCATTTTGGCCGCAAAACCCCAGCAAATGCATGTAAATAGCATCAAATTGGATATAATAGCATTCATGATTCTTTGTATTAATTACACATTAAATAAGGTGTTTAAGGCCAAAATTATATAATAAAGGGAAGAAAAGAAAAAGGAGTAAAATATTGCAAATATTTTATGACCCAAACCCCGAGACCAAGGCCAGTATGGTATTGGTCGACAAGGAATAAAGTAGGGGGAGATAAGGGCCAGTGTACAATAATACCTCATTTATTCATGCATTTATTTATGCATTTTTGACACCTATTTTGTACATAATTATTTATTCATCAAATAAAGAAACTTTGTTCATGAAAGTTGTAGATAATAATGAAAATAAAAATACAAAATTGAGTTTGTGTAAAAATAATACTCAGTGTACATTTTATACACAGAATAAAAAGCCAAAATCTCAACTTCACAGACCCATATCTTGCAAATAAAAAGTCCAAATCATCCAAACTCACCTTTAATTGTATATAGCTTTCCATGAGCTATTTAATAAAATTAGTTTCATAATTTTTGGAGTTCATTTGTAGAAGTTAGGTTTTTGGCCCTCCTTGTACATAATACCTGATTAAAATATTCAGTTTATTCAATACCTATTATTTCTACAAATTTATATTTTTAGAATCTTGTAAATAATGTAAATGTATATTGAAATTAAAAGAAAACCAAAAAGAGTTTGAAAAATTAAATAAGTCTATAGGCTACATAGACAAAAGACCTATGCTACCTATATGTATATAAATAAAAGGGAATTTAATTCTTTTATTCTTTATTCATCCATATTTTTATAATGATGTATATATATTATATATAACTCATTAAAAATACAAATCCTAAATAAAAACAAAATAAAATTCATTAAATAAATAAAATGTATATAATATAGGTAAAATACCCATAAGTAGACTTACATATGCATACACCTATTTATTTAAAAATGTAAATAAACTCCTAAAAATTAAATAAAAATACCTTTATACTTACAAAAGTAAATTATAAATTTATAAAATAAGCCAATAAAATAATCAATGAAAATAAACAAATTAAAAATAAAATACACAAAAATACATGTAAATACATACATATACACATTATTAAATTAAAACCATAATAAAACACTTCGAAAAATTAAATAAAAATCATAAATAAATACTACATGAAAAAATACACATTTTTTATGTTTTAAGAAAATTCTAATAAAACCATTTACTATTGTAAATAAATCAATTTAGGCTAAAATTTCCTATTTTGTCTTTTAGCGGCTGACGTGGACCAATGGGGCGCCGACCTTCGTTGACCCCCCTGGTCAACTGTCCCATCCCAGCGCTGGCGTATCTGAAACATCTTTTCCCCAATTTTCATCCCGTTTTTGCGGCCATCCCATCCATCGATCGAGCTCGCTTCCTTCACAAGAATTGTTCTCTAATCATCACTGATGCCCGCCAATTCCTTGGATCGATCAGATACTCATTGGATTAAGTAATAATCGTCGGTCAATAAGGCTCCTTGCCAATGTCTATAAATAAGTAGCTCCGCCTCCTTCCTCGAATTTGGCCAATTTCATTCCAACCTAAAGCCTTGATCTTGTTCCTGGATTGTTCCTCGTGACAGGGGGAGTGCTCCAGCATCTTGATTCGGCCGGAGGAAGGAGAATTTTGACGCGGCGGAGCTCCGGCGTCCGCCCTGCTCCCTGGTGGCCCCCAGGTATAAGAGTTGATCCTTTTATCGCTTTTTAGTTAGTTTTTCATGTCAGCTTTTAATTCCAGTAGTTAGGTTAGTCTTTAGTTAATCCTTTTAGTGTAAAACCAAAAATTCGAAGTTCGCCGGAGCTGAGCTCCGCGACTTCCTCATTGTGAATCCGACCGTGTCCGACCGCCATGTTCATCCCATTTCATACCCCTCCGTTTTCTCCATCGATCGCACCACTTTGACCAACCCAGGACCCCTGGTCTTGGCGAATTGAGGCTCCCCCTCCGCCGTTCATCGGAGCCCCTCCGCCCCACTCCATTCTGCGGCGAAGCTTCAAAACCCCGGGTCGAGGAAGTAGCCCTCTCGCCCCCGGTTCTTCCTATGCAGGTCAAATGAAGGAAGAGCCCCATCTGGGCTCGAATCGAACCAGGAAGAGGTTCCTGGAGGTCCGTGACTTCTCCGACCTCGACCGAGCGACTCGGACCTCCAAGAGCCATGACAGGACCTTCAGGAGATGCGGAAGGTCGCCAGCTATGAGTAGAGCGCGTCAGAGGCGAGGAAGGTGCCCGGAAGAGCCCGAGCTGCTCGATTGAAGCTCGCCGGGGGCGAGCTTCTTCCCTGTTCTTCCAGGCATCTTCAGCACCGTCAGATCGAAGGAGTCGGCCCAGATCGAACCAGAGCCGTCAGATGAAGCGTCGCATCGACCGTCTGATCAGCGAGGCTGATCTAATCTCCGTCGTCATCTGCGAATCGTCATCGGCCGACAGGAGCACGACGCGTGGCAAGTGGAACTGATCCAACCGTCGGATCGCACGCTTATTAGGGGTAAATTTCACATCTAGCCCCCCGCTTTTTGTATTTACAGTTTAATACCAAAAATAAAAAGTCATGTTGTAAATAAATTGTATAATTTGCAGAAGGACCCTTGATGTTTTTAGATTTGCAAGTTTAGTCCCTCCGCGCCTCACGTGCAGTCCCCACGTGAGGCGCGTGATTTTTGCATCTAAACCCCGCCGGGTTTCAGTAATTGTAGATTGGCCCTGAAAATAAAATTAGACGTTCATTTTTATTGAAATTTTTGCATGGATACCCCTGTCACTTATTTTAATTGCAAAAATGCCCCTGTCAGGCCAGTTATTTTTGTATGCTTTGTCTATTTATTTTGTCCCCCATTTTAATTTGAAAAATCTTGCAAAAATGGATATAAGCATCTGTTAACATGCTCTCACATGCCATATTTTTGGATCTTAATTTTGTTGTATTTTTGTATTTATTAAAACCTGTCCTTTATTTACTGTCTAGATTATAAAATACCAAAAAAATACTAAAAGACCTCTAAAAATTCCAAAAAAATTCCCTAGTGTGTATTTTAACGTATTTCAGTGTCAGTCCAAAAACCCCTAAAAATCTCAAAAGGAAAACCTTCAAAATTCAAAAATAAACAAAAACTTCAAAAAAATATATAAAATCAAAGAAAAATTAGAAAAATATGAACTTAGTTCCTATTTCTGCCATATTTTATTAGCTTTATTAGAAAAATAGTGTGGAAAAATTTTGAGGCTGTTTGCTATTTTTACTTCCCAATTTTATCTCCAGCCAGTAGCTTTCCCACTGTTTTGCTTTATTTTAATATTTAAAAATACCAAAAACAGTTTGAAAAATACCCAAAAAATCACAAAAACGGTAAAAAATCCTAAAAATATCAAAAACATTTTATTTCTGACTTTTTGGTTATTTTTGCACATTTTTATAAATACTTTATCTTGTCTTTTATTACATTGTCCTTATTTTCCCATATTTAAAAAGAAAATAGAAAAATATAAAATATAAAATATAAAAATCAGAAAATCAAAAATCAAAAATCAAAATACAAAATTAAAAATTAAAAAAAAATATAAAATTCAAAAAACCCACAAAAATAGGCTTCACACATGGATGACTCTATGGTACATATAGGCTTAAGCATTTTTGTATTGCTCTCTGTGGTTCGACCTCTACATGCTTGTTCCCTATACATTTTATGGTAGAGTAATAAAAGATTAATTAACATTTCTTTTTGAGCTTGATTGATACATTCTTTCATTGTGGGTTAATTGCTGTATAACTTGGGTATTCTGCGAGCGGTCGCCTCGGCGACAACTTATTTATATTATTCATGGTGACCCTCGTGGAAAATCCTCGTTATCAGATGGCGCCGTTGCCGGGGAGCAATGAGCATAGCCTAATTTATTTTGTCATTCTTGTGTACATTTTTGATTCATGATTGATTTTGTGAGCAGCTATTCTTATCGTCATTAATCACCATGCTCTATTGATTGATTCATTTATTGTGATTATTTTATATATGCTCTATTTTGATTGGTTGAGCTATACTAATGCAATCTTTTTGTGACTTTGATGCGAGGGCCCGCCACGCAAGGATGGCTTCTTAGGAGGCCAAGGCAGCCGAGCTTGGAGGAGGGTGGTCTTCACCTCATGACCACTTGGAGAGAGCATCAAGGAAGCAAGGAGATGGGGATTAGATAGGTTCAGAACACTTAGGATTATTTTTGTAATTTATGGTGAGAGAGAGACAATTTTGGCATGTAATAATTAACAGGACTCTACTCTTCACAATGAGGTCCAGTGCCCGGGTGTCTGTTCACTTGGGGGCCTCATCGCTGTTTTCCGTGATTTCTACCGCCTTCTTTTCTTTGTTTTCCGTTGTTTTGTGCTTTCCGCCTGTATTTTACTTTGTTTTGTGTGCTTGGAGCCCCTAGATATAGGTTGCTTGACTTGGTAGCTAGGTCCAAACATTAATAAGAATGCATGTTCCTATAGTCTACTTCGTATGGATCTAGTCAAACTTAAACAGCTCGGTCATTTATCTCTTAACCCATGTGCCGTGAGCGAACCCCATCAAGCGCTACTCCTGAACTCGAGTGTGTCGAGAAGAGGAGGGGTAAGCCAAGACCGGACCCTTAGGTTAAAGATAAGTGACCAGCTTGTGGTTCTTCACGTTAATAGCAGCTAATGTTTAGGACGATTTTGTCGAATGCACACCGCCATGTAGATAGGTTTAAAAATTCTGTTTTGCATACCACATGGAGAGAGATGGGATGCACTGTAAGTCTTCTAACTCAGCATGCATCATTCGGTTCAATGGTGAGATTTCCATCATAGAACCAACTTGCACGGCTTTTCCGCTATCTCCCTCTGATTTTGAGTACCTAGGACTTAAATGAAAATCTACAAAAACGTTAGGCGCTGGTATGAAACAGACTCAAAAAAAAGTAAAAACCCAAAAAATTAAAACCAGGGGACTGCTAAATAAACTTTGACCTTAATTAAAATCCGTAATGGACTATCATTGTACCGGGTTCATAAAGCCCTCATTGTTTTCAGGTACCTTGGAGGGGGGCCAAAACCCTGCTCCCTTGAGCGAATGCGACCCCCTAAGGATTAGAGCCAAAAACCCAGTCTGCAACTGCCTTGTGTATCGCCTGGATTTCCGAAGTAATGGCGCTTCTATCGTATGTAAGTGAGTAGGGCTTGGTCACCAATGATGACTCTCTATTGTGTAGAGCATCGATCCTGTCCGAAGTATCGAGCATAGGCCACGCCTTCACGGGGGTGTCTGTCTCATTGTCCTGCGTCCGAGTAGGTTCTTGTACACTCACGGGTGATTCTGTTGCGAGCGAGGACCGAAGTAGTGGTTTCGCCTATCGGCTTCCTCTCTTTATTTCTTTGGCTGAGTAGGGATCCAGGAAGGGTTACAAGGACTCCAAAAAGTACAGACTACAGGTTACACAGGAGGAGGACAAGTACGGGATACGCTTCCGGCAGTACTCTCTCTCCTATAGGGTAGCGTACTAAGGACTTGTTATAAGATATGCCTGAAACAACAACTCTAAAACTGAAAAGATAATAAGTAGCCGAACATTTACGACTTCACATGGTGTGAGTTGGTGAACCCGATTTTGTATTGTGTTTGTATGGATCTAGATTAAGGTTCAAAGATCAAGTCCCGCGCCTTTGCGCAAATTTTGTTGTGTCACTCCTCTTTGACCCCCCTCAGTTTGAGCCTTTCTACTATTTTGCACTCCTTTTTATTCCTCGTTGACCATCGTATCTTTCATCCAACATCCTATCTTCTCTTGTACGTCGCGAAGTTGATCCATGGATGGTTTCCGTCGGGACCATGCCGACACCCACATCGATTCCATGGACTCAACTCCGCCAATAAGTTCAAGGCGATTCCCGAGAACCCGATCCGGACTTTGCGGATCGATCTCTAGACTCCTCGTTTTATACCTTTCTCTTAGCCACCCAATAAACTGGGATCACTTTTGTCCCACTTTCGCCGTTGTGAATGGAAGTCGATTACAGTCTACATCCTTTTCCATTTACAACATGCTGGGGTTGACCTGAATTCCAGCTTCATCTCAGCAGCTGAACATTAATTGCAAGCAGTCTGATCAGGACTATCTCATTATGCAGATAGAAGACAGTGTGAGCCCTGGAGACTACTCCGGAGTTCATCTCGTCCGACTCAGACCCTGACATGGCTCCAGGAGGAAAGGGCAAGGGTCAGCAGCCAACCCAGCTAGAGGGACAGGTGCCAGATCAGAATCAAGTCAATGCACAGTTACTGGCATCTATCCAGGCCATCCAGCAGCAGCTAACCGAGCAGGCCCTCACACAGACAGCCTTCCAGGACATGTTGAATGATATGATGAACCGAGACGATGGAGGAGGAGGCAGAGGCAGAGGAGGCAGGGGAGGAGGAGGTGGAGGTGGAGGTGGTGGTGCAGATGATGATGATTTAGAATTTCAACCACCACCAAAACCAACACTTAAAGAAATATACAATCAGGGAGACAGCCATATGACCGAATGGATCCTCATTCCACCGGTACACGCTCACTTTGAGTTGAAGCCCCAATTCATTGCTCTTCTCCCTGCATTCCATGGAAACACCAGCAAGGAGCCGTACATTCACCTGCAGCAATTCTCCCGCATTTGTCGTACTACCCACTATCCCAATGTCCCTCTGGACATTGTCAAGATGATGGCTTTCCCTTTCAGCCTAAAGGACAAGGCCCTCTATTGGGTCAATCATCTGGGGAAGGTTGTGACGACCTGGGAGGAGCTGAAGTCCGCCTTTCTGCACAAATATTACCCTCTAGGTCGGCTCAACCAGATGCGAGCCCGTAACAGTAATTTCTCCCAAGGACCCCATGAGTCGATACATGAAGCATGGGAGAGATTCACTGACCTGCAGGAGAAATGTCCCCATCATGATATTCCGAAGACCGGCTTGGTCCAGCATTTCTTTGGGGGACTGAACATTGAAAGCCAAAGGCCCGTAGACGTAGCATGTGGGGGCTCACACTTCAATAAGGATGAAGACGTAGTCTGGTAGATATTTGAAGAAATGGCCGAGGGAGAGGCCGCCCTCTCTTCATCCAAGGCATATCAGAAGCAGCCCCAGATCCTTCAAAAACAAGTGCACATGGCAGCGTCCAAGGAAACAGAGAGAGATGAGAGCTCCAACCTCAGCATCATAGGGGGCCATCTCTCTAAAGTTGACATCATCGAGAAACGATCACAGGGTCTCGAAAAACTCGCTGTGATCGAGAAGAGGACTCAGAATTTGGACAAGCTGGATCACATCACCAAGCAGTTGGAACTGCTGGTAGGTACCATCAATTCTGTTCAGTCGGCAGCACCACTCGAAGCTCCAGCTGAGAGGAAAGACGAGCAACCACCGCTACATCAGCCTCAGCTGAGCCAGCAACCACCGGCAGTCCAGCACATGTACTACGTGCAGGCACCCGATCAGAGCCAACCGCTGCAGCAGATGGTTGTGTATCAACCAGAGTTTATCTCAGGATCTGATTCAGTATTCCCACCACCACCCCTGGTCCAGGAAGTGAATGGGGTTTGGACTCATGAAGCACAGCCGACCTGTCCTACGGGACAACCCCAGGGTCAGTCATTTGCCAACCGGCAATACCACCAACCTCAGGGTGGTCTCTTGGGGCAGTCCTCTCAGCCTCCTCAGCAGTATCATCAGCCTTCTCAGTATGCCAACCAGTGGAGGCAGAATTTTCCACACCAGCAGCAGCCGCAGTACCGTCATCCACAGTCGTTTCACCAGTATGTGGTTGCCCCACCTCAGTAATACCAGCAGTATTCTCCTCCTTCTTATCAGCAACTTCAGCTTCCTGCCCCACCTCAGCACCACCAACAACAGCCTCAGCACCAACAGATGCAACAACAGCGTGGTCTGCACGCTGACACCACCGAGGCACCTCCAGTGAACCCCACCATGGATTGTCTAGCCCAGCTTGTCAAAGGGCTAGCGGAGATGACCAAGCAGCTTGATGACCTGACCGCCACCCGAACTACCATTCCTTCTAAGGTCAAAGCCAACCCCAATAATTTCAAGAAAAAAGAGCAGGTAGAAAGTAATGTCTTGTCCGTGTCAGAAAATGATATTACTGTGTATTCTAATGCCGTTACTCTCAGGAGCGGTAGGGCCTTGCCTCCGCCTGCTACAAAGATTGGGGTGAATAAAGAAACAGGTGGATCGTCATCTTCTGCATCAGTCGTGCCAGCTCCAGGGGCGGGTGAGGAGGAAGAAGAAGGAGAAGCCAGTCCAGCCGTCGTGCCATGTCATCAGCAACCTCAGCAGAAAATACAAAAAAATCAGCAAAAACAAAAACAATAAAAAGAAGCTTGTAGCAGAAGCGAAGCTGCGCCAGCATTGGAGGAGCCTCTAGCAGCAACCGATCCCTCGCCAGCCGATGGAGCAGATGCTACCCTTTTTGATCGCCCAACAGCACCAGCATGCCAAGATCCAGCTTGTACTCCTTTTTGTAGTTCGGATGTACAACATTCTGTGGGCGATGATTTTGATGTAAATAAGAACTCTCATTTTTCTGCCAGTGGTGTAAATATTCCTTTTCCTTGTGCAATACAAAAATCCAAAAAAATTGCAAAACGAAAAAAGGCATTGTCTGATCCAGGTGTTGTGGATATTTTGGATAAATTGACTGTTGAGATTCCCTTGTTGAAGGTCGTGGAATACATGCCAACCGTAAAGAAAGGACTGAAAGAGGCATGTACTAACAGGCGTCGCCCGGCGCAAGAAAACAGATGCCAGCAAGTAGAGAGGCATGTCCTTACCTTGGCCACGGTAGTAGTTATCAGCAATCTCCCCCAGAAGAAACAGGATACCGGAGCACCTCTGATCAGTTGTGAGATCTTTGACCAGGTCTTCGAGCGCACTCTCTTGGATAGTGGATCTTCCATCAACCTTCTGCCCTCGTCCATAATGAAAGAATTCGGGCTGGGACCGCTCAAGCAGACCCGCATGATCCTTCAGTTCGCTGACCGATCCGTCAAGCGGCCCCGAGGTCTTTTGGAAGACATTGTAGTTAAGGTGCAGGAAATGAAATTCCCAGCTGACTTTGTAGTCCTTGATATGGACTCGCATGCACCCCTGCTCCAGACCCCTATCATCCTTGGCAGACCATTCCTTCGTACTTCATGTGTCGTGGTTGATTACGGGTCTGGGAAGATCACTTTCAGCTCGAACACCCAGCAGATCACGATGAACATGAACAGAGAGCCAAATGCCGCAACTGATGAGAGCCAGGCAGTATCAAAAGTAGACTGTGATTTTATTGCTGAGATCAGAGACTCAGCCTTATCATTGGACGATCCATGGACCCGAGAAATCCTCACTCTTGAGGAGGACTTGGAAGGCGCAGTCACCTTAAGCTCCGACGATTCTTGGGAGACAGATTCTCAGATGCAGGCGCATCTACTTGAGCAGTCATTCCAGACCGAACATGATCGGCTTAGCGCAGAACCGTTCGGTGCATCATCGGGATCTCAATAGGATTTTGAGGATGGTAAATATCTCAAAGAAGTACATCCCACCCCCAGCATGGTATCTGAAGTGACAGATAAAGTGGACAGATCAAAACCAGAACTCAAGCCACTTCCGACAGGCCTGAAGTATGCTTTCCTTGCGGGTGAAGAATAAATGTATCCCGTCATCATCAGCAGCAGGCTGAATCCGGATCAGGAATCTCGACTTCCTGAGGTTCTAGAAAAGAACCGCAAGGCACTTGGTTGGAGCGTGTCAGACCTCCGAGGGATAAATCCAGCCTTGTGTTCACACCACATCTATTTGGAAGAAGATGCCAAGCCGTCCCGTGAATTTCAGAGAATGCTGAATCCTAACCTCCGGGACGTCGTAATGAAGGAGATAACGAAATGGTGTGATGCAGGCTTCATCTATCCCATCTCCGACTCGAAATGGGTAAGCCCACTGCAAGTTCCAAAGAAATCCGGGCTTACCGTGGTTACAAATGATAAAGGAGAGGAAATTTCTACTCGCGTACCAACCTCCTGGCGGGTGTGTGTTGACTACCGTCGTCTTAATGCAGCAACCAAGAAGGACCACTTTCCCTTGCCGTTCATTGATCAAGTTTTGGAGAGACTTGCAGGCAAGGAGTTCTTTTGCTTTCTGGATGGGTACTCCGGGTACAACCAAGTGGCGATCGCCCCTGAAGACCAAGAGAAGACTACCTTCACTTGCTCGTTCGGCACCTACGCCTTCAAGAGAATGCCCTTTGGTTTGTGCAATACACCTGCAACCTTCCAAAGATGCATGTTAGCAGTCTTCGCCGAGATGGTAGGCAGTTTTCTCGAGGTGTTCATGGACGATTTCTCCGTCTATGGTAACAGTTTTGATTCTTGTCTTGAGCACCTAAATAGGGTGCTTCAGAAGTGCCGAGAAGTCAATTTAGTGCTCTCATAGGAAAAGAGCCATTTTATGGTCACTGAAGGTATTGTGCTAGACCACGTCGTTTCCAAACGTGGCATGGAAGTCGACCCGGCGAAGGTGGAAGTCATTTCAAATCTTCAGCCACCTCAGACCGTGAAGAATGTGAGGTCATTCCTGGGGCATGTGGGATTCTACAGGCGATTCATCAAGGATTTCAGCCGCATTGCCCGACCTCTGACAGAACTCTTGTGCAAGGAGACTGAGTTCATTGTTGATCAGCCGGTTCTCCTTGCTTTCAATCAGTTGAAGGATCTTATCACTCAGGCTCCAATCTTACAGCCGCCCGACTGGACTCTTCCTTTTGAAATAATGACCGATGCGTCAGACTTTGCGGTCGGAGCTGTCCTTGGGCAGAGAAAAGACAGAGCACCCTACACCATTCACTATGCCAGCAGAATATTAGATGAAGCACAGAGAAATTATACAGTGACAGAGAAAGAACTGCTGGCTATGGTTTTTGCCTTAGAGAAGTTCAGATCCTATTTGTTGGGATTAAAAGTCACCATCTTTACAGACCACTCTGTTATCCGGTACTTACAGCAGAAGAAGGATGCCAAGCCAAGACTGATTCGTTGGATCCTTCTCCTCCTGGAATTCGATTTGGAAATAAAGGACAGGCCTGGAGTTCAGAATGTGGTAGCAGATCATCTCTCCAGAATAGAGCAGCATGAACTTCCTCTGAGCAATGCACCTATCACAGAAACCTTCCCTGACGAAGCCATCTTAGCTGTGGATTCTCTTCCTTGGTATGCTGATATAGTCAATTACCTCGCCTCTGGGGTAATACCTTCGGATTGGACGAAGAACCAAAAGAACAAATTCATGTCGACCATCCGCTTCTACCAATGGGAAGATCCTCTTTTATTCAAAGAAGGAGCAGATTGTATTTGGCATAGGTGCATCCCTCAGACGGAACAATCAAGTGTCCTCGAGCATTGTCACTCGCTCGAATCTGGTGGACACCACTCTGGAGATCGGACGGCAGCCAAAGTACTTCAGTGTGGCTTCTGGTGGCCCCCTTTATTCAAGGATGCAGCTGAATTTGTTAAACGATGCACTGACTGTCAGAGAATGAAAGGTACACTCACTGCCAAAGATTCAATGCCCCTGAAAATCATTCAGATAGTAGACGTTTTTGATGCATGGGGCATTGACTTCATGGGACCTTTCCCTAACAGTCAAGGATTTGAGCGCATCCTTCTCGCCCTCGATTACGTGAGTCGTTGGGTTGAAGCTATCCCCGCTCGAGCCGCCGACAGCCGAACAGTATGCCAGTTTCTGAAGAAGAACATCATTTCGCGGTTCGGGATACCGAAGATTCTCATATCAGACGGGGGTAGCCACTTCATTAACAAAGAGGTCAAGAAGTTAACGAAGGAGTACGGCATCGACCATCGTGTCTCATCTCCTTATCATCCTCAGACCAATGGCATGGCGGAGTTATCAAACAGAGAAATCAAGACTATCCTGCAGAAACTTGTTAGGCCAAACAGAAAGGACTGGTCTCAACTCTTGGACTCGGTCCTATGGGCTTACCGAACCGCCTACAAGTCTCCCTTGGGCATGTCGTCCTATCGTCTTGTATATGGAAAACCGTGCCATCTGCCCGTGGAATTAATTCACAAGTCTTTGTGGGCTATCAACAGTTGTAATTTGGACTCACCCAAAAGTGGTCAGAAGAGAAAAGATGATCTGAACAGGCTCTTCGAATTCCGAGACTATGCATACGATAACACCTTGATGTATAAGGAGAAGGTGAAATGCTGGCACACCGGCACATCAGACGAAAGACCTTTGACGTTGGTCAGAAAGTGTGGTTATTTGATGCAAAGTTGCGGATATTCCCAGGCAAATTAAAGAGTAAGTGGACAGGGCCATTTCGAGTTTGTGAAGTGCGTGACAATGGAAGCATTGCCATATCAGAATTGTCCCCTGACGCACAGCCCTTCGTCGTCAACGGCCAACTCCTGAAGCCTTACTTAGAACCAGATGCATTCTTGGTCATTGTTGACTCAATCCAGCTCATACAACATGATGACACTTCCACAACTGCTGCAGCATCAACAGATTCAGACGATGTACTCCAACCACTGTTTATTTGATTTTCTTCTGCTTTCCCTTTTCTATCTTCTTTGTGTATCAAGGTGCCGCCCTTGTAGACAGTTTTCTATGCTTAGGACGTACTTTGTCCTAAGTATAGGGGGGATGTGCACCCCGAGTCTTCAGTTCATTCCGATCCTCTCTATTGTCTCCTCTTCTTGTCTATACTTAGGAGTATCTTACCCTAAGTATAGGGGGAGACAATCTGAGTACGATCTGTGTATTCCCACCCTTGACCCTCCCTGCTTTATGTACAGACTGCTATACTTAGGATTATTTGCTCCTAAGTATAGGGGGGACGGTCAACTTCTCATTCATTCATTCCATTCATATTTATTCTTTAGATCTGTCTATACTCAGTACGAGTTATGTCTTTGCTTTTCCTTTCGATCTATGAGGACATAGCTCAAGCTAAGTATAGGGGGGTCGTATATACCATGTATATACTATAAGCCATAACTCATACTGAAAAAAATAAAACACCAATTCAATCTAAAGAGCAATAAGTAACCTTATAATAATAAAAGATGATTGTGAGCTCCTCAGGCTCTTTGTACTTATACTGATTATTAAGTCAGAAAAATGTTTTGTGAAAGAAAGTTTTTTTGTGAAAAACCTTGTGAAAACTGTTTGAAAATAGTGTGTACAAGTATTCAACCTTTGAAAAATCAGTTTTGCGTGTAAAATTTATTTCCTTTGCGTGAAAGCAAAATGTGTGAAAATCAGTGTGCAAATGATTGTAAAAATTTGATTGTCAAAGTTGTTTTGAAAAACCTATCTATGTTGTATAAAACCTTGGTAAAATCATTTTCAAAGACGTGTACATATTTGTAAAATTATTTTGGACTAGAGTTCTCAAAATTCTTTTAAAAAGGATTCTCTAATTAAGGTCTGAGGAGTCTACACAAAAATCTCTTATACAAAAATAAGCATAATCCCAAATAAAGCTTATAAGAGCCAAAACCTTATTATACATCAAATACAGTTTTCTTCTTTTGAATATTCTGATTAATAAATCAGGAGAGATACCTGTACAGTATGATTTGAAAAAGAGTGTGACCAGTTTTGAAAATTTTGATGTGAAATGATTTCAATGTGTGTAAAATTGTTTGGACTGCAAAACTTTTCTTTGTGTGAAATAAAGGATTTGAAAACCCTATGTGCAAAGGTTATGAAAAATGTTTGTCAAAACTATTGTGAAAAATGTATATACAGGGTGAAAAATCTTTGCAAAAATGATTTTCAAATGCGTGTAAATAATTGCAAAAATTATCGTGTACTATAGTTTGCAAAAATTATTTTCAAAACTAGTTATGATAAATAAAAATATTATGACAAATATTTATAATTGTGAACAAGATACATACAATTCTTTCTGAACAACCTGAATAAAGTATTTAATCAAACCTGTAAAGCCTTTACCTTTTGTAAATAGGGCGGTACGCCCGTGTAAATAATTGTATGAACCTTTTTGTATGTGTTAAGTTTTTATTTGCAAAAAAAATCTTTGTGTAAAAAAAACAACATTCTTTGATTCTTGTAAACTCTTTGTGAAAAATTGCATCATTCATTGTGCATAGCATGAGCATACATTCATAATCTTTTTGGGTGAGCTTGATGATTGAATCAGTCTAATAAAGTCTCAAATTGGAGCTTGGTTAGACCTTACCACACCTAATTGCACTGGAACCTTATGGGAACTAGGTTTAAGGTATTTCAGGTCTATTCCGACTTAATTCTTTGAGAAAGCAGGGCTGGGTTCAAGTCACCTCAGTGGACTAACTAGAACTTTTCGAAACACACGCATGACTCATGTCGGTCGTGACCTAACTTGGACACTTGCACCTTTCACTTGGCTCAACTAAGTTGGAGTGGTGAGGGGGTTGGATTTGCCAGTCTGAGACGCACACGGGTGGAAACATTCGTCCTCGTCTAGGGAGGGAAGTGCACCCCAACCTGGTCCAGTTTCAATGAAGCCGAATGACGGGAGAGTGTGGGTTGCAATAAAGCTTCAAAAGAGGGATAGTCTACTGGCTCAAGAGGAAAATTTCTTGTACACATGCTGCACCATGTAGATATGTTGTACAGATGCACATGAAAAAAATGCAAAAAGAACTCCAAAAAAGTGGTGGGTCGGATTGAAAATTTAATAACCCCACCAGAGTGTATATAGTCCAATAAAGCAAAAGCTTATGGTATCCATGTTACATCTCATGAAGGTTGGAGCGGGAGACTTAGCTACACTGGTTGAGCTCCCAAAATTCTATACCTCTTATTCCCCCTCTTCTTGAGCCGGTTGCACTTGAACTTAGAAGGGAATACCCGCTCCTAGACGGTAGAGGGCTCGATTGGGGAATCATTGGGTTGTCGTTCTGGAGAAGTCAGTCCTTTGACATTTCGGTTGGGAAGAGCCACTCTCACTTACACTGTACAAGTCAGCTTCATAGTCATAAGGGTTTGCGTATGACGTAGGCTAGTTCTGACCTGGCTGTTGAGGTGATTTGAACCAACTTCTGTGACTCTTGAAGGCTGTTGTGTTTTAGAGCTGGTTCCCGACTAGGTTCCACACACATCTACACTCAAGGTCTAGCAGGAGCTCCAAATTCTGATTTTGTAAAGACATGCATTGCACTAAAAGCACCCTTATTCACTCTACCCTTCTTTAATTATCCTTTTTCTTTTCTTCATTCTTTTTGTACTTATTGCATAAGTGTTTGCTAGGGACTAGCAAAGGCAAGTATAGGGGGGTGATAAATCTCCATTTCATCACCTTTATTCTATCATTTTGGCCTCAAAACCCCAGCAAATGCATGTAAATAGCATCAAATTGGATATAATAGCATTCATGATTCTTTGAATTAATTACACATTAAATAAGGTGTTTAAGGCCAAAATTATAGAATAAAGGGAAGAAAAGAAAAAGGAGTAAAATATTGCAAATATTTTATGACCCAAACCCCGAGACCAAGGCCAGTATGGTATTGGTCGACAAGGAATAAAGTAGGGGGAGATAAGGGCCAGTGTACAATAATACCTCATTTATTCATGCATTTATTTATGCATTTTTGACACCTATTTTGTACATAATTATTTATTCATCAAATAAAGAAACTTAGTTCATGAAAGTTGTAGATAATAATGTAAATAAAAATACAAAATTGAGTTTGTGTAAAAATAATACTCAGTGTACATTTTATACACAGAATAAAAAGCCAAAATCTCAACTTCACAGACCCATATCTTGCAAATAAAAACTCCAAATCACCCAAACTCACCTTTAATTGTATATAGCTTTCCATGAACTATTTAATAAAATTAGTTTCATAATTTTTGGAGTTCATTTGTAGAAGTTAGGTTTTTGGCCCTCCTTGTACATAATACCTGATTAAAATATTCAGTTTATTCAATACCTATTATTTCTACAAATTTATTTTTTTAGAATCTTGTAAATAATGTACATGTATATTGAAATTAAAAGAAAACCAAAAAGAGTTTGAAAAATTAAATAAGTCTATAGGCTACATAGACAAAAGACCTATGCTACCTATATGTATATAAATAAAAGGGAATTTAATTCTTTTATTCTTTATTCATCCATATTTTTATAATAATGTATATATATTATATATAACTCGTTAAAAATACAAATCTTAAATAAAAACAAAATAAAATTCATTAAATAAATAAAATGTATATAATATAGGTAAAATACCCATAAGTAGACTTACATATGCATACACCTATTTATTTAACAATGTAAATAAACTCCTAAAAATTAAATAAAAATACCTTTATACTTACAAAAGTAAATTATACATTTATAAAATAAGCCAATAAAATAATCAAAGAAAATAAACAAATTAAAAATAAAATACACAAAAATACATGTAAATACATACATATACACATTATTAAATTAAAACCATAATAAAACACTTCGAAACATTCAATAAAAATCATAAATAAATACTACATGAAAAAATACACATTTTTTATGTTTTAAGAAAATTCTAATAAAACCATTTACTATTGTAAATAAATCTATTTAGGCTAAAATTTCCTGTTTTGTCTTTTAGCGGTTGACGTGGACCAATGGGGCGCCGGCCTTCGTTGACCCCTTGGTCAACTGTCCCATCCCAGCGCTGGCATCTCTGAAACATATTTTCCCCGATTTTCATCCCGTTTTTGCGGCCATCCCATCCATTGATCGAGCTCGCTTCCTTCACAAGAATTGTTCTCTAATCATCACTGATGCCCGCCAATTCCTTGGATCGATCAGATACTCATTGGATTAAGTAATAATCGCCGGTCAATATGGCTCCTTGCCAATGTCTATAAATAAGTAGCTCCGCCTCCTTCCTCGAATTTGGCCAATTTCATTCCAACCTAAAGCCTTGATCTTGTTCCTGGATTGTTCCTCGTGACAGGGGGAGTGCTCCAGCATCTTGATTCGGCCGGAGGAAGGAGAATTTTGATGCGGCGGAGCTCCGACATCCGCCCTGCTCCCTGGTGGCCCCCAGGTATAAGAGCTGATCCTTTTATCGCTTTTTAGTTAGTTTTTCATGTCAGATTTTAATTCTAGTAGTTAGGTTAGTCTTTAGTTAATCCTTTTAGTGTAAAACCAAAAATTCGAAGTTCATCGGAGCTGAGCTCCGGTGACTTCCTCACTGTGAATCCGACCGTGTCCGACCGCCTTGTTCATCCCATTTCATACCCCTCCGTTTTCTCCATCGATCGCACCCCTTTGACCAACCCAGGACCCCTGGTCTTGGCGAATCGGGGCTCCCCCTCCGCCGTTCATCGGAGCCCCTCCGCCCCACTCCATTCTGCGGCGAAGCTTCAAAACCCCGGGTCAAGGAGGTATCCCTCTCGCCCCCGGTTCTTCCTATGCCGGTCAAACGAAGGAAGAGCCCCATCTGGGCTCGAATTGAACCAGGAAGAGGTTCCTGGAGGTCCGTAACTTCTCCGACCTCGACCGAGCGACTCGGACCTCCATGAGCCATGATAGGACCTTCAGGAGATGTGGAAGGTCGCCAGCTACGAGTAGAGCGCGTCAGAGGTGAGGAAGGTGCCCGGAGGAGCCCGAGCTGCTCGATCGAAGCTTGCCGGGGGCGAGCTTCTTCCCTATTCTTCCAGGCATCTTCAGCACCGTCAGATCGAAGGAGTCGGCCCAGATCAAACCAGAGCTGTCAGATGAAGCGTCGCATCGACCGTTCGATCAGCGAGGCTGACCTAATCTCCGCCGTCATATGCAAATCGTCATCGGCCGATAGGAGCACGACGCGTGGCAAGTGGAACCGATCCAACCGTCGGATCGCACGCTTATTAGGGGTAAATTTCACATCTAGCCCCCCGCTTTTTGTATTTACAGTTTAATACCAAAAATAAAAAGTCACGTTGTAAATAAATTGTATAATTTGCAGAAGGACCCGTGATGTTTTTAGATTTGCAAGTTTAGTCCCTCCACGCCTCACGTGCAGTCCCCACGTGAGGCGCGTGAGTTTTGCATCTAAACCCCACCGGGTTTCAGTAATTGTAGATTGGCCCTGAAAATAAAATTAAACGTTCATTTTTATTGAAATTTTTGCATGGATACCCCTGTCACTTATTTTAATTGCAAAAATGCCCCTGCCAGGCCAGTTATCTTTGTATGATTTGTCCATTTATTTTGTCCCCCATTTTAATTTGAAAAATCTTGCGAAAATGGATATAAGCATCTGTTAACATGCTCTCACACGCCATATTTTTGGATCTTAATTTTGTTGTATTTTTGTATTTATTAAAAATCAAAAACCTGTCTTTTATTTACTGTCTATCTTATAAAATACCAAAAAATATTAAAAGACCTCTAAAAATTCCAAAAAAAAATTCTCTAGTGTGTATTTTAACGTATTTCAGTGTCAGTCCAAAAACCCCTAAAAATCTCAAAAGGAAAACCTTAAAAATTCAAAAATACACAAAAACTTCAAAAAAAATATATAAAATCAAAGAAAAATAAGAAAAATATGAACTTAGTTCCTATTTCTGCCATATTTTATTAGCTTTATTAGAAAAATAGTGTGGAAAAATTTTGAGGTTGTTTGCTATTTTTACTTCCCAATTTTATCTCCAGCCAGTAGCTTTCCCAATGTTTTGCTTTATTTCAGTATTTAAAAATACCAAAAATAGTTTGAAAAATACCCAAAAATCACAAAAACAGTAAAAAATCCTAAAAATATCAAAAACATTTTATTTCTGACTTTTTGGTTATTTTTGCATATTTTTATAAATACTTTATCTTGTCTTTTATTACATTGTCCTTATTTTCCCATATTGAAAAAGAAAATAGAAAAATATAAAATATAAAATATAAAATATAAAAATCAGAAAATCAAAAATCAAAATACAAAATTAACAATTAAAAAATATATAATTCAAAAAACCCATAAAAATAGGCTTCACACATGGATGACTCTGTGGTACATATAGGCTTATGCATTTTTGTATTGCTCTCTGTGGTTCGACCTCTACATGCTTGTTCCCTATACATTTTATGGTAGAGTAATAAAAGATTAATTCACATTTCTTTTTGAGCTTGATTGATACATTCTTTCATTGTGGGTTAATTGCTGTATAACTTGGGTATTCTGCGAGCGGTCGCCTCGACGACAACTTATTTATATTATTCATGGTGACCCTCGTGGAAAATCCTCGTTGTCAACTACCCTCTCAGAACCAGTACTGCTAGTTCCCACCCCCTCCCCAACAACAGTCGAGCCATCAGGGCCCCCTTCAGTACCAACAGTACACCCCTCAATAGAGCCAATACCGTCAGTAAGTCTACCATGGATCTCACATACCTCAATAGGGGTCAGTAGAAGCCTCCCTAGATGTAGGATCACAAGGCCTCATTTTATGGCTCCTCTGACATTCATAGGATCTTAGATGAGCTCAAACTCATCCGCAATGAGAAGTATGATCAGAGAGCTGACATCAATTAGCTTCCATGTTTTCCTGATGAGTTCATTGCCCCTAGGACCTCCATCCCAGCACAGGTTCAAGTTAACCCCAACAACTTGAACTAAGGACAGAGCCACTAGAAGGATCGGGTATACTATTATGATTTCCTAGATTTATATCATGAGATTCTACCACATGGTTTTCACTATCTTACTCTCAAGATCAGTAGGACCGTGCAAACTCATGATATAGCACGGTGGAGTGGAGCGGAGGATACCGATGAGCCAACCCTTATGGAGAGCTCAGAGAGGGAGGATCACAACTAGCAACTGCACCACCTTCAGGACCACCAGGAGATTTGAATCCCCAAAAATCAAAAAAAATATAAAAACCAAGAAAATCCAAAAAGAAGAATAAAGCAACATTGAGCATGATCATTAGTAATGGGTCTTCAGGAGAAGAGAAGACCATCATGGATGCAACACCAGCAGTTTTTCCTTCCTTTTCAGTTTCAGTTCCATTTATACATGTTAGTCACATCTACAAAGTTCGAGTCCTAGTTAAAGTCATGTACAACTGAATTTTGATTCCAATAAGCACTTAGATGATGTTTTTTCTATTTCACATCGTGAGCCCTCAATAATCCCTTTCCTTCGGGCATTGTCTAAAAGAAAGAAGAAAAATTCTCAAAAAAAAAAGATCACGATTCTTTCGAAATGGAAAGGATGTGCTAAGAAAATGTTAAAGTTGAGATCCCTTTCCTCCAGTTAGTGGATATGGTTCATGCATTCAAGAAGCACCTAAAGGTGGAATGTACACCTGTCAGGCCTAACATGAGAAAGAACACTCGAACAGTAAAACGTATGTTATCCATAGCCACTACATGTGCAGCCCATAATGAGATTCCAAGGAAGAAGAAAGATCTGGGTGCCCACTTCATCACCAGTCAGATTGATGTCACATCATTTGCGCGCACTCTACTCGATAATGTATCCTCAATTAATTTGTTGCCATATTTCCACCTAGATTATCTAGGTTTAGGTCCCCTGAGGAGGTCAAGAGCACTCCTACAACTTGCACATCGATTTATTAAGAGGCCTAAGGGAATACTCAGGTATGTTATCCTTGATATCGAAGGCAAGCAGTACAAGGTGAACTTCACTGTCCTAGATATGGATTGTCTCTTAAGATGGCAAGATTCCAGATTATCCTTGACCATCCTTTTCTAAGGACAATCGAAGCCATATTTGATTATTCTCTAGGAAAGATATGTTTTCATGCACATGATGAAAGTGTAGAGTTCGAGATGCAACATACAAAATAGCAGAGACCTGATTGGAGATCAGTATAAAGTATATCTCATCTGAAGTTGAGTGCTACAAAGTTGACACAACTGATCACTAGCACCAGCAGTTAGCTTGGGTTGATGAGTCCCTCTCACCAGGGGAGGACACTGTAGATGAGGCGGTTTGACATATCCTATATAACTAGACCTTACTCACATGAGCTTTTTATAATGCATATCCCTATGTCCTTAATGACTGAAATGTTGACTTAGGCTTGTTAGACATGATCCCTTTAGGTCAATTGGAGGATGAGGATGACGAGTCAGATGCAGCTTTTGTTGATTGCTTGGATACCTTTGGCGATCCAACTACTGATCAAAATTAGTTGGTGGCTACTATCCTAGCAGATCTAACCACATCCATCATAGAGACAGATTCAGAGGCAGTTAGGCATGATCTTCTTGATGATCATACAGTTCCCGAGCTCAAAACTCTACCTCCTACATTGAAGTATGTCTTCCTTGCAGGGCCCCCTTAGACGTTCCACGTCATTATCATTGCTAGCTTGACCGGATAACAAGAATCTCGCTTGCTAGAGACTCTTGAATATAACCATAATGCCATAGGCTGGAGCGTATCCTATACACGTGGGATTAATCCTGCTTTATGCTCATATCATATTTACCTTGAGTGCTAGACCCTCTCATGAGTTCTAGCATAGGTTGAGTCCAAACTTACGGGATGTGGTCAAGAAAGAAATGGAGAAATGGTGTGACGGGAGTTTATCTATCACATCTCTAAATCCAACTGGGTGGCACCACTTCATGTAATTCCTAAGAAGGTAGGAATTAAGAAAGTCACCAACCTAGACGGAGAGGAGATTGCAACACGAGTACCCATATCATGGCATGTATGTGTAGATTACATACATTTGAATGCAATGACGAAAAAGGATCGTTCCCTCTTACCATTCATTGATCAGATCTTGGAGAGACTTGCAAGGACAGAATTCTTTTGCTATTAAATGGATATTTGGGCTACAATCATGTAGCCATTGCTCTTAAGGACCAAGAAAATACCACATTCACATATCCACTCGGTACGTATGCATTCATGCACATGCCCTTTGGGCTATGAAATGCACCTAGGACTTTCCATGGGAGATTTCCTGGAAGTCTTTATGGATGACTTCTTGGTCCACAATGACTCATTTAACACTTGTCTATATCATCTGGATCGAGTCCTCAAAAAATGTAGTGAGGTAAATCCAATGCTTCTCTTGAGAGAAGAGACATTTTATGGTTCAAGATGGTGTTGTATTGGGGCATGTCATATCCAAGAGAGGAATGGATGTTGATCCTACCATGGTGAATGTGGTCAAGACACTTCAACCACCAACCAACATCGAACAAGTGGAATCATTCCTAGGGCATGTCAGTTTTTACCGTAGATTCATAAAGGACTTTTCAAAAATTATCCGATTGCTAATGGAGCTCTTAGGAAAAGATACGAAATTTATTGTAGATCGCAAGTGTTTTGAGGCCTTCGATCTCCTAAAGAGGAATATCATGGATGGTCCCATCCTACATTCCCCAAATTAGTCTCTTTCCTTTGAGATCGTGACGTATGCTTCTGACTTTATAGTTGTAAAATCCCGTATTTTTGTTTCCAAAAATCTGGAGTATTTTTGAAATCCAAAAAATTCAAATAATCATGCATTTTCGTAGATTTCATCGAGATCTTTCCAACGAGCCCAAGAACATCAAATTCTGACATTCCTAGCCCAAGATATCAATTTTTATGTTGGATGATCGAGATCCATATATGGATCCGAATCGGATCCGAAACTTGATCCATTTACACCCCTCTTGCTATAAATATACTATGATAGGTTGCCCTCTCCAAAGTCCAAGCCACCACCATCCTCCCCTCCCATTGGAGCACCACCATCTTGGTCAGTATAGTCATCGGAGGGAGGGCCGCCGTTGACATCGGAGAAGGAGCTCCGATCGAAGATCCGCGACTACCATCACGTAGGAAAGCTCAAAGTCACCGTGGTGCACGCCTCCGCACTGCGATCAAGCGACGGAAATACCATTCCGTGTGAGAGGGGATCCCGAGGGAACATCCTCGGAGGTAACGATAAATACCCCCCTCTTGTTGTTGGTTTCATACGACTTTTGTACCCATATGCATTAAACATGTTTTGGAGCTTTGATTTTTCTTACGACGTGATTCATATACTAGTAGCGATGTTTTATTCCCTTCCTTGTTGTTAGTTTCACATGATTTTTCTAAACATGATTAGAACCATAGAGGAATTCCTTGGGAATATGTATATGCATATGCGTGATCGGATTCTCTATTCAGAAAAAAAAAACACGTGTATTCACCATGATAGAGAAAGGTATCGTGTACATAGACAAACTTCGATTTTTGTATGTTATATAGTAATAGCAAAAGTTAAAGGTATACCAAGATAGAATAGTATAGCATTGTGTATGATATGAATTTTTCATTTGGTTAAGTCTCGTTAGGGTGAAATCAATTAATCTATCAAATACGTATCAGAGGGAATTGGAATTCCATATAAGACAGAATTGATAACCAATAATAACTAAAAATGGAGTAGTCTTGTTTCGATTTCAGTCATTCACCATAGTGAGAATTTAATAGGTCCGTATGTTATTCTTGTTTCAATTTCAGTGATTCACCATATTGAGAATACGTTATTCTTGTTATGACCAGTTATTCACCATAGTGAGATTTTAATCCATACGTTATTGGAATACCATAAGTTTCAATAACCATCTATGAATTAATTAGTTTTAAATGTTGATAATGGGTCACCTTCCTCGGATGATAGCATGGATCCAGGTGTTGAATTGCTACTGTCATACTAAATTTCAAAGGAGAATAACATGGGACTATTCATCTCCTTGATATAATCCTTGACATGTTATTACATTTGTTGGAGTGGTTTATAACATGATAACATAATGATAGATTTCCTCCAGAACAAGTTTACATACGAATGCAACATCTGTGATAATAATTGTATTGTACTTTAGTCCACCTGATATGAGTAATATGACTATTTCTTTTAATATACATGTTCTAAGAACTCAAAACCTACTTGACATTTTAAGTTCTATAGCCATCTAACTGCCCTGCAGTAATCAATGAGATTGGTTAATAGTCATAGACCTCTTTATCATCTACTTTTGGTTCACAATATTGCTGTATCATTACCTAATATAATCATATATACGGACCTCTTTCAATATATACTTTTGTCTATTACATGATAGGTCAACTATGGCTGATAATTAGAAACATACATTATGTAAGGTTGAGCCACCCCATAAACAATAGTTTACGAACAAACCCTTGTAAGTTTAATATATATTTGAAACCTTGCACATTAGATGTCTAACAAAAATGCACGTGTGATAAGAATGGTTAAACTGGATTACATTAATTTAAGATCTCTTGTCTTAAGGTTACAAATGAACCATTACTGAGAAATGAAAATTATCAGTCTGATAGGTTTGAATTCCAATGGGTCATCTAACATAGAAATCATCATCTATAAACGAGATTTTTCATGGTGATGGGTTGATGGAGTATGTGCTTCAAGGGATTGGGCATGCACCCTTGGGCCCCGGGTAGATGCCATGAAGGTCACGACCCCAACGGACGAGTTGGGTGACGCGTTGCACCTAGCAGCCCGGTAGCATCCGGAGTCGCTCGACGGAGTAGGTAGGTGGCGCGGTTGGCATTCTTGGTTTCTCACTTATACACGATTTTAAGACTGGATTTAAATTTAGTTGTGGCCACAACTAATTTTATTTCGAGTATATTATTGTGAGAGGTGTTCCGGGATATGGTTTGAAGTTAGAGAATTTGAGTTTCAAATACTTGGAGATTTATCCAAGATGACAAATAAGTTCCCGCATAACGGAGGCCTGCGAGTCGCATACTTGCGTGTGCTAAAATAATATAAGAAAGGATAAATAATTTATGATCAGAGGCCAGATATTGTATATCATTGTGGGCTCTAACCAACTTGTCAAAATATCAATGATCATTGTGGTAGAACTTAATCGATTATTTTTTTATAAAATCAATGTGATCGAATGTGATTTTAAATGACTTGACGTTCTTTCTGAATTGTTTCAATACATGCATATTCCATTAAATAAAATTGGGTATACATTCTTTTCTTACCCCTACTTTAGTCGTTATAATATTTGTCTCGTTACTGGGCAATTGTGCATAACGTTACCCTCGTGTGAACCCAACAGGTGTACCTGAGCAACAACCACCACAGTAGCGCTCTTTTGAGGAGATTAGACTTCTTTTCGTCATATTCGCATCAGGCAGGGTGCGCCCTGCTGTGAGTAATTTATTTACTTCCGCTTTATTTTATGTTATTCTGAGAGACTTTGTAGTGAGATATGTGGAGAGTTTTTCTACAAAGTTTGAGATTTTCTGATGTATCTCGTATCATGGACATGGACTTGATGAGTATTGATCAGAATGGATGTTGCATTTCCATTTCATATTATTCTCATGCTGTTATTTATATTTCAAATATTAATCTAATGTGCATAAGATGGTTTGTTGAGTATCATGGATCATGGGTGTATTTGGACCGTAGGTACGACGCTTCCGTCTCGTCGGTTTCGGTAGCCGGAGGGGCGGGGCGTCACAGATGGTATCAGAGTCCGATACTCCATTCCCTCTTTTGTATATTAGACTATAAGTAGGATTTGAATTATAAATACAATGATAAGCCTTTTGACCTTGTCAATGGTTTAAGGAGAATAATATAAGTCATACTCAATGTGTCCATTGTCTCTCTAATCATGAAAAAAATTCTGATATAATGATTATCGTAGGGAATCATGCCGCCTCGTGTTGACCCTGATGTTGCACAACAGCTGGCCTTATTGGTTCAAGTCGTGCAGGGTATACAACAGCGTCAGGAGGCATTGGAACAGAGGCTACTTCAATAGGAAGATTCCTCTTATCAACCTTCCCGTGAGGAAGAGGGCAGTATTCATCCTTCGGTGTCTTTGGACCCTGAAGGGTTGGAGGATTTAGAGGCATTGCAGAAACATCAGATGACTTATGCCGCCTACCAGAGGTTTAAGGTGCCCCAATTCTTCGGCACAGGCACACCAGATGAGGCTGAACTATGGATGGATCGCGTATCTAAGGTCTTACGGATGATCCATGCTCCTGAAGAGTCGTGTCTTACATTTGTGGAATTTTCACTAGCAGGTTATGCTGAATGTTGGTGGTACGCCACCAAGGAACATCTGGAGGATCCCATAACATGGGAAATATTTCTTGACGAGTTCTGTAGCCAGTTCTACCCAGACCACTGGGTTGAGGATCAGAGGAGGTTGTTTGCTGAGCTGAAGCAGGAGTCAATGACGGCCCAAGAATACCTCATTCGCTACACAGAACTCTCCCGCCACTCGCCAGCGACTACTGCTTTTCCTGAGAAGAATTTACAGAAATTTATCCGGGGATTACGTGACGATGTGCAACACCAACTATCTGCATTGGATTTCACTTCCATCAAGGAGGTGGCTGCTAAAGCTACCAAGATGGAGGCAACTCAGAGTCGACTTCAGTGGAGTCCATCACACTCCCAACCACCTCAGTCCGGAAGATCTGCTCGCCGAGATTTCCATAGAGCTCGTAGAGAGCGTCGTTTCCACCCAGTGGCTACTACTCCTACCATTAGCAGACTTGCCCCTACACCTACTTTGGGGCAGGGTTTGATGAGTCATGGTACTACTTCCTTCCGCTCTTCGACACACTCGCAGAGCCGCAAGACAGGAGGTGATAGCCTTGTCTCAGGAGGCTCCTTCTCTCAGCCAGGAGATCGCAGATGTTTCCACTGTCAACAGTCGGGCCATTTCAAGGCCAAGTGTCCTTTACTTGCCAGTAGCTCAGGTGGCCACCCAGCAAGTATACGACCAACTTTCTCATCTTCACAGTCACACGGATCAGTTTCCCGCCGTGGAGGTCGAGGTTTTCAACGTCCTCCATCACGACCAACCTTCAGTGCTGCAGGTTCTAACGCCCCCCCCCCCCCCCCCCACAGCCTCAGGGATAGTTGAACGCAATCACACAGGAGCAGGCCCACGCCTCAGGAGCTGTAGTGCGAGGTATGATTTCAGTACATGGTATATCCTTACATGCCTAATTTGATTCGGGAGCTACGCACTCTTTTCTAGCACATCGCTTAGTATCCAAGTTAGATAAAGAACCAGTCTGTGTTCCATCTCCTTACTACATCAAGGGTCCAGGGGGCCAATTATTCATAGTGCGACAAGCGATGGAGAAGGCAGCAGTGCAGATTGGCGGGCACCTAATGCCTGCATATCTTTTACTCATTCAGCTAGAAGATTTTGATGTCATCTTAGGTATGGATTGGCTCGAGCAACATCACGCATGTCTTGATTGCTTCGAGAAGACGGTAGTGTTCCGTATCCCAGACATACCTACCTTTCAGTTTGATGGACGTTCCTCAGATAATAAGGTCTTATATGTATCGGCATTGAAGGCCCAACACTTGCTCGATCAGGGTTGCATAGGTTTTCTTGCCTATGTTGTGGAGTTACCCGCCGAAGATCATATGATTGAAGATGTCAAAATTGTACGAGATTTTCCTGATGTATTCCAAAGGAATTACCTGGACTGCCGCCAGAGAGGGAGATCGAGTTCGAGATTACTTTGATACCTGACACGCAACCGATCTCCATACCTCCATATCGAATGGCACCGGTCGAACTCAGGGAGCTCAAAGTACAACTGCAGGAGTTATTGGAAAAGGGATTTATCCGTCCCAGTACATAACCTTGGGGAGCACCGGTCCTCTTCGTAAAGAAGAAGGATGGGTCTATGCGTTTATGCATCGACTACAGGCAATTGAATAAAAGGACGGTGAAGAATCGTTGTCCACTTCCACGAATAGATGATCTTTTTGATCAATTGCAAGGAGCAGCGGTATTCTCAAAAATTGACATACGATCAGGTTATCATCAATTGAGAATTAAGGACACAGATGTGCTTAAATCTGCTTTTCGTGCCAGATACGACCACTATGAGTTTGTGGTTATGCCGTTTGGACTCACAAACGCACCTGCCACGTTCATGGATATGATGAACAGAATTTTCCGTCCATACTTAGATCGGTTTGTGGTAGTGTTCATTGATGATATCTTGATCTACTCACGTGATGAGCATGAGCATGAGCAGCACCTTAGTACTATTCTCGAGATACTCAGAGAACACAAGTTGTACGCAAAATACAATAAGTATGAATTTTGGCTTACCGAAGTAGCTTTCCTCGGTCATGTAATATCGGGAGCAGGTGTGGCAGTTGATCCAGCCAATATAGAGGCTGTCATGTCTTAGGAGCAGCCCAAGACAGTTACCGAGATACGCAGCTTCTTAGGCCTCGCCGGCTACTACAGACGTTTTGTTAGGGGCTTCTCGCAACTAGCTCTACCACTTACTCGTCTGACACAGAAGGATGTTCCTTTCATTTGGAGCGATAAGTGCGAGCTGAGCTTTTGTACGCTGAAAGAAAGACTAACCAGTGCTCCGATTCTCACCCTTCCTTCAGGCCCCTTAGACTTTACAGTGTATACTGATGCATCAAAGGAGGGTTTAGGAGCCGTGTTGATGCAACGTGGTCATGTTGTGGCATATGCATCACGACAATTAAAGAATCATGAACGGAACTACCCTACTCATGACTTGGAGTTGGCAGCTATAATCTTCGCGTTGAAGATATGGCGTCACTATTTATATGGGGTCACGTTTAAGATTTTTACAGATCACAAGAGTCTCAAATATATCTTTGACCAGCGAGAGTTGAATATGAGGCAAAGGCGATGGATGGAGCTGTTGAAAGATTATGACTGCACTAGCTCTTACCATCCGGGTAAGGGGAATGTAGTAGCAGATGCTTTGAGTAGAAGAGCATATACCGAGGGCACCGCAGCATGGCTACAGCCTTGGGATATGCTCGCAGCACTTAGTGAGTGGCACCCCTTTGATAGTACTACAGACGTTGTAACTGTACCTGCCAAGTATAGTGGACTATGGGATAGGATTGTGAATGGTCAGCAAACAGATCAGACATTACAAGACTTATTCCATCGATGTCTGAAGGATGAGTTTGATGGATTTAGAGTATGTGAGTCCATCTTATGGAAGGGGGACCGTGTCTGTGTTCCTGATGATGGTGAGTTAAGAAGAGACATCCTAGATGAGGCTCATTGTTCTAGATTATCTATCCATCCAGGGAGCACAAAGATGTATAGAGACCTCCGTCAACGCTTCTGGTGGGAGGGGATGAAAAGAGATGTTGTAGAATATGTTACTCGTTGCCTTACGTGTCAATTGGTGAAGGCAGAGCACAAGCGTCCTCCTGGCTTGTTACAGTCACTTCCTATTCCGTTGTGGAAATGGGAGAGTATCTCTATGGACTTCGTGACATCCTTACCTCGTATAGTAGGTGGATATGATGCCATTTGGGTTATTGTGGACAGGTTGACCAAGTCCGCACACTTCATTCCCGTAAACATGACATGCACTCCAGTAGATCTGGCCAAGTTATATATTCAGCATGTTATTCGCTTGCATGGGATTCCCAAGGAGGTTGTATCTGATAGAGACTCTCTTTTTACATCACATTATTGGGGAGAATTCATGAAAGCCCTAAAAATCGAACTATGTCTTAGTTCAGCCTATCATCCGCAGACTGACGGGCAATCAGAGAGGACAATTCAGACCCTTGAAGACCTACTCAGAGCATGTGCCATTGAGTGGCAAGGATCTTGGAAGGATCACCTTCCTTTAGTGGAGTTCACCTATAACAACAGCTACCATGCTAGTATTGGTATGGCACCTTTCGAGGCATTGTACGGGTGAATATGCACTACTCCTTTGTGTTGGCAGGAAGTGGGTGACAAGGGTATTTATTCCACTCAGATAATCAAGGACACAACAAGAGCAGTGGAAACGGCTAGGAAGAAACTATTGACTGCACAGAGCTGTCAGAAGAGCTATGCTGATCAGAGACTTCGTGATCTTGAATTTGATACCGGAGACTTTGTATTCTTAAAAGTATCTCCAATGAAAGGTATTCAGAGATTTGGTGTCAAGGGCAAGTTGGCACCACGGTTCGTTGGCCCTTTCGAGATTTTATCTCGTATTGGGAAGGTAGCATATCGAGTAGCACTCCTCCCTCACTTGGCAGGCATGCACGATGTATTCCATGTGTCAAACCTCCAGAAGTATATTCGAGACCCTCAACATGTGATTAGCTTTGAGGATCTCGCGATTGAACCAAATTTGTCTTTTCCTGAGGCACCCTTGCAGATTTTAGACCGGACAGTCAAGAGGTTACGACGGAAAGACATTCCTTTAGTCAAGGTATTGTGGCAAAGTCAGAATGTTGAGGAGGCCACTTGGGAGCCTGAGGCAGATATGCGACAGAAATACCCCTATTTTTTTGAAGGTATGTTCACGAAATCCTATTTCAATCCTCTTTAAGATTTTTATGGGTTTTGTTCTCTTTAAGATTTTTATATCTGAATCTACATCACATTCAAAACTTATACGTTAAATCCTACGTCTCGAGGACGAGACTTCCTTTAAGATTTTTATGATGTAAAATCCTGTATTTTTGTTTTCCAAAAATCTGGAGTATTTTTGAAATCCAAAAAATTCAAATAATCATGCATTTTCGTAGATTTCATCGAGATCTTTCCAAAGAGCCCAAGAACATCAAATTCTGACATTCCTAGCCCAAGATATCAATTTTTATGTTGGATGATCGAGATCCATATATGGATCCGAATCGGATCCGAAACTTGATCCATTTACACCCCTCTTGCTATAAATATACTATGATAGGTTGCCCTCTCCAAAGTCCAAGCCACCACCATCCTCCCCTCCCATTGGAGCACCACCATCTTGGTCAGTATAGTCATCGGAGGGAGGGCCGCCGTTGACATCGGAGAAGGAGCTCCGATCGAAGATCCGCGACTACCATCACGTAGGAAAGCTCAAGGTCACCGTGGTGCACGCCTCCGCACTGCGATCGAGCGACGGAAATACCATTCCGTGTGAGAGGGGATCCCGAGGGAACATCCTCGGAGGTAACGATAAATACCCCCCCTCTTGTTGTTGGTTTCATACGACTTTTGTACCCATATGCATTAAACATGTTTTGGAGCTTTGATTTTTCTTACGATGTGATTCATATACTAGTAGCGATGTTTTATTCCCTTCCTTGTTGTTAGTTTCACATGATTTTTCTAAACATGATTAGAACCATAGAGGAATTCCTTGGGAATATGTATATGCATATGCGTGATCGGATTCTCTATTCAGAAAAAAAAAAACACGTGTATTCACCATGATAGAGAAAGGTATCGTGTACATAGACAAACTTCGATTTTTGTATGTTATATAGTAATAGCAAAAGTTAAAGGTATACCAAGATAGAATAGTATAGCATTGTGTATGATATGAATTTTTCATTTGGTTAAGTCTCGTTAGGGTGAAATCAATTAATCTATCAAATACGTATCAGAGGGAATTGGAATTCCATATAAGACAGAATTGATAACCAATAATAACTAAAAATGGAGTAGTCTTGTTTCGATTTCAGTCATTCACCATAGTGAGAATTTAATAGGTCCGTACGTTATTCTTGTTTCAATTTCAGTGATTCACCATATTGAGAATACGTTATTCTTGTTATGACCAGTTATTCACCATAGTGAGATTTTAATCCATACGTTATTGGAATACCATAAGTTTCAATAATCATCTATGAATTAATTAGTTTTAAATGTTGATAATGGGTCACCTTCCTCGGATGATAGCATGGATCCAGGTGTTGAATTGCTACTGTCATACTAAATTTCAAAGGAGAATAACATGGACTATTTATCTCCTTGATATAATCCTTGACATGTTATTACATTTGTTGGAGTGGTTTATAACATGATAACATAATGATAGATTTCCTCCAGAACAAGTTTACATACGAATGCAACATCTGTGATAATAATTGTATTGTACTTTAGTCCACCTGATATGAGTAATATGACTATTTCTTTTAATATACATGTTCTAAGAACTCAAAACCTACTTGACATTTTAAGTTCTATAGCCATCTAACTGCCCTGCAGTAATCAATGAGATTGGTTAATAGTCATAGACCTCTTTATCATCTACTTTTGGTTCACAATATTGTTGTATCATTACCTAATATAATCATATATACGGACCTCTTTCAATATATACTTTTGTCTATTACATGATAGGTCAACTATGGCTGATAATTAGAAACATACATTATGTAAGGTTGAGCCACCCCATAAACAATAGTTTACGAAGAAACCCTTGTAAGTTTAATATATATTTGAAACCTTGCACATTAGATGTCTAACAAAAATGCACGTGTGATAAGAATGGTTAAACTGGATTACATTAGTTTAAGATCTCTTGTCGTAAGGTTACAAATGAACCGTTACTGAGAAATGAAAATTATCAGTCTGATAGGTTTGAATTCCAATGGGTCATCTAACATAGAAATCATCATCTATAAACGAGATTTTTCATGGTGATGGGTTGATGGAGTATGTGCTTCAAGGGATTGGGCATGCATCCTTGGGCCCCGGGTAGATGCCATGAAGGTCACGATCCCAACGGACGAATTGGGTGACGCGTTGCACCTAGCGGCCCGGTAGCATCCGGAGTCGCTCGACGGAGTAGGCAGGTGGCGCGGTTGGCATTCTTGGTTTCTGACTTATACACGATTTTAAAACTGGATTTAAATTTAGTTGTGGCCACAACTAATTTTATTTCGAGTATTATTATTATGAGAGGTGTTCCGGGATATGGTTTGAAGTTGGAGAATTTGAGGTTGAAATACTTGGAGGTTTATCCAAGATGACAAACAAGTTCCCGCGTAGCGGAGGCCTGCGAGTCGTGTACTTGCGTGTGCTAAAATAATATGAGAAAGGATAAATAATTTATGATCGGAGGCCAGATATTGTATATCATTGTGGGCTCTAACCAACTTGTCAAAATATCAATGATCATTGTGGTAGAACTTAATTGATTATTTTTTTTATAAAATCAATGTGATCGAATGTGATTTTAAATGACTTGACGTTCTTTTTGAATTGTTTCAATACGTGCATATTGCATAAAATAAAATTAGGTATACATTCTTTTCTTACCCCTACTTTAGTCGTTATAATATTTGTCTCGTTACTGGGTAATTGCTCATAATGTTACCCTCGTGTGAACCCAACAGGTGTACCTGAGCAACAACTGGCACAGTAGCGCTCTTTTGAGGAGATCAGACTTCATTTCGTCATATTCGCATCAGGCAGGGTGCATCCTGCTTAGAGTAATTTATTTACTTCCGCTTTATTTTATGTTATTCTGAGAGACTTTGTAGTGAGATATGTGGAGAGTTTTTCTACAAAGTTTGAGATTTTCTGATGTATCTCGTATCATGGACTTGATGAGTATTGATCAGAATGGATGTTGCATTTTTATTTCCATTTCATATTATTCTCATGCTGCTATTTATATTGCAAATGTTAATCTAATGTGCATAAGATGGTTTGTTGAGTATCATAGATCATGGGCGTATTTGGACCGTAGGTCCGACGCTTCCGTCTCGTCGGTTTCGGTAGCCTGAGGGGCAGGGCGTCACAATAGTTGGGGTCATGTTAGGACATAGGAGAGAAGGGATCTCATATGTTGTCCACTACGCAAGAAAAGTACTCGATTGGGCTCAAAGGAATTATACAACCGTAGAGAAGGAAATGTTTGTTGTAGTATTTGCCTTGGATAAATTCAGTCACATCTTTTAGGGTCCAAGGTTACTATGTTTACAGACTATACAACCATCAAGTATTTGATGGAAAAGAAGGATGTGAAGGTGTGTCTTCTTAGGTGGATTCTACTACTCTCAGATTTGATTTACAGATCAAGGATAAGCCTAGAGTAAAAAATACGGTGGTTGGTCACCTCTTTCTAATATAGTCAAGAGTTCCCTTGAGACTAACTCCATTAGAGACTCCATCCCCAACGAGTCGATTTGTTCTATTGACTCTCTTCTATGGTATGCCAATATGGTGAACTTCTTGGTCTTTATTACAGTTACACATGGTTGGCCCAAGGGAAGCATTGACCGACTTAAGTTGGATCTAGAAATATCATTGGGAGGATCTATTCATTTTCTTCAAAGGTCTAGATTGTGTTTGGCGGAGGTGTATTCCTCAGGAGGAAAACAAGACTGTCCTCTCCCACCGTCATTCCTTGGAGGCAGGAGGACATCACTCATGGAAAAGGACCGTCTAGAAAGTGCTTCAGTGTGGCTTGTACTGTCCTACCCTGTTTCGTGATGCATGTGCATTTGTTAGGTCATGTCCAGTGTGTCAAAGAATGGGAGGGACCATCAATCCCAAAGATGAAATGCCCATGTAACTTGTAATCATGGTTAATGTTGTTGATGCATTGGGCATATATTTCATGGGCTCATTCCCTAACAACCATGGCTATGAGCACATTCTACTGGAGGTAAATTACCTCTCTAGGTGGGTGGAAGTTATCCCTTCCCAAACCGCAGATGGCAAAACTGTCTGCAAGTTCGTGAAAGACCACATCATTTCACAGTTCGGGGTTCTCAAAGTCATCATCTCTGATGGGGGTAGACACTTTATAAAAAAATAAATGAAGAAGTTAATAAATAACTATGGCATCGAGCATCGTGTTGTGAGTTCATACCACTCACAGTCGAATGGCATGGCAGAGGTGTCAAATAGGGAGGTGAAGGGCATTTTGTAAAAGATAGTCTGCCTTGACATGAAAAATCGATCTCGGCTATCGGAAAAAGTTCTATGGGCATTCGAACTACTTACATGATCCTTTTGGAACCTTGTAAAGCCTTGAACTTGGCATATCTCGGATCCTATATAATAAGATCCGGCTCGTCAAGAGAAAACCAACAAAATTTGTTTCGTACGAATCGGACTTCGTTTCGAATTGTTATGATTTTCAGAAGAAAAAGAAATAAGGAAGGCTAAGATGTCATTAACCCATAATGACTGTCACTAAGACTAATTAAACATGATTAAAGAAACTAATGACAACCTGAAAATCGCTAATGATCATTAGCAAATAGTAATCAATAGTTAGCAAAAGATAAGCGTAAGCCGCGAAAGTTAAATCGCGATTTGCGAAAGTTAATCACAATTAGTGTTAATTAAGTGTCATTAGAGAATCTAGAATCCTCTAGAATGTTCTAACTTAAGCCTAAGTTTAGGATAAGTTTTGGCTAAAACCATGGGCCAAAATCATTGGCCGCTAAACCATGGTTAAGTTATAAACCATGGTTTTTTCTAACCATGGTTAGTGGTTTTCTGGGGCCTTTAAATAGACCCCCCCTACCCATTCATTCTCTACGACTTCCACTACCACCACCACCCCAAGGGCTAGGGTCAAGAGGTCGGGAGGAGGAGTGGGAGGCGAGGGAGGAACGCTAGCGAAGCGGTGCCGGGAGAACGAGGAGGAGAAAGATAGTTTTTATTGCGCTTATGCCCCTGGGCTGTAGGGGATGTTTCTTGCTCTTGTGACCTCGGATTTCGACGATTCTTAGAGGGTAGTTACACAACTACCCCAACTACTTAGTTAAAGTTTTCGCGGCTTTTCGACGAGTTTTTGACGTGTTTTGATTTTCTCGAAAACCGCTTCGTTTTGTTTTGTTTTCTTGTGTAGTTCGAGTACGCGGCTCGAACCTCGTTCACCTATACTATATAATATCACCTATATTCTATCCACCTACTATATAATAAATAAATCTTTTGAAAATTATCCCTTTTTGAAAATTAAATAAAAATTTGAAAAGAATAAAATCAAATAAAAATAATAAAAATAAAAATCACCAGAAAAAGCGTTTTGACTTAGAGAAGAATTAAAATAAAATTACGAGAAGAGAAATCTAGGGAATATATTCTACCTCCTTGAGTTCGACCCAGGAACACTTGCCTGGTTAAATATTAGTGAACGGTTTTCCGACAGAGAACCGTAATTTGTTTGATAGGTTTTAAAGAATCAAAACTTGTTTCGCGGCTTCTGCTACATCGACCACTTTCTTCATCAAATAAAAGAAAGCCGCGAAACTCGATTCTTTTTGACCTCATCAAAATGGCGTCGCTGCCGGGGATCGAACCCGGGTCACCCGCGTGACAGGCGGGAATACTCACCACTATACTACAAGTTTCGCGGCTTTCTTTTATTTGATGAAGAAAGTGGTCGATGTAGCAGAAGCCGCGAAACAAGTTTTGATTCTTTAAAACCTATCAAACAAATTACGGTTCTCTGTCGGAAAACCGTTCACTAATATTTAACCAGGCAAGTGTTCCTGGGTCGAACTCAAGGAGGCAGAATATATTCCCTAGATTGCTCTTCTCGTAATTTTATTTTAATTCTTCTCTAAGTCAAAACGCTTTTTCTGGTGATTTTTATTTTTATTATTTTTATTTGATTTTATTCTTTTCAAATTTTTATTTAATTTTCAAAAAGGGATAATTTTCAAAAGATTTATTTATTATATAGTAGGTGGATAGAATATAGGTGATATTATATAGTATAGGTGAACGAGGTTCGAGCCGCGTACTCGAACTACACAAGAAAACAAAACAAAACGAAGCGGTTTTCGAGAAAATCAAAACACGTCAAAAACTCGTCGAAAAGCCGCGAAAACTTTATACTAAGTAGTTGGGGTAGTTGTGTAACTACCCTCCAAGAATCGTCGAAATCCGAGGTCACAAGAGCAAGAAACAGCCCCTACAGCCCAGGGGCATAAGCGCAATAAAAACTATTAAAATTGTCTGCAAATTGGTCCTGGAGACTGTTCTGCAAGAAAACTACAAGAAATCTTACACTTAGGTCCCTGCAAAGGGACCTATTTGCAATTTTATAAAACTCTGGAGGCGGGTTTGAACTTCTGGAAACTTGCTGGGCTTATGAAGTAAATTCTCCACTGTTTCGGATTCTAAGGCCGAGATTAGATCGTCCGCGCGCTGATCAGACGGCTGCGGGTGCTGACACGTGGCGCAAGACTGTGCGCCCTCTGTTCTTGAATCAGTTGAAGCTCCTGGCGGACGGGCGACCTTCTCCGAATTCTTGCGACTGTTCTCCGGCGAATCATATACTCCGGCGGGGCCAGAGGGGTGGCTCCTCCACCCCTCGAGCTCGCTCGCGGTAGAGATGGCGTGGGCGGCGCTCTGAACGGCGGCGGAATGGCGTCGAAGACGGTGGTCTCGGCACTGGTGACTTGATGTAGTGCTGGAGTCCGATCTTCAAGGCGAATTTCAATGAAGCTCGAAGATCTCCAATGGTGAATAACCACCTCACGATGATCCTGGACCTGCAATGTATCCAAATATATGCTCGATTCGAATTGAATCGGCCAATAGTTGAATGATTTTAAGCCCCAAAGATAAATAAAAACTTATAGTTTCCAGCTGATCAACCAAGATGCGAGGAAGAAGATGGTTTGCGAATCGATTCCAAGGCGAAATCAAACGAATCGAATGGGGGTTTCGAATGTGCGTGCAAGATGGATGATAAGGCTAAGTAAAGACGTGATTAGCCACGCTAATCGTGGCTCGGCTATCGAGAAAGAAAATTACGAAATGGAGGCGAAGGTCTGGGAAGAAACCTAGGTGTAGTACCTGGGAACGATGCTCGACGGCGACCTTTGACCGGAGCTGCACACAGCACGAGGCGGCGATGCAAGGCTGACGAGCGCCTTGGAACCTCCTCCGATGTACCCTCCTCCACGCGAGCACCTTCGAGCGGAGCTGTCACCTCCTGAGCGAGCGGGGCGAGGCGAGGAAGATAGGGGTTCGGGCAACTGGAGCTGGAAAGCTTGGGTTGTTGGAAAGTTGTTGGAGGTTGGTGAACTTGGGGCCCTTATATAGGGAGCTTGCTTGGGCCCCAAGGTTAGATCAATGGCTGGCGGTGAAAAGGTTTTTTAGGAGGAGGGGACGAAGGGTCTAGATTGGTCAGAGGAGTTGAAGGTTGAGCGGGAAAAATCATGGAAGTCGGCCACTCAGAACAGAATTTAGGTGCAACAGACTCTTGAAGAAGAAGGCTCCAGGTGCTGACACGTGTCAGCACCTGGTTCGCCCAGACCTTTTAAATACTTATAAATTAGATATAAAATAGATAATTACCTTATTTCAAATAAGTATAATACAAGAAAGTTAAATAAATTTATTTTCTAAATTATGGCATAATTACTTTTAATAAATAATAAATATTATTTAAAATATAAATATTTTATTAATAAATATGTATTTATAAATAGGTTTTGAATTTTTAGTTTAATAAATAATTAAGTAAAAATTAATTTTATAATTTCTTAATTATTAGGGTATTAAATAAGACTTGTACGAATTTTTATGGATTTTTATGAATTAATTTATATATTTTAATAAATAGAGTAAGTACCTATATAGGTCAATTATACCTATATTTCAGGGTGTTTGATTTTATAAAAATAATAAATAGTCTCCAAAAATTATGAAATAATTTATGGTGAAAGTATAAGATCATGAAATAATTTAAAAATTATAAAATTAAGAAAATAATAACTAAGGTGTGTTACATAAAATAAATAGCCAAGAAACCCCTTTGTCTTTTGGTCCCAAAACCGACTTTTTGCAAACGGACTCCGAATTCAATGAAACCACCTTTATTAATTAGATAATATTATTTTATGAACTTTAAAGGTGAGTAGAGTGTAATTGGAGTTCGTATGAAGAAGTTATGATGTTCGGAAGTTGAGATTTTGACAATTTGTAAGCTGGATTTCTTGGCATCTTTATAGGATAATATTTTTAATTTATTTTTATATTTTTATTTACATTTTTATGAATAATTAGGATAAAGATTTGATGAAGAATAAGTTAAGATGAAATAATTAAAATTCTTTGAAGTTTTGTATTTATTAAATAATGAAAGGTGTATCTTCATGTGATAAATTATTTTTATTTGGTTTTCTTTCCTTATCTCCCCCTACTTATTGGTTTGTCGACCAATCCATGCTGACTTGGTCTCGGGGGTTAGGCTATAAATATATCTTACAGCTATATTTATATTTAAGTCATATTGCATATATATACATATATTTCATATGCCTTTGTCTTTCTTTTCTGATTCTTTATTTATTTACATGAGTTTAATGGTTAAAACTGAATATTTACACATGAATGGAGTTTTGTTAAAGTATGAGAATTAATGAGTATTTGCATGTATTTGTTAAGGGTTTTAAGACAAAATGCGACAGAAAAGTTAATGAATCATGGATTCATCAACCCCCTATACTTAAACTTTGCTAGTCCCTTAGCAAACACTTATTTTGAAAAAGTAAGTGAAAAAGAAAGAAAGTTGGAATGAATTTGTTTTCCTAAACCAATTCATGAGAACAGACAAAGGACGGAGCTCGATCGGGCCTAAAACAAGCATTTTGTCGGAACCTTAACTAGGATTAGGATTTTATCCTCAACAGTCTTCAAGTTCCATAATCCTTACTCAAGATCACTTCATTGGCTAGTTCAGACTCACTTATTCATATCGCAAACTCTATTATCCTTGAAGTCAACTTGTACAATGTATGAATTGATTTAGCTCTTCCTGCTTAGAGAACCGCAGAAACCGTCCATCCCGGCTATACACTCCTATGGCTTCCTCATCTCGCTACTCTTTCCTCGGGGAGGGAGGTATTCCCTTCTGAGTTCAGTTTTGCTATGTCCACAATCGAATATAGGGAGAAGTTAGAAGAATGAGAAAAGAAGTGGAGTGCGACTAGTGTATACGCATCTCCTTGTGAAGCCCAACCGGTGTAGCTGAGTCTCCACTAAGATGTGCAGGCATTTTTGGTGGAAGCTTGGACCATTGTGGTCATTTTTGGTGGAAGCTTGGACCATTGTGGTCATTTTTGGTGGAAGCTTGGACCATTGTGGTCTTATTTGGTGGCTTTTGCTTTGCTTTGACTTTGTAATTTGCTTGCACTGCATTCATCTTTTTGTGCCTCGACGGATATAGCATCTTTTTAGTCCGTCCCTTTTTTGAGGTCTTAGAAAAATTGTGTCAGCAGATCCTTCCCTCATCCGAAGCAACTATCGCAACCCCAATCTCTCCCGTCTTTAGACGTCAATGCCGCAAAGATAAGGATAGAAACGCACTACCAAGGTGTACTGCCCTTCGGAACTCCATGCAAGTCGAGCTAAGTGCAGAGTGCATGTGTTCAAGATTGGTTCACTGGTGTAGAGTTATACGGATGACTCCAAATGGTCTACTTAAGCTCAGATGACTTGATTTCCCGAATATGGTCTTAGGGAACCCAAAGATTTAAGTCAAAGACCTGAAGAGTCTAAATTCCAGTTCCTAATCAGGCTCCTTACAATGAACGTTAAAAGCCGTAATCAAGCTCCATCCTTTAGACTAGACTCAGTCCTTAGTTCCAGAAATCAAACTTATTCTGAAAAATGCGAATGCAAATGCAACCATGTTTTTGTGAAGTGTATTTTCTGAATTTTACTCATTTTTATGGATTTTAAGAATTTTGTAAATTTTCTGAATTTTAGGATTTTGTATTTTTTTTATTATTATTTTTTTTATGGATTTTATGATTTTTATAAACAAAATTTTATTCATAAATTTTACAAGATATATTTTATTTGAGTTAAATATCTAATGTATTTTACAAATTTTATCTACAAAGTATTTTACAAGGCTTGAATGGTTTTTACACATGTTTTAATAAATAGGGTTTTAAATAAGTATTATACAAATTTTAAGTACAAATTTTAAATACATATTTTAATTACAAGTTTTAAATACAAATTTTAATCATATTTTACTTATTTACAAGGATTTTATAAATAAGAAGTGGATTTTAAATTAACCCGTACCCACTTTTTATGGATTTTATAGATATAGAAAATACATAAAAGTACGAGTTATTGCCGAAAGTATATATACAATATATACGCACCCCCCTATACTTAGCTTGAGCTATGTCCTCATAGCGTCAAAAGAGAAAAAGGAGGGCATAACTCGTGCTAAGTAAAAGTGGGTGAAAAAGAGATATCGATGACAAGTCAGTCAACCCCCCCTATACTTACGATCAGGTCATCGTAAGTATTATGGGAGAGTAAAAACGGGATGACTGAATGAAAAGGATAAATAACGAAGAATTCAAAAGGAAAGAATACAAAATCATCGAAATCACTCGGTCCCCCCTATACTTAGGATAAGGCATCCTAAGTATAGAAAAGAATGTAGCCAAAAATTGGGAACCAGTGATTCATGAGAAAGAATGGCTATACAAAAGAATCAGCAGAAAAAATAAAACGTAAATCAGCGGGCAATCGTTCCCCCCTATACTTAGGATCTGGTATCCTAAGCATAGAAGACGAGCAAAAACGGGGACGATTGTGGTCTACGAAGAATGTACAAGAGTTGTGAATCTCCAGAATGGCTCAAAAGAATTTGTACAGGAAGAAATTAAGGAATGATTATGATTCCTATACAAAATAGATCACTTCAGTACGGGCCAGATGATCAGTAGTCTCTACGAAGTGCTTTAGCATCTGCCCGTTAACTACGAACGGTTATCTGATTACTCAACCAGGATCATACTGAATTTTCTGCTTCTTGTGTGTATACTGATCACTAGCTGTAACAGTAGAGCCTCTTCTGTAAGTGAACTCTGTACATGGCATAGCTCTCTTTTCTGAAATATGTGTCTCTGGAGTCGGACTACAGAAGGTGTCTATATGTGTCAGCATTACACCATCCGACTCTCTATGCTGAATGGACTGTATGATCTGTGCAATGTATTCGATGGACTCTTGTGCTGTAATATGTGTTCTTTCAATCTGCGGCACAGAGATATCTACTGCAGGTGACTGCTCATCTGAATCTGATATGAAATCTGTTTCTGTGTATGAACAATCATCTGAAGAACTAGGTACCAAGTGATCTACCCTATCCTCGTGTAGGATATCGTGAGTATCAAAATAAACACTCTCAAGATCAGGAGACTGTGTTTCATCTATGTTCTGGCAATCTTCCGCAAGACTGGTGTCCTCTGAAGTGAATGACAATACTGATCTAGGACTGCTACATTCTCTCTCCATCTCAATGTGTATCTCTCCGTTTTCTGTACGGAATGATACTCTCCCAGCATCATAATCGAAGAGTGCTTTTGCTGTCTGCAAAAAGGGTCTCCCGAGAATGATTGGAGCAAGGTGTAACTGTGTAGGGCATGTCATGTCTAGGACTGTAAAGTCCACGGGAAACTGCGAGCCCTGAATAGTCACGATAATGTTCCTTAGCACACCTCTAGGTCTCTTTATAGATCGATCTGCAAACTGAAGAATCGCCCGTGATTTATAAAGAGGACCTAGCTTTAGCTTATCAAGCAAAGAGGATGGAAGTAAATTGATCGAGGAACCATTATCTAAGAGAGTTCGATGGAATGTAGTGTCTTCAATCTGACAGTTGACATAGTGAGCTCCCAAATCTTTCTTCTTCTTCGGTACCTTGTTCCGAATTGCACATGAAGTTGCCTTGGTCAATATATGCTTCTCAACTCGTGATCTCTTTTTCCTACGCGTGGTGCATCGGTTCCTCAACTGATTCTTGAGCGTAGGAAAATGATCCAAGGCATCGTTTAGTGGAATATTCAGAAATATGTGATCTTTCAGTAAGCGTTCTGCTTCTGGAGTGACAAAATTATTTTTTGTCTTTTTCTTTCCTTTTCCAAACAAAGCATCGGGAAAAGGAATAAAGTCAGGAGTTAGAGAATCAGAATTTTTATTCAATGAGGAATCAACTTGTACATCGAGAGTTTCAGAATTATCTACAAAACTCTCTAAAACAGGGGAAGAAATGTTTTTGTCTGGGCTCTCTGCCTGATCTGGCGTGATATCATCGTCTGAGTCGCCAGTATCCATATCTGATGAGTTGGCATTGCTCCCGTCTCTTGATTCTGCATACTGGTCCTCATCCTCTTGCGGTTTCTCCTCCTCGGCATTAGGATCATGCTCGTGCTCCTCTGGTACCCTCTCCTCCTCTCCAGTAGGTGTTTGCGGTGATCTACCGCTCCTGAGACGAATGAAGTTAGACAAAAATTCAGGAAACGAGATCTTACCTGTAGTATCTACCTGGTCTGGATGCCTCCTCTTGTTATTCGGGTTCATCTGAGGCTGGGCTGGGAGAGTAGTCTTCGGTACGGTTAACTCGTCCAGACGACGGTTAACCTGCTCCATCTCTGTCTTGTGCGCGATCTGGAGCGTACTCAGCATATCCATGATCTGGTTGAGCGCCTGGGCCTGTGAAGACATCTCCGGTTCGGTGTGGTGGCCCTGGCTTGCTCCTCTCTCCTGCCTTGGCGTGAAATGCTGAGAGGTGGAAGGCTGGGAGTAGCGCTGAGGTGTGGAGGAAGACTGCTGCGGCTGCTGAAAAGAATAATTCGGTGAAAACTGAGCAGGGTGCTGATATGAATGTTGCGGTCTCTGATGGTAGACATTTGGATGAGACTGCTGCGGCGTGAAGCTCTGGCGGTGCTAGAATTGCGGACGTCCATGCTGCGGATGACCGTACGGCTGCTGCGGCTGTTGGTTCGGTATACTCGGCTGTTGCATCGGAGTATACCAAATCCCGTTGATCTCGAAAGTGGATTGCGGCTCCACCTCCATCTCTGTGGTGCTGGTGATCTGGCCAGGATTGGCATGAGACTGATCCTCATGCCAATCGAGCTGCGGAATCTCGGACTCGCTCTGAATGTAATGGATCTGACGGGTGGGTGGAGCGGGTGCAATCCTCCGTGCTGGCTGTGAAGAAGTCTGGCTCTGCTGGTACTGGAGCTGAAGATCAGAGACCTTCTTCGAAAGATCACTCAGCTGCTGAGGTAGAGATGAGAGTTTCTCCAACTCTCGCAGCGGCTGTAGGTCCTGGACCTGCTTGTGAATCACATCCACCAACGTCAATTTTTCGCTAATGAAGCCCATGTTGGTGTTGGATTCAGAGTCTGATATATTCGCCACCTTGTGATGCTCTCGGTGATGTGGTGGCTGTGGGGCTTTTTGAAATGCCCGAGTAGAGTCTACAACTCTTGAGTTCTCGGCCATCCCTTCGAAGATGGCCCAGACTGACTCGGCATCCTTATTTAAGTAGCTGTCGCCACATGCGGCACTGACTAGCCCTTGAACTTCCGCCTGGAGTCCTCCGAAATAATTCTGTACGAGCACCGTCAGGTCCTTGAATCGATCCCATGACTCATGGAATGATTCGTTCGGCAATTGCGTAAAGTTGGAGATCTGACTCCTCATCATGTTCGTCCTTCCTAAAGGAAAATATTTGCGCAGGAAGGTGGACTTCAGGTCGTCCCACGTGGAGATTTCTCTTCCCAGATGGCTCAGCCAATAAAGGGCCTTATCGGCTAATGCAAAAGGGAAAGCTTTGAGGCGCACGGCTTCCTGCGTTACTCCTGGATAGCAAGCCGTTCCGCAGATCATCTCAAACTGCTGCAAAAACGTGAACGGCTCCTCTGCGGTATTCCCATAGTACTTGGGAAGCAAGGAGATGAAGGACGGTCGGAGTTCGTATGGCCCTTGATTCGGCGGTAGCCGAATCCAATGGTGGAGCGTTCTTGCGCCCGGGTCATACTCGTCCCGTAAAGTTGCGGGAACCGCAGGCGGTAACTGGTTCCCGGCCCCTGCTCGCAGCGCGGCTATTTGCCCTTGTAATTCCGTCTGAACTCGGAATTGTTCTCGAATTTGTAGATTCATCTGCTGAAGTGTATCGAGAATCCCAGTAGTAATATCTGCAGCTTCTGATCTTCCGTCATCTTGCTCCTCAGCTGCTGCCCTCTCTTCTGCTGCTGGTGCTTTACCGCGAGCCATCGGCTTCGAGTCGTCTGGAAAAGAAAAGCTCTCGTAAGCACTCAGTGATAGTTCAGCTGGAGATGATTTATTGAGACGAGAGTCTGTCTCAATTTTCTGGCCAGGAGGTGAGGGAGTCTGGGTCTGACTCGCCTCGAGATCTAAGAGGACCGGCTCGGAAAGAGAGTCATCCCGAGCCTGTGAAGACATACGTTCGACGGTGGACTGTTGAAGGCTCACAGAGTCTGAGCTGAAAAGCCGTCGAGACATCATCTTCGATGTCAAGAGAAAAGTTGGGAGAGCACGTGTACGATTCAAGAGAGAGATAAATGCGAAAGCCGCGGAAACTCACGCCCCGCAAGCAAACACAAAGCAAACCCCGTTTTCACCAACTCAACCCTGATGAAGACCGTAAGAGTTCGGTCTTTTATCTTTTCAGTTTTAGGGTTGTAATTAGCAAACAAATTATTACGTTTTATCGTGCGCTGTGCAAGCTTATAGGTGCCCGATTTATTCCTCGTGATACTGTCCCGAGTCCTTACAGAGGATCACTTGTTTGCAGCCAGTATGGAGGCAAGTACGGACCGTTTCCGGCTACCCGTGTTGCTTAGGGACGGTGCCTTACGCGATGTCCTCTAAATCCCCCACTCTGCTAAGTATTCTCGGACCGTTGCCGGCTACCCGAGCTTCCTCACTGACAAGACAGTGATCAGGTGTATGGACTAAGTAGTATTTTGAAAAATATCGGTTCTTAGATTAAGTGTCATCTCTTGCTCGCGCACTCTGAGAAATGTGCGGGGGTTACTCTCCCCAAATCAATTGAATCGATTTACGGTTTTTGATCAGATATTTTTAGCAGTCCCAATTTTAGTTTTGCGATTTTTATGGTATTTTCAAACAACATCTATTTTTTTGTCTTTTTGTTTAAAAACCCTAAAGCAAGCACCTAGGTTGCAAGTCCTAAAACTAGCTACGTGGCACAAGCAAATAGAGTAAAAACCTAAACAATCATCTAGAAAACCGCGGAAAACTGATAAACGATGAAAAAGTCGCGGTGGGTGCCCTGATCCACCGGATACACGGTATCCGATGAATCAAGCCCCTAAAAATGAATGTTTTATTAAGTACAACTCTCTCCCTTTCTCTCTCTTTACAAATAAAAGGATACTAAATCTTTGCTCCTCTACAGTCGACTTGTGAAGAAGGAGCCGACCTCTGCCCTTTCAACTGACTCGGCTTCCGAAGAAACCGGTTGATCCTGCAGGCCCTGCAAAGATGATTAGCACAAAAGATTTGATCGAGAAAGCCGAGAAAGCCGTAAAGAAACCAAAAAGAAAATTCAGAAACAACGCACGAAAAAGCCGTACGAAAAACCGAACGAAGAAGAAAAAGAATAAAATCACGAAAAACAAAAATCAAGGGAATCTAACGCCTCCCCGGCAACGGCGCCATTTTGATGAGGTAAAAAAAATCGAGTTTCGCGGCTTTCTTTTATTTGATGAAGAAAGTGGTCGATGTAGCAGAAGCCGCGAAACAAGTTTTGATTCTTTAAAACCTATCAAACAAATTACGGTTCTCTGTCGGAAAACCGTTCACTAATATTTAACCAGGCAAGTGTTCCTGGGTCGAACTCAAGGAGGCAGAATATATTCCCTAGATTTCTCTTCTCGTAATTTTATTTTAATTCTTCTCTAAGTCAAAACGCTTTTTCTGGTGATTTTTATTTTTATTATTTTTATTTGATTTTATTCTTTTCAAATTTTTATTTAATTTTCAAAAAGGGATAATTTTCAAAAGATTTATTTATTATATAGTAGGTGGATAGAATATAGGTGATATTATATAGTATAGGTGAACGAGGTTCGAGCCGCGTACTCGAACTACACAAGAAAACAAAACAAAACGAAGTGGTTTTCGAGAAAATCAAAACACGTCAAAAACTCGTCGAAAAGCCGCGAAAACTTTATACTAAGTAGTTGGGGTAGTTGTGTAACTACCCTCCAAGAATCGTCGAAATCCGAGGTCACAAGAGCAAGAAACAACCCCTACAGCCCAGGGGCATAAGCGCAATAAAAACTATTAAAATTGTCTGCAAATTGGTCCTGGAGACTGTTCTGCAAGAAAACTACAACAAATCTTACACTTAGGTCCCTGCAATGGGACCTATTTGCAATTTTATAAAACTCTGGAGGCGGGTTTGAACTTCTGGAAACTTGCTGGGCTTATGAAGTAAATTCTCCACCGTTTCGGATTCTAAGGCCGAGATTAGATCGTCCGCGCGCTGATCAGACGGCTGCGGGTGCTGACACGTGGCGCAAGACTGTGCGCCCTCTGTTCTTGAATCAGTTGAAGCTCCTGGCGGACGGGCGACCTTCTCCGAATTCTTGCGGTTGTTCTCCGGCGAATCAGACACTCCGGCGGGGCCAGAGGGGTGGCTCCTCCACCCCTCGAGCTCGCCCGCGGTAGAGATGGCGTGGGCGGCGCTCTGAACGGCGGCGGAATGGCGTCGAAGACGGTGGTCTCGGCACTGGTGACTTGATGTAGTGCTGGAGTCCGATCTTGAAGGCGAATTTCAATGAAGCTCGAAGATCTCCAATGGTGAATAACCACCTCACGATGATCCTGGACCTGCAATGTATCCAAATATATGCTCGATTCGAATTGAAACGGCCAATAGTTGAATGATTTTAAGCCCCAAAGATAAACAAAAACTTATAGTTTCCAGCTGATCAACCAAGATGCAAGGAAGAAGATGGTTTGCAAATCGATTCCAAGGCGAAATCAAACGAATCGAATGGGGGTTTCGAATGTGCGTGCAAGATGGATGATAAGGCTAAGTAAAGACGTGATTAGCCATGCTAATCGTGGCTCGGCTATCGAGAAAGAAAATTACGAAATGGAGGCGAAGGTCTGGGAAGAAACCTAGGTGTAGTACCTGGGAACGATGCTCGACGACGACCTTTGACCGGAGCTGCACACAGCACGAGGCGGCGATGCAAGGCTGACGAGCGCCTTGGAACCTCCTCCGATGTACCCTCCTCCACGCGAGCACCTTCGAGCGGAGCTGTCACCTCCTGAGCGAGCGGGGCGAGGCGAGGAAGATAGGGGTTCGGGCAACTGGAGCTGGAAAGCTTGGGTTGTTGGAAAGTTGTTGGAGGTTGGCGAACTTGGGGCCCTTATATAGGGAGCTTGCTTGGGCCCCAAGGTTAGATCAATGGCTGGCGGTGAAGAGGTTTGTTAGGAGGAGGGGAAGAAGGGTCTAGATTGGTCGGAGGAGTTGAAGGTTGAGCGGGAAAAATCATGGAAGTCGGCCACTCAGAACAGAATTTAGGTGCAACAGACTCTTGAAGAAGAAGGCTCCAGGTGCTGACACGTGTCAGCACCTGGTTCGCCCAGACCTTTTAAATACTTATAAATTAGATATAAAATAGATAATTACCTTATTTCAAATAAGTATAATACAAGAAAGTTAAATAAATTTATTTTCTAAATTATGGCATAATTACTTTTAATAAATAATAAATATTATTTAAAATATAAATATTTTATTAATAAATATGTATTTATAAATAGGTTTTGAATTTTTAGTTTAATAAATAATTAAGTAAAAATTAATTTTATAATTTCTTAATTATTAGGGTATTAAATAAGACTTGTACGAATTTTTATGGATTTTTATGAATTAATTTATATATTTTAATAAATAGAGTAAGTACCTATATAGGTCAATTATACCTATATTTCTGGGTGTTTGATTTTATAAAAATAATAAATAGTCTCCAAAAATTATGAAATAATTTATGGTGAAAGTATAAGATCATGAAATAATTTAAAAATTATAAAATTAAGAAAATAATAACTAAGGTGTGTTACATAAAATAAATAGCCAAGAAACCCCTTTGTCTTTTGGTCCCAAAACCGACTTTTTGCAAACGGACTCCGAATTCAATGAAACCACCTTTATTAATTAGATAATATTATTTTATGAACTTTAAAGGTGAGTAGAGTGTAATTGGAGTTCGTATGAAGAAGTTATGATGTTCGGAAGTTGAGATTTTGACAATTTGTAAGCTGGATTTCTTGGCATCTTTATAGGATAATATTTTTAATTTATTTTTATATTTTTATTTACATTTTTATGAATAATTAGGATAAAGATTTGATGAAGAATAAGTTAAGATGAAATAATTAAAATTCTTTGAAGTTTTGTATTTATTAAATAATGAAAGGTGTATCTTCATGTGATAAATTATTTTTATTTGGTTTTCTTTCCTTATCTCCCCCTACTTATTGGTTTGTCGACCAATCCATGCTGACTTGGTCTCGGGGGTTAGGCTATAAATATATCTTACAGCTATTTTTATATTTAAGTCATATTGCATATATATACATATATTTCATATGCCTTTGTCTTTCTTTTCTGATTCTTTATTTATTTACATGAGTTTAATGGTTAAAAGTGAATATTTACACATGAATGGAGTTTTGTTAAAGTATGAGAATTAATGAGTATTTGCATGTATTTGTTAAGGGTTTTAAGACAAAATGCGACAGAAAAGTTAATGAATCATGGATTCATCAACACTTTATAAAAAAATAAATGAAGAAGTTAATAAATAACTATGGCATCGAGCATCGTGTTGCGAGTTCATACCACTCACAGTCGAATGGCATGGCAAAGGTGTCAAATAGGGAGGTGAAGGGCATTTTGTAAAAGATAGTCTGCCTTGACATGAAAAATCGATCCCGGCTATCGGAAAAAGTTCTATGGGCATTCGAACTACTTACATGATCCTTTTGGAACCTTGTAAAGCCTTGAACTTGGCATATCTCGGATCCTATATAATAAGATCCGGCTCGTCAAGAGAAAACCAACAAAATTTGTTTCGTACGAATCGGACTTCGTTTCGAATTGTTATGATTTTCAGAAGAAAAAGAAATAAGGAAGGCTAAGATGTCATTAACCCATAATGACTGTCACTAAGACTAATTAAACATGATTAAAGAAACTAATGACAACCTGAAAATCGCTAATGATCATTAGCAAATACTAATCAATAGTTAGCAAAAGATAAGCGTAAGCCGCGAAAGTTAAATCGCGATTTGCGAAAGTTAATCACAATTAGTGTTAATTAAGTGTCATTAGCGAATCTAGAATCCTCTAGAATGTTCTAACTTAAGCCCAAGTTTAGGATAAGTTTTGGCTAAAACCATGGGCCAAAATCATTGGCCGCTAAACCATGGTTAAGTTCTAAACCATGGTTTTTTCTAACCATGGTTAGTGGTTTTCTGGGGCCTTTAAATAGACCCCCCTACCCATTCATTCTCTACGACTTCCACTACCACCACCACCCCAAGGGCTAGGGTCGAGAGGTCGGGAGGAGGAGTGGGAGGCGAGGGAGGAACGCTAGCGAAGCGGTGCCGGGAGAACGAGGAGGAGAAAGGTATGATCCTCTCTTAGTTTGCTTCGTAAGCTAGGCTTTCAATTCGTCCTCTTGTTCTTCCAAGTTTAGTTCTTGATTCATCTTTCTTTTCGATTCGTTTTCCTGGTGTGGTTCGAGGAGAAATCTGTGTAACACCCTACTAGGTGCGGGCGGTTATGCACGTCAGTGACCCTGTGATTCGTTACATGTTCACTCATCTAAGACACGTGGTATCTACCGATTCTCCATCGTTTATGTTTCTATTCTTTCTATTATGTTTTATAATTATTTTGATGGATAAATCTGTGTAATACCCTACTTAGGTGTGGGCGGCTATGCACATCAGTGACCCTGTGATTCGTCACACGTTCACTCACCTAAGATGTGTGGTGTCTACCGATTCTTCATCTCTTGTTGTTTGAGTATATTCTTTCAGTTTCGTTGTTATTTTCCTCTCGATTGATTTTATAGAGGAAACTCTTTTCATTTTTATTTTGAAATATGTCTTGATATAAGGGGAAACTCTGCCAAAATTTTCCGAGAAATATGTCCCGATATAAGGGGAAACTCTGCTGAAATTTTAAGAGAAAATATGTTCTTGGCGGTTCTTCGTGTTCCTTGCGTTCTTCATTCGTTCTTCGTGTTCTTGACACGTTCTTAATATTTGTGATACGAAAATGAAATTCGATCTTTTTAGGAGCCTTAAAATAGTCTTTCTAAAAACGAAACACGATAAAGCCTTGCATACATGAGAGAGAGAGAGAGAGCTCGATTAGGTAACGAAATCCTTCCTTTTGCTGTTGGATTTTCATACGAGATTATTGAAATTTTTTATTTTGTGTTCTTTGCTATGAAGAACCATAATTTTGGCTATTTTTTTGAAAAGTTTGAAGAATTACTTTGTGATTCCCACTAAAATAAGGTTTAAGCATCAAATTGATGCGTTGGCTTTGAAAGTTAGAGTTTGGGAGTTAAAATAGGCATAAATACGAATATATATGGTTATGAATAATATATATGTGAGTGTATACTAAGTGTTGTTGATTATGCAAGTCGAAGACTTAATGAAAGAATTACATCATGGGAACTGATGTGGTTTAAGTTAGATCCTGAAAAGAATCGTGTGTCACATTAAGGATGACTGGGAGTAGAACTACAGGTCGGGAATGCAACCTGTAGGTTTGTCGGAAGGAACCCGTATTGGTGTTTCCCTACCTAGGTGGTACACGGTTGCCCTATTATGATAAGTGCGCACAAAATGAATTATTTGCAACGCGTGGTACCGGGAGTCAAAATCTTCGGGTTGAACGACGGAAGATGTGGTCGTGCCATGTGGAGGCACGGGTGGTTCAATAGCGGCTGGGTCACGATAATATGTATTTAAAGCTGCTAGGATATATGATTAAATGTTAGCCTGAGGTTTTAAGCAACCGAGTCCTCGAGGATGGTGTGCTCATTTGTTTTCCAGGCTGAGGGTTGAGACCCTAGTTAATAAAAGAAAAGGAAATTGTCAAGGTAGTATTGGAGGATTGGTTGAGGCGACGTGAGGTGGCATAAGCTTACCAAGATCAACGCAATCTCCAATCTCGAAGTATCCATAGCTTCGGAGTCCAAGAAGGGTAAGGTTCCTGATAGCTGACATTTTGCGAGGGTCAAAATTATGTTGTCACTGAGGCGACCACTCACAGAACATCGGTTAGTCAGCAATTAACCCACAATAGAAGAATGAATGAATTAAGTCCAAAAAGTGTGAATTAATATTTATTACTCTACCACAAAATGTATAGTGAACAAGCATGTAGAGGTCGAACCACAGAGAGCAATACAAAAGTGCAATAGCCTAAGATGTGCATGTACCACAGAGTCATCCTTGTGTGAGTTCTATTTTTGTGGGTTTTATTTATTATTTTTTTATGATATATATATATATATATATATATTTCAAATAGAAGAATATATGTATAAAGGGGGAAGAGGATTGAGACAACATTTATAGAGATATATAAAAACACTCAGAAATATGGAAATAAAATCTTTTTGGTATTTTCATAATTTTTTACTGTTTTTGTGATTTTTAGGCATTTTTCAACAGATTTTTGGTATTTTCAAATAGCAAAATAAGGGAAAACAGGGATTAAGCTACCGGCTGGGGATAAAATGGAAATTAAAAATATAAAACAGCCACGAAATTTTTCCCAACTATTTTTTTAAAGAAAGGGGATAAAATATAGAACCTACAGGAGTTGAATTTGCATTTTTATGGTTTTCTAGAATTTTTTATATTTTTTAGAAGTTTTTGAGTATTTTTGAATTTTTAAGGTTTTTCTTTTGAGATTTTTAATGATTTTTGGACTGACACTAAAGCATGACTAGATAGACCATAGATAATTTTTTTTAGAATTTTTCGAGGGGGTTTGATAATTTTTTTGTTATTTTGTAAGCTAGACAATAAATAAAATGCATGTTTTTTATTTTTAATAAATGCAAAAATGCAATAAAATTAAAAACTAAAAATATGGCGTGCAAGAGTAAGCTAACAGGAGCCTATGTACATTTTTGCAAAATTTTTCAAGTTAATATGAAGCATGAAATAAATGGACAAAGCATACAAAAATACATGGCCTGGCAGGGCATTTTTGCAATTAAAATATTTCGCAGGGACTTCTGTGCAAAAATTACAACAGGAATAAACATTTATTTAACTTTTTGAGGCCATTTCACAATTAACAAAACCCGCCAGGTTTGAAATACAAAATTCACGCGCCTCACGTGGGACTGCACGTGAGGCACGGAGGGACTAATATGCAAATATAAAAACTCCAGGGGGTGTACTGCAAATAATACAATTTATTTACAACGTGGCTTTTTTTGGCATTAAACTATAAATACAAAAAGGCGGGGGGTTATGTCTGAAATTTACCCCCAAAGGCGCGTGATCCAACGGCTTCAATCGTTTCACTTAGCCACGCGTCACGCATCTGACGGTGGACACCGGTTCGCCGATGAAGGGCGGAGATTAGATGCGCCTCGCGGATCTGACGGTCGTTGCTGGGCTGCATCGGACGGCTCTCGTTCAATCTGGGGCTCGCCTCCTGATCCGACGGTGCTGGACGTGTCTAGAAAAACAGGGAAGAAGCTCGCCCCCAGCGAGCTTCGATCGTGAAGCGTGGGCTCCTCCGGGCACCTCCCTCGCATCTGGGCTGATCTGCACGTAGCTGGAGACCTCCCGCATCGACTGATGGTCTCGCCATGGCTCCTGGAGGTCCGAAGAGCTCGAGCGAGGTCGGTGAAGAACGGGACCTTCAGGAACCTCTTCCTAGTTTGAATCGAGCCCAGATGGGCTCCTTTCTTCGCTGGACCTGCATAGGAAGAACCGGGGGAGCGAGGGCTACCTCCTCGACCCCGGGTTTTGAAGCTCTACAGCAAGATGAGGTGTGGCGGAGGAGCTCCGGCTAAAGGCGGAGGTGGAGCTCCGATTCGCCAAGACCAGAGGTCCTGGGTTGAACGAAGATGTGCGATCGATGGAGAATACGATGGGGAATGAAATGGGAGGCGAAAGGCGGTCGGAGACGGTTGATGGAACAGTGAAGAAGTCGCCGGAGCTGAGCTCCGGCGAACTTCGATTTTTGGATTTTAAGCTACTCTGATTAACTAAACACTAAACTAATAACGGGAATCGAAATCTAACATCAAAACCTAACTAAAATGCAATAAAGGAGCACCTGGGGGCCACCAGGGAGCAGGAAGGACGCCGGAGCTCCGCCGCGTCAAAATTGTCCCTCCTCCGGCCGATTCGAGGTGCTGGAGCACTCCCCCTGTCACGAGGAACGTCCCAGGATCGAAATCAAGGCGTTTTGGGTGGATGAAATTGGCCAAATTTGAGGAAGGGAGCGGAGCTTCTTATTTATAGACAATGGCCTGGAGCCTTATTGACCGGCGATTATTGCTTAATCCAACGAGTATCGGGTGGATCTAAGATAACGGCGGGTATCAGTAATCATCAGAGATTATTTCTTGTGAAGAAAGCAAGCTCGATCGATGGAAGAGATGGCCGTAAAAAAGGGAAGAAAACCGGGGAAATGACAGTTCAGAGGCGCCAGGTCCCGGATGGGACAGTTGACCGGGCGGTCAACAAGGGCTGGCGCCCCATTGGTCCAGGTCGGACGCAAGAAGACAAAATAGGAAACTTTACTTAAATTGATTTATTTAACCTAGTAGATGATTTTATTATTTTTTCCTTATAAAATAAAAATGCGTATTATTTCATGTAGTATTTATTTACGATTTTTATTGAATTTTTCGAAGTGTTTTATTATAGTTTTATTTTAATAATGTGTATATGTATGTATTTACATGTATTTTGTGTATTTTATTTTTATTTTGTTTATTTTATTTAATTATTTTATTGTCTTATTTTGTAAATTTATAATTTATTTTTGTGAGTGTGTGGGTATTTTTATTTAATTTTTATGAGTTTATTTTCGTTTTGAAATAAATAGGGATGTCTATATGTAGGTATACTTGTCGGTCTTTTACCTGTATATTATATATACTTTATTTTTTTAATGTATTTTATTTGTTTTTATTCTAAATTTATATTTTTTTAATAAAGTTGTGTATAATAAATTTTACATTATATATAAAAAATAAAGAATAAAACAAAATAATTAAATCCCCATTTATTTATGTACATACTTAGCATAGGTATTTTGCCTATGTATTACATAAGCTTATTTTATTTTACAAATTCTATTTGGTTTTCTTTTATTCTCAATATGTACATGTATTATACACATTATTTACAAAATTCCAAAAATATAATTTGATAAGAATAAGGGACAATGAATAAATTGAATATTTTAATCAGGCAAGTTGCACAATGAGGGCCAAAAACCTAACTTTTGCATATGGACTCCAAAAATTATGAGACCAATTTTATTAAATAGTTCTTGGAAAACTATATACAATTAAAGGTAAGTTTGGGTGATTTGGAGTTTTTATTTGCAAGATATGGGCCTGTGAAGTTGAGGTTCTGGCTTTTTATTCTGTATATAAGATGTACACTGAGTATTATTTTTACGCAAACTCAATTTTGTATTTTTATTCACATCATTAGCTACAACTCCCATGAACAGAATTTCTTTATTTGATGAATGAATAATTATATACACAATAGGTGTCAAAATGCATAAATAATTGCATGGATGAATGACGTATTTATTGTGCACTGGTCCTTATCTCCCCCTACTTTATTCCTTGTCGACCAATTCCATGCTGGCCTTGGTCTCGGGGTTCGGGTCATAAAATATTTGCAATATTTTATTCCTTTTCTTTTCTCCCCTTTATTCTATAATTTTGGCATTGAAAACCTTATTTTATGTACAATGAATGCAATAAATAATATATGCTATTATGTACAAATTGATGCTATTTACATGCATTTGCTGGGGTTTTTGAGGCCAAATGATAGAATAAAGGTGACGAAATGGAGGTTCATCACCCCCCTATACTTGCCTTTGCTAGTCCCTAGCAAATACTTATGCAATAAGTACAAAAAAAAGAAATGAAAAGAAAAGAAAAAGGCAATTGAAAATAGAAAAAGATAAAATGAATAAGATAGCTTTCAGTGTAATCTCTTGTCCTTACAACATCGGAATTTGGAGCACAGGTTAGACCTTGATGTGATAATGTGTGTGGAACCTGATTGGGAACCAAATTTAAAACAACAACAGCCTTCGAGAGTCACAGAACTCGGTTCAAATCTCCTCAATAGCCAGGTCAGAACTAGCCTACATCATACGCAAACCCTTATGACTATGAAACTGAATTGTACGGTGTAGTGATGGTGGCTCTCCCCAACTGAAATGACCAAGGGACTGACTTCTCCAGAATGACGACCCAATGATTCCCCAATCCATCCCTCTACCGTCGAGGAGGGGGTATTCCCTTCTAAGTTCAAGTAGCATCCAACTCAAGAGGAGGAGGGGAAGAAGAGAATGGACGGTAGCCAGTGTAGCTACCTATCCTGGGATGCAAGACAGTGTAGTCAAGTCATCCAGCTGCAGGGCTCACATGGTGTAACTTTGATGCTCAAGCTTGCTTATTTTTCGGTAGAACATATATACATACTCCGGCAGGCACTTTTATTTTTAGTTACAAGCCTGTCCACTTTTTGGAGTTTTTTTTTCAACATACTATTTACAGCAGCATTTACATAAGGATTTTTTCCTCTTGAGCCAGAAGGCTATCCCTCTTTTGAAGCTTTATCGCAACCCGCACTCTTCTATCATTCGACTTCATTGAAACTGGACCAGGTTGGGGTGCACTTCCCTCCCTGGATGAGGACGAATGTTTCCACCCGTGTGCGTCTCAGACTGGCAAATCTAACCCCCTCACCACCCCAACTGAGTTGAGCCAAGTGAAAAGTGCAAGTGTCCAAGTGAGGTCACGGCCGACAAAAGTCATGCGTGTGTCTCGAAAAGTTCTAGTTAGTCCACTGAGGTGACTTGAACCCAGTCCTGATTTCTCAAAGAATTAAGTCTGAATAGACCCGAAGTACCTTAAACCTAGTTCTCATAAGGTTCCAGTGCAGTTAGGTGCATTAAGGTCCAACCAAGCTCCAATCTTCGACTTTATTGGACTAGTTCAATCATCAAGCTCAATCAAAGAATATGAATGCTATGCAAATGCAATTTACAAATATGCCAAGAATAATGAAATTTCAAAGAATTTGAAAACAAAGAGAAAAGTTTTACACAAAGGAATTTTGCAAGTAAAACAATTTTTTGGCACTCAAAGTATAAAAATACGTCAACTATTTACACGGGCATGCCGCTTTATTTTACAAGCCTTAAAGAATTTACAGAATTGATCAAAGTGATTTATTCAGGTGTATACACAATTGATAAAGACATTCAATGTATTTATGATTCATTCTATTTCTTTTATTCCTCAAATTTATTTGAGAAATCATTTTGAAAACTATAGTACAAAATAATTTTTGCAAATATTTACAAACATTTGAGATCCCATTTTACAAAGATTTTGCAAACACTATATACATTTTTCGCAATACTTTTACAAATTGTTTTTCAAAACATTTGCACATAGGTTTTCCAAATCCTTTATTTCACACAAATAAAAGAAATTTTGCAATCGAAATATTTTCACAAAGGTTGAAATCGTTTCACAAAAAGTTTTCCAAACAGTTCACACCATTTTCAAATCATTTTGCAAAACTATTTAACCTGATTTATTAATCAGTATATACAAAGAGCAAAAACTTATTTGGGCTCTTATAAGTTTTATTTGGAATTGTTGCTTGTTTTTGTATGAGAGATTTCTGTGTATACTCCTCAGCCTTATTTTGGAAAATCATTTTGGAAAAGATTTTTGAAAACTATAGTCCAAATTATTTTTACAAACCTGTACACACATTGCAAATCATTTTGCGTTGGTTTTCCAAACAGCATAAATAGATTTTTCAAATAATTTTGCAACCATTTTCCAAACCATTTGCAAATCATTTTTCAAAAAATTTTATTTCACGCCAAGAAAGTAAATTTTGCAATCCAAAATATTTACAACGATTGAATACTTTTTACAATCCGTTTGAAATGTTTTCACAAAGAGTTTCAAATCTTTCACAAAGCTACATTGCCTGATTTATTAATCAGTATGTAAGAACCTGAGGAGCTCACAGTCATATTTTATTATAGTAATAATGATACTTTTATTTACAGTATGAGTTATGGCTTAAAGTATATACAAGGTATATACGACCCCCTATACTTAGCTTGAGCTATGTCCTCATAGATCGAAGAGAAAAGCAAAGACATAACTCGTACTGAGTAGAGACAACTCGAAAGAACATATGAATAAGAAATGAATGAATGAGAAGTTGACCGTCCCCCTATACTTAGGATCGAATAATCCTAAGTATAGCAGACTGTACATAAAGCAGGGAGGGTCAAGGGTGGGAATACACAGATCGTACTCAGATTGTCTCCCCCTATACTTAGGGTAAGATACTCCTAAGTATAGACAAGACAAGAAGAGGAGACAATGGAGAGGATCGAACTGAAATGACGAACTCGGGGTGCACGTCCCCCCTATACATAGGACAAGGTATGTCATAAGTATGGAAAACTGTCTACAAGGACGGCACCTTTTAGATACAAAAAAAGATAGAAAAGGAAAAGAAGAAAAGAAGAAAAGAAGAAAATCAGATAAACAGTTTTTAGAGAACATTGTCTGAATCTTCTGATGCTGTCACTGTTGTGGATATGTCATCATGGTGCACAAGCTGAATGGAGTCTACAACGGCCAAGAATGTGTCTGGTTCGAGGTAAGGCCTCAGGAGTTGTCCGTTGACGACGAATGGCTGTGCGTCAGGGGACAATTCTGATATGGCAATACTTCCATTGTCACGCACTTCACAAACTCGAAATGGCCCTGTCCACTTACTCTTTAATTTGCTCGGGAATATCCGCAACTTGGCATCAAATAACCACACCTTCTGTCCAATATCAAAGGTCTTTCATATGATGTGTCGGTCATGCCAGTGTTTCACCTTCTCTTTGTACATCAATGTGTTTATCGTATGCATAGTCTCGGAACTCCAAGATTCTGTTCAAATCATCCTTTCTTTTCTGACCACTTTTGCGCGAGTCCAAATTGCAACTGTTAACTGCCCATAAAGACTTATGATTAATTCAACTGGCAGATGGCACGGCTTCCCATATACAAGACGATAGGGCGACATGCCCAAAGGAGACTTGTAGGCGGTTCTGTAAGCCCATAAGACCGAATCCAAGAGTTGGGACCAGTCTTTCCTGTTTGGCCTGACATGTTTCTACAGGATAGTCTTGATTTCTCTGTTTGATAATTCTGCCATGCCATTGGCTGAGGATGGTAGGGAGATGCGACACGATGGTCGATGACGTACTCCTTCGTCATTTCTTGACCTCTCTGTTAATGAAATGGCTACCCCTGTCTGATATGAGAATTTTCGGTATCCCGAACCGTGAGATGATGTTCTTCTTCAGGAACTGACATACCGTTCGGTTGTCGGCAGCTCGAGCGGGGATAGCTTCAACCCAATGACTCACGTAATCGACGGCAAGAAGGATGTGCTCAAAACCTTGACTGTTAGGGAAAGGTCCCATGAAGTCAATGCCCCATGCATCGAAAACGTCTGCTATCTGAATGATTTTTAGGGGTATTGAATCTTTGGCAGTAAGTGTACCTTTCAATCTCTGACAGTCAATGCATCTTTTGACAAATTATGCAGCATCTTTAAATAATGTGGGCCACCAGAAGCCACACTGAAGTACTTTGGCTGTCGTACGATCTCCAGAGTGGTGTCCACCAGATTCGAGCGAGTGACAATGCTCGAGGACACTAGATTGCTCCTCCTGAGGGATGCACCTGCGCCAAATGCAATCCGCTCCTTCCTTGAATAGAAGAGGATCCTCCCATTGGTAGAACCGAATGGTCGACATGAATTTGTTCTTCTGATTCTTCGTCCAATCCGACGTTGTTACCCCAGAGGCGAGGTAGTTGACTATATCAGCATACCAAGGAAGAGAATCCACAGCAAGGATTGATTCGTCAGGAAAGGTTTCTGTGATAGGTGCATTGTTCAGAGGAGGATCATGTTGTTCTATCCTGGAGAGATGGTCTGCTACCACATTTTGGACCCCAGTCTTGCCCTTGATTTCCAAATCGAATTCCTGGAGAAGAAGGATCCAACGAATCAGTCTTGGCTTGGCATCCTTCTTCTGCTGTAGGTACCGGATAGCAGAAAGGTCAGTAAAAATTGTGACTTTTGATCCCAACAAATAGGATCTGAACTTCTCAAGGGCGAAAACCACATCCAGCAATTCTTTCTCTATCACTGTATAATTTCTTTGTGCTTCATCTAATGTTCTGATGGCATAGTGAATGGCATAGGGCGCTTTCTCTTTCCTTTGCCCAAGAATAGCCCCGACTGCAAAGTCTGACGCATCGGTCATTATCTCAAAGGGAAGAGACCAATCTGGCGGCTGTAAGATTGGAGCCCAAGTGATAAGCTCCTTCAACTGATTGAAAGCAAGGTGAACATGCTGATCTACATTGAACTCTGTTTCCTTGCACAAAAGTTCTGTCAGAGGTCGGGCAATGCGACTGAAATCTTTGATGAATCGTCTGTAGAATCTCACATGCCCCAGGAATGACCTCACATTTTTCACTGACTGAGGTGGCTGGAGATTTGAAATAACATCCACCTTTGCCGGGTCGACTTCCATGCCACGTTTGGAAACGACGTGGCCCAGCACAATGCCTTCAGTGACCATAAAGTGGCTCTTTTCCCATGACAGCACTAAATTGACTTCCCGACACTTCTGAAGCACTTTGTCTAGGTGCAATCAAAACTGTCACCATAGACAGAGAAGTCGTCCATGAACACCTCGAGAAAACTGCCTACCATCTTGGCGAAGACTGCTAACATGCATCTTTGGAAGGTTGCAGGTGCATTGCATAATCCAAAGGGCATTCTCTTAAAGGCGTAGGTGCCGAAGGGCAAGTGAAGGTAGTCTTCTCTTGATCTTCAGGGCGATTGCCACTTGATTGTACCCAGAATACCCAGAAAGCAGAAGAACCCCTTGCCTGCTAGTCTTTCCAGGACTTGATCAATGAATGGAAAGGGGAAGTGGTCCTTCTTTGTTGCGGCATTAAGACGGCGGTAGTCAACACACACGCGCCAGGATGTTGGTACCCGAGTGGAAATTTCCTTTCCTTTGTCATTTGTAACCACGGTCAGCCCGGACTTCTTTGGAACTACATGCAGTGGGCTTACCCATTTTGAGTCAGAGATGGGATAGATAAAGCCTGCATCACACCATTTTGTTATCTCTTTCATGACGACGTCCCGGAGGTTAGGGTTCAACCTTCTTTGGAATTCGCGGGACGGCTTGGCATCTTCTTCCAAATAGATGTGGTGTAAACACAAAGCTGGATTTATCCCTCGGAGATCTGATACGCACCAACTAAGTGCCTTGCGGTTCTTTTCTAGAACCTCGGGAAGACGAGATTCCTGATCTGAATTCAGCCTACTGCTGATGATGACTGGATACATTTGCTCTTCACCCGCAAGGAAAGCATACTTCAGGCCTGCAGGAAGTGGCTTGAGGTCTGGTATTGGTCTGTCCAACTTGTTGGTTACTTCAGACACCATGTTGGTGGTGGAATGTACTTCTTTGAAAGGGCTACCATACTCAGCATTCTGTTGAGATCCCAGGGATGTACCGAACGGTTATGCGCTAGGCTGATTGTGTTCGGTCTGGAGTGAATGCTCAAAGAGATGCGCCTGCATCTGAGAATCTGTCTCCCAAGAATCATCGGAGCATAAGCTAACTGCGCTTTCCCAGTCCTCCTCAAGAGTGAGGATTTCTCGGGTCCATGGATCGTCCAATGATAAGGATGAGTCTCTGATCTCTGCAATAAAGTCAGTCGAATTCGCATGCTGGCTGGCTCTCATCAGTCACGGCATTCGGTTATCTATTCATGTTCATAGTGATTTGCTGGGTGTTCGAGCTGAAAGTAATCTTGCCAGACCCGTAATCAACCACGGCACCTGAAGTACGAAGGAATGGTCGGCCAAGGATGATAGGGGTCTGAAGTAGAGGTGCAGGTGAGTCCATATCAAGGACTACAAAATCGGTTGGAAATTGCATCTCCTGCACTTTAACTACGACATCTTCCAAAAGACCCCGAGGCCGCTTGATGGATCGGTCAGCGAACTGAAGGATCATGCATGTCTGCTTGAGCGGACCCAGCCCGAATTCTTGCATTATGGATGAGGGAAGAAGGTTGATGGAAGATCCACTATCAAGGAGAGTGCGCTCGAAGACCTGGTCAAAAATCTCACAACTGATCAGAGGCGCTCCTGTGTCTTGCTTTTTCTGTGGGAGGTTGCTGATAGCTGCAACAATGCCATGGATAGTACGTTCTTTTCTACATCTCTGCGTCTGTTCTCTTGTGCTGGGCGACGCTTGTTGGTATATGCCTCCTTGAATCCTTTCTTCACAGCTGGCATGTACTCCACGGCCTTCAATAAGGGCATCTCAATCGTCAGCTTGTCTAATATTTCCACAACTCCTGGATCAGACAATGCCTTTTTTCGTTTTGCAATTTTTTGGATTTTTCTATTGCTTGAGGAAAAGGAATATGTACATCTCTAGCAGGATAAATAAAGTTCTTATTTACATCAAAATCATCACCCATATAATGTTGTACATCCGAACTACAAAAAGGAGTACAAACTGTATCCTGGTGTTCTGAGGTGGAGGGGCGAGCAAAAAGTATGGCTTCGGCTCCATCGGTTGGCGAGGGATTGGCTGCTGCTGGCGGCTCCTCCAAGGCTGGCACGGCTTTGCTTCGGCTACAAGCTTCTTTTTGTTGTTTTTGCTTTTGCTGATTTTTTTGTATTTTTGGTTGGGATTGATGTTGAGGATGCACGACGGCTGGAATGGCTTCTCCTTCTTCTTCCTCCTCACCCGCCCCTGTAGCTGGCACGGCTGATGCGGAAGATGACGATCCACCTGTTTCTTTATTCACCTCATTCTTGGTGGCAGGCAGAGGCAAGGCCCTATCGCTCCTGAGAGTAACAGCATTAGAATAAGCAGTAATATCATTGTCGGACACGGATAGGACATCACATTCTACCTGCTCTTTCTTCTTGAAATTATTGGGGTTGGCTTCGACCTGAGCTGGGATGGTAGTTCTAGTGGCGGTCAGGTCGTCAAGCCTCTTGGTCATATCCGCTAGCCCTTTGACAAGTTGGGCCAGACAATCCATGGTGGGGTTCATTGGAGGTGCCTCGGTGGATTTAGTGTGCAGACCACGCTGTTGTTGCATATGCTTGTGCTGAGGCTATTGTTGGTAATGCTGAGGTGGTGCAGGAAGCTGAAGCTACTGATAAGAGGGAGGAGGATATTGTTGGTACTGCGGAGGTGGAGCAGCTGCATACTGATGGAAGGACTGTGGGTGACAGTATGGCTGCTGCTGATACTGTTGATTCTGCCTCCGTTGATTGGCATACCGGGGAGGCTGATGATACGGTGGCGGCTGTGAGGACTGCCCAAAACGACCACCTTGAGGCTGGTGGTGTTGTCGGTTGGCTGGTAGCTGACCCTGAGGTTGTCCCATAGGACGGGTCGGGTGTGCTTCATGACTCCAGACCCCGTTCACTTCCTGAACCAGGGGTGGTGGTGGGAACACTGAATCAGATCCTGATATAAACTCTGGTTGATACACAACCATCTGCTGCTGCGGCTGGCCCTGATCGGGTGCCTGCACGTAGTACACGTGCTGGACTGTCGGTGGCTGCTGGCTCGGCTGAGGCTGATGTAGTGATGAATCTACGATTCATTACAATAAAGTGTCCAAATAAGATCTTCATGAGCATTATCGTGGCGAGTTTGTGTGTTTTTCACTCCATATGTCATTAGTCTAGTTCTCTGGTCGATTGTCAGGATCTGAGCATAATTCCACGAGGTTAGGGTTCGGGACCATTCACGTTTATTATTCTCATCATAGTTAACCCTATCTCACTATAACTCTATCCCATCCTACTTTAAACACTATTTTACAATACTTCTTTGCAAAGTATCAAGGAATCCAAGGGCCTTTCAACAATCCTACATATTCCATGGGTCTTCTTGTTATTTGACCAGAACTTTTTAATTAGTGATGGGCCCACCATTGCTCCCATGTTGTTTGTTTTCCATCCCATGCAAAACGTATATGCAACATTGCATGTAGTGCGAATTCTCACACTTGATATTGTGAAAGTCGAAATGATGCATTCTTTGGATATTGCACATAAAATACCCACTTTGATATAGAAACTCACAGGTGCATGACTTCTGTTGTTCCCTTCCAACTTCCATACACAGAACCCTATTGCGATCTGTTCCTATATTTGTATCACGAAAACATCGCATGATCGGTAAATACACGATCATGGCTATGCAATCATCGCCCTCCAATTGATAAACAACCAATAGTTACAGTACGAGTATTGTGCGCAGGAAGGAAATAAACGAGAGTTGATGGCATATCGAGAAAGTTAGTTGTAACCACCCACGAGTTGGCTGTGACCACGCACAAATTACGTACATTTGAATCCGAGGGATACCATCAATCACGCCGGGACTGTTAGAACGAGAGTGATAAAAGGATAGGGAGGTTGCATCGTGGGAGAGGAGCGGGCCTTCGGGATTTTAGTTGCAACACGCATATGCGATAACCCAGAGCATCAGGAGGCAATTCTCTTCCAAAAGAACGGCTATTTGTTCTGGAGTTCAGCAGCATCCAGATCTCATTCCCCGACTCACCTTTTTATTGATATTCTCCTCATTGTTTAGCATAGATATTTGCATGTGTCCCTTTACTTTTTCTGCAGTCGTAGGAACTGGTATCAAATCATCACTCGTTCTAATTTCTGTGCATTATTTTCAGGTTGTTTTTGACGTCAAGATGGAGATCTCACCTCTTGTATGGTGAAGATGTGCATGCAACATTCCCCCAGTTCTAGTTCGTGGATTCCAGATCAATGGCTTTTTGAGCTACATGTTCGGGTGCATATCACTGCTACATTAGGACTCTCTCTACCACAAATCCCACGAGCTCATGGGGATAGGAGGCGAATGAATGGTCTGATGCAACAGCTTGGAAAAAAATCAGTCACTCCTTTCTCATATGGATATTATTCTTCATCCCCACGTCCAGTTACTTGTTGGAAATTAGTTTCTGCATTCTACTTGATTTGAATTATGAATACAATCACTGCATTGTTTAATTGATTATATCTCTTGGGACTAATGTTCTTTGCTCTATAATCGCATTTTTTAAAAAGAAAGAAAAGGTTACACATCAGATATGCCTCCCTGTGTTCGACCCGTGACTCTCCATTATACACGCACACATTTCATGTGTGTTCTGTTAATTTGAGTTCCAGATATCTCTGCATTGTTTAATTGATTATATCTCTTGGGACTAATGTTCTTTGCTCTATAATCGCATTTTTTAAAAAGAAAGAAAAGGTTACACATCAGATATGCCTCCCTGTGTTCGACCCGTGACTCTCCATTATACACGCACACATTTCATGTGTGTTCTGTTAATTTGAGTTCCGGATATACATTTTATTATTGATTCGTCCTCTATCTTGTGCACAACGACTTGATTTTTACATCGATTTACGCACTCTGATTTTCGACGATCATGTAGCGGTGGTTGCTCGTCTTTCCTCTCAGCTGGAGCTTCTAGTGGTGCTGCCGACTGGACAGAATTGATGGTGCCCACCAGCAGTTCTAGCTGCTTGGTGATCTGATCCAGCTTGTCTAAATTCTGAGTCCTCTTCTCGATCACAGCAAGTTTTTCGAGATCCTGTGATCGTTTCTCAATAATATCAACCTTCGAGAGATGGACCCCGATGATGCTGAGGTTGGAGCTCTCATCTCTCTCCACCTCGTGGGACGCTGCCATGTGTACTTGTTTCTGGAGGATTTGGGGTTTCTTCTGGTATGCTTTTGATGAAGAGAGGGCGGCCTCTCCTTCGACCATTTCCTCGAATATCTGCCAGACTGCATCTTCATCCTTGTTGAAGTGTGATCCCCCACATGCTGCGTCAACGAGCCTTTGGCTCTCAATGTTCAGACCCCCAAAAAAGTGTTGGACCAAACTGGTCTTCGGGACCTCATGATAGGGACATTTCTCCTGCAGATCAGTAAATCTCTCCCAAGCTTCGTGTATGGATTCATGTGCCCCTTGGGAGAAGTTGCTGATACGTGCTCGCATCTGGTTGAGCCGGCCGAGAGGGTAATATTTGTGCAGAAAGACGGACTTCAGTTCCTCCCAGGTGGTTACAACCTTCCCCAGATGGTTGACCCAATAAAGGGCCTTGTCTTGCAGGCTGAAGGGGAATGCCATCATCTTGACAATGTCCAGAGGGACATTCGGATAGTGAGTAGTTCGGCAGATGCGGGAGAATTGCTGCAGGTGGATGTACGGCTCTTCACTTGTGTTTCCATGGAAAGATGTAAGGAGAGCGAGGAACTGGGGCTTCAGCTCAAAGTGAGTGTGTACCGGTGGAATGAGAATCCACTCGGTCACATGGCTGTCTCCAGGATTATAGGTTTCCTTTAGTGTAGGATTTTGTCCCCTAATTTCTGGCTCTCCGTCGTCTTCAGGTGGACCACCACCTCCTCCTCTACCTCCTCCTCCCTCAGCTTTGTTCATCACATAATTCAGCATATCCTGAAAAGCGGTCTAGGCCAGGGCTTGCTCTTCAGCTGCTGCTGAATAGCCTGGATAGATGCCAATAGATGTGCATTAACTTGATTCTGATCTGGCAACTGCCCTTCTAGTTTTGGTGGCTACTGACCCTTGCCCTTTCCTTGAGGAGCCATATCAGGGTCTGAGTCGGACGAAATGAATTCCGGAGTAGAAGCCAGGGCTCAGTCTGCCCTTCTATCTGCAGGATGAAAGAATCCGAATCAGACCACTCGCATTATTGTTCAGCCATCATGATAATTGTTGGAGTTAAGGTCAACCCCAACATGTTGTGAATGGAACAAGATGTAGACTGTAATCGACTTCCATTCACAACGGCGAAAGTGGGACAAAAGTGATCCCAGTTTATTGGGAGGTCAAAAGGGAGGTAGAAGACGAGGAGCCTGGAGATCGATCCGCAAAGTCCGGATCAGGTTCTCGGGAATCGCCTCGAATTTATTGGCGAAATAGAGTCCATGGAATCGATGTGGGTGTCGGCGAAGGTCCCGACGGAAACCATCCATGGATCGATTTCGCAAAGCAAGAGAGGAGTGGATGTTGGAGGAAGGATACGATGGTCAACAAGGAATAAAAAGGAGTGCAAAACATTAGAAAGGCTCAAACTGAGCGGGGGTCAAAGAGGAGTAACACGACGAAATTTGCGCAAAGGCGCGGGACTTGATCTTTGAACCTTAATCTAGATCCATACAAACACAATACAAAATTGGGTTCACCAACTCACGCCATGTGAAGCCGTAAAGGTTCGGCTACTTATTATCTTTTCAGTTTTAGAGTTGTTATTTCAGGCATATCTTTTAACAAGTCCTTAGCACGCTACCCCTATAGGAGAGAGAGTACTGCCAGAAGAGTATCCCGTACTTGTCCTCCTCCTTTGTAACTTGTGGTCTGTACTTTTTGAGGTCCTTGTAACCCTTCCTAAATCCCTACTCAGCCAAAGAAATAGAGAGAGGAAGCCAATAGGCGAAACCAATACTTCGGTTCTCGCTCGCAACGGAATCACCCGTGAGCGTACAAGAAACTACTCGGACGCAAGACGATGAGACAGACACCCACGTGAAGGCGTGGCCTATGCTCGATACTTTGGACAGGGTCGATGCTCTACATAACAGAGAGTCATCATTGGTGACCAAGTCCTACTCGCCCACGTACGATAGAAGCGCCAATACTTCGGTAATCCAGGCGATACACAAGGCAGTTGCAGACTGGGATTTTGGCTCTATTCCTTATGGGACGTACCTCGCTCAAGGGAGTAGGGTTTTGGTCCCCCTCCAAGGTACCTGAAAATAATGAGGGCTTTATGAACCCAGTACAATGATAGTCTATTACAGATTTTAATTAAGGTCAAAGTTTATTTAGAAGTCCCCTTGTTTTAGTTTTTTGGGTTTTCACTTTTTTTGAGTATGTTTCATACCAGTGCCTAACGTTTTTGTAGATTTTCATTTAAGTCCTAGGTGCTCAAAAACAGAGGGAGATAGCGGAAAAGCCGTGCAAGTTGGTTCTATGATGGAAATCTCACCATTGAATCGAATGATGCATGCTGAGTTAGAAGACTTACAGTGCATCCCAGCTCTCTCCATGTGGTATGCAAAACAGAATTTTTAAACCTATCTACATGGCAGTGTGCATTCGACAAAATCGCCCTAAACATTAGCTGCTATTAACGTGAAGAACCACAAGTTGGTCACTTATCTTTAACCTAAAGGTCCGGTCTTGGCTTACCCCTCCTCTTCTCGACACACTCGAGTTCAGGAGTAGCGCTTGATGGGGCTCGCTCACGGCACACGGGTTAAGAGATAAATGACTGAACTGTTTAATTTTGACTAGATCCATACGAAGTAGACTATAGGAACATGCATTCTTATTAATGTTTGGACCTAGCTACCGAATCAAGCAACCTATATCTAGGGGCTCCAAGCACACAAAACAAAGTAAAATAAAGGCAGAAAGCTCAAAACTTCAGCAAACAAAGAAAATAAAGCGATGGAAAACTTGGAAAGCCGCGATGAGGCCCCCAGGTGAACAAACACCCGGGCACTGGACCTCATTGTGAAGAGTAGAGTCTTGTTAATTATTACATGCCAAAATTGTCTCTCTCTCGCCATAAATTACAAAAATGATCCTAATTGCTCTAGACCTATCTAACTCCCATCCCTTGGTATCCTTGATGCTCTCTCCAGATGGTCATGAGGTGAAGACCACCCTCCTCCAAGCTCGGTTGCCTTGGCTCCCTAAGAAACCATCCTTGCGTGGCGGGCCCTCGCATCAAAGTCACAAAGAGATTGAATTAGTATAGTTCAATCAATACAATACAGCAGGAAATAATTAATCACAATAAATAAATCAATAAAGCATGGTGATCAATTACAAAATAAATAGCTGCTCATCAATTTTTAAACAAGAATGACAAAATTAATAGGCTATGCTCATTGCTCCCCGGCAACGGCGCCATCTGATAACTGACATTTTGCGAGGGTCAAAATTATGTTGTCGCTGAGGCGACCACTCACAGAACATCAGTTAGTCAGCAATTAACCCACAATAGAAGATGAATGAGTTAAGTCCAAAAAGTGTGAATTAATATTTATTACTCTACCACAAAATGTATAGTGAACAAGCATGTAGAGGTCGAACCACAGAGAGCAATACAAAAGTGCAATAGCCTAAGATGTGCATGTACCATAGAGACATCCTTGTGTGAGTTCTATTTTTGTGGGTTTTATTTATTATTTTTTTATGATATATATATATATATATATATATTTCAAATAGGAGAATATATGTATAAAGGGGGAAGAGGATTGAGACAACATTTATAGAGATATAGAAAAACACTCAAAAATATGGAAATAAAATCTTTTTGGTATTTTCATAATTTTTTACTGTTTTTGTGATTTTTGGGCATTTTTCAACAGATTTTTGGTATTTTTAAATAGCAAAATAAGGGAAAACAGGGATTAAGCTACTGGCTGGGGATAAAATGGAAATTAAAAATATAAAACAGCCACAAAATTTTTCCCAACTATTTTTTTAAAGAAAGGGGATAAAATATAGAACCTACATGAGTTGAATTTGCAATTTTTATGGTTTTCTAGAATTTTTTATATTTTTTAGAAGTTTTTGAGTATTTTTGAATTTTTAAGGTTTTTCTTTTGAGATTTTTAATGATTTTTGGACTGACACTAAAGCATGACTAGATAGACCATAGGTAATTTTTTTTAGAATTTTTCGAGGGGGTTTGATATTTTTTTTGGTATTTTGTAAGCTAGACAGTAAATAAAATGCATGTTTTTGATTTTTAATAAATGCAAAAATGCAACAAAATTAAAAACTAAAAATATGGCGTGCAAGAGTAAGCAAACAGGAGCCTATGTCCATTTTTGCAAAATTTTTCAAGTTAATATGAAGCATGAAATAAATGGACAAAGCATACAAAAATACATAGCCTAGCAGGGGCATTTTTGCAATTAAAATATTTCTCAGGGACTTCTGTGCAAAAATTACAATAGGAATAAACATTTATTTAACTTTTTGGGGCCATTTCACAATTAACAAAACCTGCCAGGGTTGAAATGCAAAATTCACACGCCTCACGTGGGATTGCACGTGAGGCGCGGAGGGACTAATATGCAAATATAAAAACTTCAGGGGGCGTACTGCAAATAATACAATTTATTTACAACGTGGCATTTTATTTTTGGCATTAAACTATAAATACAAAAAGGTGGGGGGTTATGTCTGAAATTTACCCCCAAAGGCGCGCGATCCAACGACTTCGATCCTTTCACTTAGCCACGCGTCACGCATCTGACAGTGGACACCGGTTCGCCGATGAAGGGAGGAGATTAGATGCGCCTCGCGGATCTGACGGTCGTTGCTGGGCTGCATCGGACGGCTCTCGTTCAATCTGGGGCTCGCCTCCTGATCCGACGGCGGTGGACGTGTCTGAGAAAACAGGGAAGAAGCTCGCCCCCGGCGAGCTTCGATCGTGAAGCGTGGGCTCCTCCGGGCACCTCCCTCGAATCTGGGCTGATATGCACGTAGCTGGAGTCCTCCCGCGTGGACTGATGGTCTCGCCATGGCTCCTGGAGGTCCGAAGAGCTCGGGCGAGGTCGGTGAAGAACGGGACCTCCAGGAACCTCTTCCTGGTTTGAATCGAGCCCAGATGGGCTCCTTTCTTTGCTGGACCTGCATAGGAAGAACCGGAGGAGCGAAGGCTACCTCCTCGACCTCGGGTTTTGAAGCTCTACAGCAAGATGAGGTGTGGCGGAGGAGCTCCGGCTAAAGGCGGAGGTGGAGCTCCGATTCGCCAAGACCAGAGGTCCTGGGTTGAACGAAGATGTGCGATCGATGGAGAATACGATGGGGAATGAAATGGGAGGCGAAAGGCGGTCGGAGACGGTTGATGGCACAGTGAAGAAGTCGCCGGAGCTGAGCTCCGGCGAACTTCGATTTTTGGATTTTAAGCTACTCTGATTAACTAAACACTAAACTAATAACGGGAATCGAAATCTAACATTAAAACCTAACTAAAATGCAATAAAGGAGCAGCTCTTATACCTGGGGACCACCAGGGAGCAGGACGGGGGCCGGAGCTCCGTCGCGTCAAAATTATCCCTCCTCCGGCCGATTCGAGGTGCTGGAGCACTCCCCCTTTCACGAGGAACGTCCCAGGATCGAAATCAAGGCGTTTTGGGTGGATGAAATTGGCCAAATTTGAGGAAGGGAGCGGAGCTTCTTATTTATAGACAATGGCCTGGAGCCTTATTGACCGGCGATTATTGCTTAATCCAACGAGTATCAGGTGGATCTAAGATAACGACGGGTAATAGTAATCATCAGAGATTATTTCTTGTGAAGAAAGCAAGCTCGATCAATGGAAGAGATGGCCATAAAAAAGGGAAGAAATCCGGGGAAATGACAGTTCCGAGGCGCCAGGTCCCGGATGGGACAGTTGACCGGGAGGTCAACAAGGGATGGCGCCCCTTGGTCCACGTCGGCCGCAAGAAGACAAAATAGGAAACTTTACTCAAAATTGATTTATTTAACCTAGTAGATGATTTTATTATTTTTTCCTTATAAAATAAAAAATGTGTATTATTTCATGTAGTATTTATTTACGATTTTTATTGAATTTTTCGAAGTGTTTTATTATAGTTTTATTTTAATAATGTGTATATGTATGTATTTACATGTATTTGTGTATTTTTATTTTATTTTGTTTATTTTATTTAATTATTTTATTGTCTTATTTTGTAAATTTATAATTTATTTTTGTGAGTGTGAGGGTATTTTTATTTAATTTTTATGAGTTTATTTTCATTTTTAAATAAATAGGGATGTGTATATGTAGGTATACTTGTAGGTCTTTTACCTGTATATTATATATACTTTATTTTTTTTAATGTATTTTATTTATTTTTATTCTGAATTTATATTTTTTAATAAGTTGTGTATAATATTTACATTATATATAAAAAATAAATAATAAAACAAAATAATTAAATCCCCTTTTATTTATGTACATACTTAGCATATGTATTTTGCCTATGTATTACATAAGCTTATTTTATTTAACAAATTCTATTTGGTTTTCTTTTATTCTCAATATGTACATGTATTATACACATTATTTACAAAATTCTTAAAATATAATTTGATAAGAATAAGGGACAATGAATAAATTGAATATTTTAATCAGGCAAGCTGCACAATGAGGGCCAAGAACCTAACTTTTGCAGATGGACTCCAAAAATTATGAGACCAATTTTATTAAATAGTTCTTGGAAAGCTATATACAATTAATGGTGATTTGGAGTTTTTATTTGCAAGATATGGGTCTGTGAAGTTGAGGTTCTGGATTTTTATTCTGTGTATAAGATGTACACTGAGTATTATTTTTACGCAAACTCAATTTTGTATTTTTATTCACATCATTATCTACAACTCCCATGAACAAAATTTCTTTATTTGATGAATGAATAATTATATAAACAATAGGTGTCAAAAATGCATAAATAATTGCATGGATGAATGAGGTATTTATTGTGCACTGGCCCTTATCTCCCCCTACTTTATTCCTTGTCGACCAATTCCATGCTGGCCTTGGTCTCGGGGTTCGGGTCATAAAATATTTGTAATATTTTATTCCTTTTTCTTTTCTCCCCTTTATTCTATAATTTTTGCATTGAAAACCTTATTTTATGTACAATGAATGCAATAAATAATATATGCTATTATGTACAAATTGATGCTATTTACATGCATTTGCTGGGTTTTTGAGGCCAAAATGATAGAATAGAGGTGATGAAATGGAGGTTCATCAGTTCCCCTGGACTAATCCCTAACGTGGAATAGAAAGGAATAGAACTTAAATTAACAAGAAGGAATGAAACCTTTTGTGATAACAAGTTTTGCAAAATTACACAATTTGTTTGCTTTTCTCTTCTTCGTTACTTAGAATTTGCTAATTTTATCCTATGATTTACGGAAAACCCATCAGGTTTCGGTGAGCCATCGCAAGGACTTTAAAAATTAATCCAGCTTACATACTAGACATCCAGCCAGCCACAATAGCTTTACTTTTTAAGGTAGTTATTAATCTTTTGTATATTTTCCTTTCAAGCTGATGCACATGTAAATGATTATAGCAGGATAGTGTATCATCTGAACTTTATTTTGTGAATGGAAAAATGTTGAAATACTTTCTTCCGAGTATTTTTATTTGCAGTCTGTTTCTGAATGTTAGTTGTGATTGTTGAATAAATTATTGCTAAGTAACCCGATCCGGATATTGTAGGATCCGACGGCCCGGGAATTGGGGTTGTGACAAACCTCCCCATTTTTAATGGTATATGGAAACCTGTGTAATCTGTGCGCTGAGATGATCCACAAATCTACACTGACATTAAAGAAAGTGAACTAGAACACACATGAAGGACAATTGAGCATAAAGATGGACCTAAATGAGCTTTTAGAAATAAAAAACAAGGCATATGATAACATTGTGATCTGTAAGGGCAGAATCATGCATTGGCATGAGCGGCATATCAGACGCAAGAGTTTTATCCCAGGGGCAGAAGATATGGTTATTCAATGTCAAGTTGAAGATGCCCCATGGCAAGTTGAAGTTCAAGTGGACAGGACCCTTCATTGTCAGAGAAGTGCGCATGAATGGCAATGTAGATATTCTAGATATTGCAGATGGTGCACGATCGTTCCTCGTTAACGAGCAACTGCTAAAGCATTTTGTAGGATTAGATGAGCAGTTACCCTTTTATTGAGAAGTAGAATTTTAGAAACTTCATGTCATGGACTTAGTTCACCAAGTCTACAAGACAATGTCTATACTTGAATCTTAGTGTCTAACCTGATCGCCTCATTCTAAGTACACTCTTGGATAAGGAACTAATATGTACTCTACACCGTGCACTTAGCTTAACTCAAACGAGGTGTTGGAAGACCGTATGTCTTTTTCTTTGATAGCATGGACATCTAAAGATCAGAGTACTGGGTTGAAATAAAGCTTCAAATGAGGGATGGACTGCTAGAATGATTTTTTTCTAAGACCCCAAAACATGGACGAACCAAAAGATTATATATATGTCGGGGCACAAAGGATCAATGCAGAGCAACCACAATTCTTACCAAAAAGAAATCAATACCAAAAAGAACAATATTCGACCACAATGGTTCTAGCTTCAGATAGCCTGCAGATCTAGTGGAGACTTGACTACACTGACCAAGCTACACAAGAGAATTGACTACACTGATCACTCTCCACTTCCTTTTCCCTTCTTCTAGACTTCTCCCCCCACTCATTGTCAACTAGAACATTCCTGAACCAAGAAGGAAATGCATGAATCCCTGAGGACAAGTTACTGGAGGAGGAGATTGCATGGTAGTTCGACATCTTAGATGTGAAGAGCTAACACCCTTCACTCACCATAGACAGTTATTTGGTGTTCATGTGGGATGCGTTGGGAGGGGGTTGATCAAAGATGACTTCTGAGTCGGGTCGGGATGTTTACTTGTACAACTTAGAGACTGTTATTCTCAAAATCCTAAGTCTCATAAGGATTTCTGTCACATTATTAATCCAAAGGACGAGTCGAGCACCATAAAATTCATTTTTTGTTCATGACATTGGTATGAAACCCAATATCATTTCACTTATGCATTTCATTTTAGTTGCCCGGGGATGAGCAAGGGTTAAGTATAGGGAGTTGATGAATATATGATTGATCACTTTAAAAGTTAAAAATAGAGATTTGTTCTCAAGTGATTGATTGCATTTAATCATCTATATTGCATTATTATCAGTCATGCATATGTAAATAAGATCCACATTTTTAGCGTGCATAATTGCATTAAATAAGAAGTCAAAAATCTTGTACAATATCGCATGTATAATACCATATCTTCCCTTTTAAATTATTTTTACTAACTCAAAATCAAATAAAATCAACTTTGTTGTGTACATATTACTAACAGTAATCAAGGAAAATACCAAAACATACCAACTTGTCTATTTGCCCAATAAAATCCTAACCCTGGTTTGGAGACAAAAAGGCGTAAATGTGAATATCTCTCTCATACAGTCTCCTATGGACCCTTACTCTTTTTTTAATTAATGCACGTTCAATTATCGACAAAACAAGAACGAACTCAAAAGAATTGTAGTTCATATGTGAAACTTGGGTCTTGGGACCTCATTGTATACTGTGTATATTGACTATTTTAACCTTGTTATTTTATGCACAAAATAATTATTTTTATTTAGTTGATTACATTTTAATAAAATATATAAAAATACAAATAAAAATTGAAGCAAAAATCAAAGAAAATAAATCACCTTAAGTATGTATTTATATTTGTATACATGTCTCTTTTTATTTTATTTGTTCATTTTCTTAACTCAAAATACCAAAAAATATAGATCAAGTAAATATTTATTTTTATATTTTATCTGATTTTATTCTTATTTTTATCATATTTAAAAAATAAAAAATTGCACAATACAAAAATACAATATTTTATATCTATAGAGTACCACTAAAAATACTTTTTGTACATATGATTGTTTTGATTTTGATTCCTTCATAAAAGTTGTAGATCTCATCGAGATGATAAATTTTCAAGAAGAATAATTTTTGATTTAATATCATTTTGTATTTATTTTTTTATTTTTCTTTCTTTATTTTTCAATTTTCTAGGAGCGACACATGGCAAATCTTGGAGCTGCCACATGTACCCAACTTATTTTATTTATTTATTTACTATTTTATTTATTTTATTATTTTAATTTATTATTATTATCAATTTTTTTCTCACCATGTGGAGGCTCCTCAACACGCTGCGTGGCACCCCCATTTCCTCCTCCCTTCCACCCTTCCAGAGGCGCTCCATCTCTGTCTCGCGCCTGCCACCCCGCCTTCTGCATCCCGCCTACCCACCTTCTGTGACCATCACAGTGTACTAATCAGTGCCTCCTCAACCACCATGACTCGACACACCTCAGCATCCCTCATTAACTGCTCCTCTTCCCTCGCCCTCTCCATCCACAAACACTACCTCCAACATCCAAAATCGCTCTGCCTCCAACCACCTGACCTGTTCGCCCACATTCTTCACAACCACCTCCCACGATATCGCCCCTGATCTAACCACGAATAAAAGCTCATCCTCATTACCTTTTGTGTCATCCGCCATGTCTATCTTTCTCCCACAACCCTGGAGCGATATAGTCGGTGACAGCAACCTCCCCTGTCGTTAAGAGTCTGTGGTCGAGATCAAAGAGGAGTGGTGTAATCTTTACTGAGGTGTTTCTATGTTGTATCTCACTACAATCAGCCTTTGTGACATCGTCGCATCGAAGCTAGAACCTCAAGCTCATCGGAGCTTGTCCCCATGCATCCATAATGCATCCCCTCCATTTCATTTCCAAGTTAGATTTCTATCTACTGCTTCTTATCTCCTTTACTACCTTTTCGATTCCATCTCTTCTCCTTCAACTTCTCCACTAACCAATCAAACACATTCCCTTTCTAATCATCTTTATTTCCCCACCTTTTTATCAACATATGATCTCCTCAGATCAAATCTAAAATGATCATGGAGCTCGATCTCCCATCTATGGAGCTCCTTCACCCTTGTTTCATCACATGTTCTTTAACTCTCGGCTAAGGAAGACACCTCGAGCCTTTTGTTTGAAGCATTGTAGGTCATTATCGCTCATCAACAACTGGAGCATCTCTAGTTCAACCATCCCTCCGCACCGATCAGCCATCGACAACTGGTGCCTTCACATCAACCTTCGTGCCTAAATCTGCTCCATCCCGCACCAAGAGCCCTAGCACCGACCACCCATGATATTGCTCCAAGATCTGGTCCACCCCACACCGATGATCTCCACCACCTCACCACTCCAGCAATCCGGCCGCCTCGTTCTCGGCTCCTGCACCACTCATGACATGCCTTCGTCGTCACCTTGGGCCCTTCTGCCCACCTCCTCAGCCCCCCCCTACGTGAGCAGCACATGGGGTAGGGGAAACTTCACGAAGGCCCCTATATTCCTCAAGAGTCACACCAAGGTCCTGCCTTCAGCCCGTACATGCTCCATGGAGGAAAATTGTGCCGAGACCTCTACAAGATTTAGTAAATAAAAATGGCTCTTCACCTTTTATTTGCATTTTTATTTTATTTTATTGCATTGATACCCATGTATTTAAGTCATTGTTCAGACCTTCATATGCCATCATATTTCATTTTAAATTTTTTGTTGTAGATCAATCAATTCTTTATCTAGTGATTATTTATTTGCCATTTTGTGAGTTGTTATCTATTTATTAAAATTTCATTGGTTTTAAATTGCATATTTTCCCCTTGTGTGAGTATATAATTAATTTAAATTGATTCTAGCTCTAAAATTTCCTAAAAAATTACATTATGTAGAATTAAGTGTGTTCTGTTATTTGTCAAAAAATCAAGTCATTTGCATGCATATTGTTCTTGTAATAATTTATCTCGTGATTCATGTAATTTATGTTTAATTGACTGTAAACTTAATGTTTTTAGGAATTTTCATTTTTTCTGGATACGTCTTCATTAAACATATCTAGGATAATTTTAATTCTTGAAATTAATTGAGTCACTATTTATTAAAATTAAATAACTAAAAATCACACATTCGACATATTTAATTCACATTAAATTTATTTTGCATCTAAAAATTCCAAAAAATCAAAGTAACTTAATGTTACCGTTTTTAACATTCTGGACAAGTTTTAAGATTTTTAGAGATCATTTGACTGATTTTTTTCCCCTAAACTTAGCTAAAATTGTATTTTTCATCATTAATTGCATAAAAATTGTAAAAAAATCCTCCTTTGAAAGTCTAGTTATATATCATATAAAAATTGACATAAGGAGATAGTGACCTCTCTTAATTAGACCTTGGTCTTTCTCAAGTAATATAAATTTGACCGCTCACATTTATGAAAGATTAGTTTAAATATTCTTTTGATTGATACGTGTTGCCCACTTGCAACAAACTTTACATTAATTCACACAATTAGCGAAGGGAAATTTATGTATTCTTCAAAAGGTATGATCTTTAAGTGGAGTGAAGGCAAAGGTGATATGACTATTTATGAATGAGCCAAAGAGATGGGAAGTAGGACAAGAACTAGATGTGGCCAATCTTCTATTCTTGAAGATCTCATGACCCTTAGATTTTTGTTGGGGTATGATTTATATTGATGTATATGTCATATTGCATCATACTATGTGCTTATCGTGCGTTGACACAAGTGAATAAGAGTCAGAGAATGTGGTAGAAGTGGAATTATGTCAAGGATAAGAAAGCAAAAACCCTAAGGGAAGAATAACAATAATGTGAGGAAAATTACCAAAAATATGGCCATGTCACTAGTGCACTCGAGCACCAAATAGAGACAGTTGCACATCAACAACATGATAGATGAATACTGTTGCTAGAAAAGACACAATTTACGCATACGCCTATGAATACACCATGAATACATTAAGATGGTGCATATAAACATCTATGAATATACCATCATAATGGTCATGCACATTTATGAGTTCCCCAAGGTGAAAATGAACAGTTATATCTAATTATTTCTTCAAAATCCCTCTATCCAAATTAGATCGTGTCCTGGCTGGAAAGGCTGGATTCTATCCCAGGCCAAAGAACCATTCTAATGGCTAGCTTCCTCACTATGATCCCACTTCATGTCATGAGCACAACACTCCTGTCTACAATCGCTTACAACTTCATTGATGTCTTGGGCTATGGATTTTTTGTGGGGATTCCATGAGTCTCGAAGCCACTATTATGGAAAATCAGGCACCTGACCGAACTGCCCAAACACCTAAATGGTTTGAGAATTCATGAGGCCAAAGATATGAATGAAGCACTATTAGTCAAATTGGTACGAAGACTACTAGAAACCAATCCAAAAGCTTTATGGAAGGATATCATTTAGACAAAAAAACTATTGCAACAAAGATTTATGGGGAGCCAAGGAAAGATCAAGTTCCTAACACCCTCAATCTTATAGGTAATGGGTCGTCCACCCTAATTTGGAGAGACAAGTGGTTTTCCTATGATGATGCCATTATACCTACGATCTAGACGAAAGCAATTCTTACATGGGTCTCACAACTCATATTCTAGTGATAATCGATATATGCCAATATCAAGGACATTTTTCAGCCCAACAATTACTCGACATATTTTAAACATCAATATAAGATCGTGTGCAACAGACACCCTTATATGGAAACCCCATATGAGAAGCATGTTCACAACTAAATCGACCTACCAACAGCTTTTGCAATATAGATGGGTTCATATCAACCAAAGGTTGGTGTGGAATAAATAGATTTGAGCACACCATAAAATGGCCCCTTGTGACAAGCTATTTATGTAGAAACTACTTTCAAACTGTCACTGTCTTTCTATCGACAAAAACTTAGCATTCAAGATGCAACATCATGATAATACATGCTCCACTTGTCATAATGCTGACGAAGATGAACATCATCTATTTGGAACGTGTCCATATGTGTGTGATATGTGGTTCAGCCTTGGATACAAGATAATACACAACTTCAACGCTACTGTATTATGCTTTGAGCTGCTTATTGATATGACCATGAAATCATTCTTTTCGTATGCCTGCAAGTTGTTACACCTCATATGGATTGACAGATGTGTTATTTAACACATGGGTCATACTCCAAATTCGATGCTCACATTCAACAAACTAAGAAGTTGGTAGCAAATCGCTCATCTACAAAGCCCTCTAATGATCTCCAAATGGTAAGAGCAGATTCCATAATGGAGCAAGCCACACTCCTACCCACAACAAAAGTGTAGATACTGCATGTCATTAGAGTAGCTGATGCGGCTTACAATTGCAACAAAGCAACCATCGTCATGATCTCCTTCAATAATAAGGACCTCCTTCTAGTAAAATGCGGACCAACCACTGCTCACGACCTCAAGGAGGCATAAGCCTCGACCATCAAATCATCAATCAATGTCGTGATTCACTTTCTTGGCGAGATCATTACAATCCATCCCGACTGCAAGACTATAGAGAACATGATCAACCATGCTCATCCTCCATCGTGGTCGATTAGTGGTCGATTAGAAGATTGTTGGAATACTCCATTGATGAACTTCACAAGTGCCACAAAACTACAGTTTCCGTAGCTCGTAATCTTGCTGCATACTCTTTATGTAATGATGTAAATTATGAGCGGTCCAATCATTCCTCACTTTTTGCATTCCACCGTTATGAACTAATGGAAAGAGTTTCGAAGTTTTAACAAAAATAGATCATGTCTTGATTTCTAAAGTTACTGCATATTACCATATAAATATAATGTGAAAATAACCGTAAAGCATTAAAATGGAGTTAGGATGAAAAAATGAATGCAAACTTAGGTACTTTCATGAGTATACTTATATGGATGATTTTGAAATCCTAAAAACCTACGTTGTTCATGTGATTTTTTTTTATGGATTTTAAACCACCCCTTGACATGCACCCATGTTCTTTCTTTAATTCTCACTGCTATAAAAAACGGCAGATAGTTATCCACCTATAAGATTAGTCCCCATTACGGATAAACTTCGACCCACAATAATGTCTCCGTCGGAACCTTCGTCGAAGTCACTCAAGAAAGAGCTCATCGATGCCGAAATTGGGCCTTCCGGTCATTGTAGCCGTTGCTCCCCCGGGTAGGCGCAGATGGACGGCGAGGGGAGGCTCGCAACCCGTCTTCTTCCCTGGAATCCAGAGTCCTATGGGGTGGAGGACGAGACGGTCACGGAGAATTCGAAGCCCTTCGGCATCTCTCGACGTCGACCCCGAAATCGACGGCGCTGGTTTAGCAACGGGGGACGAACTCAGATTTGAGCTCGAGCGGCTCCAAGCTGAAGCCGAGTCCACGAGGTCTAAAGGTGATCTTTGAACCCGACCTCTTACCTATCTATATTCGCTCTTCCTTTTGTTGCATTGTTGTGGCGTATCTAGACTTCGTAGAATCTTCTTTCTAACTGGATTCAGGTTGTTTGGTTTTAACCCCTTTGTCCGTTTGATTGGTCGGCATTTTGATTCTGTCCAGTTTGGCAATTTCGAACCGCCGGATTTTGCTGCAGCATGTTCACAAACGGTTAAGACGGTTATGATTTATATGTAGCTAGAAATGTTTCTGATTAGAAAGCCACTTACAATGTGTGCAATCGAAATGTTCAAACAAACATACAATATAGCGGCTAAACAACCAAACCATGGTCAAGTCACTCAGACTGATGGGCATATCTCACGAGTTAAACAAAGTACCCGAAGAAATGTGGGCATCATTACAATGACCACACCAATTTAATGCATGGTCGTATTAATCAAAAACTCAAGAACCCCATTATATATATTTAGATTATTGGGCAAGAGGTAACTTGGAATCTAATTGCATAATGACAATCCATATTGGCGGTCATTAATTTGAGAAATCAGACTTTTATCTATACTGTAAGATTCATTAGTGTTGTTTATTATCTTTCGATCAAGATTTGGGCAGCCTTTGCTCGATAGAGAAACACGAGAATAGGCTTTCATTGGTTAGATACCCCTATTTCAAATCATCTGAAGCACCGTGAAAAATTTCGGAGTTCAGAGAATGATTTGGTCAGGACTGCGTAGAATCTCGCTTAGGATTGTGACATAATGAAAATATGCAAATTTGAATGCACAGAGTAACCTACCTTAGGATGTTTCACGTGCTTATTTAAGATCATATTTCATATCTGTTGTGAGTAGCGGTAGCAAAGGAGTATAAACCAAACATGCAAACACATGCACACAGATTTACAAGGTTCACCCTTAACTGGCTATGTCTTTGGGCGGTAGCGATTGGTTTTACCATATGTGATGGAGGTACCAGTTTGCATCTTTTGGTTAGTGTTGATGTGATGATTTTAGGGAAAGTTTCATAGCTGCAAGAACATTTATTGATACTAACATATGGGTGAAATTAACGGGTAGTGCACAATGATGTGGACAGAGAATACATGCATATGTTGTCTAGCTACACATCCAGACAAATCAACCAACCTGGGAAGACAAACCTAAGCCTTATGCAGATGCTAATCAAGTGGATAACTATTGGTGAAGGTATTCCAGATATATAAGAAGGCATATTCTACTAAAATCCAGGCCATGGGAGAGCGTGTCATCACATCCCTAAATTTGGACTGCAGCAGAAAGTTCAAGTCGTTGATCACATTGAAATCTATTACTCTGAAGGAGAATTAGAAGCATGCAAATAGGTTTCTCGTGATTGATTAACAAGGTCCACGAACAGGAGAGAGTCAAACATTGAAAAGGTTGATTTTTGGTTTCCTTGTAACATGTTGAGGAATATTGAGATATGCATATCATGTGTGACAATGGCACTCATGATATAAACCATACAAGGTTTGGGTTGGGGGGGGGGGGATTTGAGACTTGAGCTATGAATGCTGGATGGTAGCGTGACCGATATTTATTAATATTCTGTTCTGTGCACTATGTTGGACATACCCATAGTTCGAGCTTTGAGACACTAACATGCAATTTGATGTGATGAAAACTAGTATTTTTGTTGACGAAAAAAACATAAATACTCTTTCCACGTTACTTGGGCTTCATCCCCCCCTCCCCCAAATTTATTTCATTCTGTCTTATTGCTAAATATTGTGATTGGTTTAATCTAAGGTGATATTGTTATATTACCAACCATCCATTTCCTTCATCATAAATGTGCTAAAACAATGTGTTAATGAATCATGGATTTATCAATCTCCTGTACTCAGAGCATGATCGAGCCTTAGAATAAGCATTTTGTTGGAGCTTTAATTTGGAGTAGGATTTTAGTGTCGGCAGTCCTCATGTTCCACAAATCCTTACTCAGGTTCACCTCAATAACAAGCTCAGATCAACTTATCTATATCGCTAACTCTTTCAATCTTGAATTCAGTTTGTACTATGTGTGAATTGTGTTAGCTCTTCTTGCTTAAATAAACGAAGAAACCAACCACCCTACTAATACACTCCCATTAGTTCCTAATCCAGCTACTCTTTCCTCGAGAAGGAGGGTATTTCCTTCTAAGTTCAGGTCATGATGTGTCAACAATCGAATAGGGGAAAGAAGGTAGAAGATTGAGAAGAGAACTGAAGTGTGACCAGTGTAGTCACATCTCCTTGCGATGCTCAGCTAGTGTATCCAAGTCTCCACTAAGATGTGCTGGCTTTTTGGAAGTTTAGACCATGGTGGTCGTATTTGTATTTATTGTTTGGCTTCTTTTTGGTAGAATTTGTATTGTTGTTGCTTGCACTGCATCAATATTTTTGTGCCCCGACGGATATAACATCTTTTTTCCGTCCATTTTTTGGGGTCTTGGATAAATTGTGCCAGTAAACCATCCCTCATCCGAAGCTTTATTTCAACCCCACAAATCCCATCTTTAGACGTACGTGCCACTAGACAAGGATGAAAATATACCACTAAAATGAACTGCCCTTTGCAACCCCATGCAAGTTGAGTTAAGTGCGTAGTGCATGTGTCCAAAATTGAGCTATTGTTGAAGAGTTAAACGGATGACACCAAGTGTTCTACTTAGGCAAGTTTAAGTTGAAGTCCGAACTCGGTCTCATGGAACTCAAAGATTTAACTTTTTATTGTAATAAATGTGTTAACTCAAAGATTTAACTTTTTATTGTAATAAATATGTTATATGAAAAGTATACTTAAAGCTTTCAATCTACTTGCTAATTCAGCGAATGGTGCACGGATGAGGCTCATACGGTTGTCTGAGGTTGCTGAACAGCTCCAGAAACAGGCAGCTTCTAAGGTTAAAGCAGGAAAAGAGAACGACGCTAGGGAGCTGCTTTTGCAAAAGAAGAATATAATGCTTGCCTTGGAGAAATCAAAGAACCGTGCAGAGCTCCTAGATAAACTCTCCGCAAAACTTAATGAGGTAATTTTTTCACTTCTGACCTGTTAAAACTTGTTCTGAGTAGATATAATTTGCATACTTTATCACTTGTTTCCACCAAGAACTAGTCTGAATGAGGGTTAACCCTTTAATATGATACTAGCCTTTGTTGGATCTGTTGTTAATTTAACTTTGCTATAGATGCCAATCCTCTTTAACCCACAGGTTGGGTAATTCTGTATGTTAGTGATGTATCCCAATCAAGTACATCGGAGAAAGCTCCTCCCTCCTATCACCTATTTGTGCTTCTTCACACACGAGATAATTTGTTCTAACCCTGAAATTATAAGATCTATTATCAATTTGCAAAATAATTAAATAAAAGTGTCGAAAATTTGAAAAAATATGAAAATAAAGGGATGCTCGGTGACGGGATAGGGGGCATTAATCCTACCCCATCACACATCACTGCAATCTTGGAGTTATGTCAGAAGATGACATCCTGTTAAGCCCTAGCGTGGGATCGGGCAGAAGTTTCCAATCCGCATGGCTCCTGCCACCAGTTGCCTCTCCTCCTTGCAGGATGGGGCGAAGATTTCCTCCGTCTATCCGTAACCCATTCCCCCCCAATGGCCGCCAATGGCGCCGCCCAGATACCAGAGCAATGCCCTTGCTGCTACTGCCTTAGACGCCTCGGGTGTGGTGCTTGAGGCCAAGAAGTGGCCTGGGTGGCAAGGACACGTTCTGGATGATCGTGCTAGTAATGAAGGTGGGGAGCATCATAGGGTGCAAGGGAAGCTCATCAAGACGACGTGCAAGGAAACGGGCGCGAAGATCATGACCCTCAAGGCCGACAGAACCAACATTTGGAGCAACATGGTTATAAGATGGGATTTGAATTTTAATGATGCGGACTTATTTTTATTGCTTTCTCGGGTTTGGATGGCCCTTGCCTTATACCACAACCCTTGCTTTCTTGAACTTAAATGGCCTCGCCAAAGTTTGGAGAAACATGACTGCCCTTCATAACTACAACAAAAGAGATTTTAGCATCTCTTTCTCTGATTAACCTACTATCCTTCACAACAACTTTCTTCAGCAATTCCGTTTTTTTCCTATGCACCACATGCAAGAGAAAAGGAAAGTCTGCATCATTAATACCCTATTGAACTGGGATTTGGGTTTTATGGGATGAAAGATGGAAGCTTCATCTCTTGATTGCGATTGGTGACGAAGAAACCAGAGTTTTGAGCGTTGTATTTGAGATGGAATCTTTATTTTCTATGTTTGTTCGATTGTGCATAGTGGTGACGGGGGAAATTTCTGTAGGGGGTTTAAGATGTTATGTCTGAAAATATTTGGATATTTCAGCATTTTTAGCTGGAAAGGATCGTCTGTTTTGTTAGTGAGGTATGTGGGGGTTTTATTTGCTCAATTTTTCTTAGGCTACCTGATGTTCAAGTGGCCTGGATTTTTTTGATAATTGAATTTATGGCTTCCGTCAAAGTGGATGCCACATTGTTGGACGTGTTAATGCTGCATCCACACTTCATATTTGAGTTTAGTGTTTTTTAATGCTGGGGGCTTTTCCAGGTGTTATCCTCCTTTGTGACAAATACTAGAGGAGAGAATAGAGGGTGAATTGTATAGGTCTGCTGTAGATAAGCATGTTCGAATTGATCAATGTCATAAGTTTGCGAAGGAAATGGCCTAATAACGATTCTTATAAGTAAAGCACTATACAATGGGGAAATTAAAATCTTGGTTGAATCTAAATCTATAGTCAATCTTGAAATGTTGAATCATTTCCGGAAAATTATACTATATTTCATGCCTGAACACAACCGTAATTTAACAAAAATCATCCTATCAAAGCATGGAAAACTCAACAGAAATAACTAACTTCTATCTCATATACCGTATCCTTGTGTTGCCAACCGAACATAGAATAACACATAACTACCATTTATCTCTCCTTATCCCACGGGTCTCTATTCATGGAAACGAATAGAAACGAGTGATAGAACAACTTAATCCCTCCTCATCCCGTATCTCATATCCCGCTACCGAAAGACACCTTGTTATAACAATATATATTTTCTTTCTAAATTCCTAAACCTTTCTATATTATAGGTAAGAAATCGCTTTGAAGATAGTTAAGTAGATCTTTCTGGTTTTACATTTCATTGATCAAATCACATGTATAATTCAAATTTTTGTCTTATTCACTAACAATTTAATACAATCTCATACGTGGATTAGTAAAGTTAGACTCACCCACATAAGTGGGCATTAACCTAAGTACCGCCATTTTATTATTTTATGGACAAAAAGGTCATTGTACGGATTACATCACAATTTAACCAAAAAGCTTGGTAGTGAGAAAAGCATACGTTACGATATTAATGAAAATATAGATTATTTTACAAGAAAAGTAAAGAGAATAGGAAACATTCAATATGCATAAAAACTATAAATAAGAAAATGCAAAAAGTTCCTTAAAAAGAAAGGAAATGCTAAATTTACAACCTCTCTTTCAAGCTAGAAAACAGATGTGAGTCATACATTGCTTATCACCACATGAAAAGATGGAGCTTATTTGTTAAAAAATAGTGAAAATATTGATGATGTGTAGTTTTGAATAAATCAAGCGATTGATTATCTTTCATCAATAATGACACTTTTAATATTAATGAAAGAGGAGGATTAACAACCTAATCATCTGCGAAGTTAAGGGAGTTATGCTTCAGGTCAATCCTCCACCCTTAGGGTTCGTTTAGTTGGTGGTGTGCTCCGGGTTACCTTGGGGTAACCCGGTAAACCACCCTACAAACTTGGGTTGGAATTCCATCACAAATCAATGTGACATCACATCACATTCCTTATTTCAACCCTCTACCAACCCTCATAACCATCCAAACATCTATTATTCACAGGAGGTTATCCCAACCCACCCCAACCCAGTAACCAAATTAGCCCTTAATGATCGTTAGGCATGAGGTGATGGGGAGTCCTCGATTAAGAAGGTGAATAGTGCATGTGCTGATACTTATTGTACTCAAGATAATGCTATTATTAATGAGGATTGCGAGCTAATTTAGAGGTCGAAGTGTCCATTGAAGGTGAAGATCTTCATCTAACTTCTGCAGAGGTGTAGTTGTAGATATGTACATAATACTCTCCCATACTCTTCGGAATAGATGGCATCGACCAAGTTGGGAGAAGATATGAAGATGGGGAAAATACACAAAAAACTAGTAAGCCGATCTCCCATTTTCACCTTTTTTTCTCAAAACAATTTTTTCCATCTATTTTTTTATCAATCCCTTTTTTTCTACATACAGTTTTTCTTTTATTTGTACACACCTCTTTTTTCTTCAAAACCTCATGGACCAACTTGGGCCCAGAAGAACTCATCCCTTTTCCTTTTTTCCATATTGCAGCCCAATGCTGGGGGCACAAAAAAAAGACCGCCCCACCCTTTTTTATTGCAAAGCATTCCTCCTCCCCCTTTAATGACCATTGGGCCCCTTTCTTCTCAATGATTAGGGTTCCCATATGTGGGAACCCATCTCAGGAAGGTGCCGCTGCTCCCTAATGGGGTTTTCCATGGACGTTGGAAAAGCTTCTTGCGTTGACGCCGCTACCGCTTGGGAGTGGAGAATGGTAGCTGAGGCAGAAGCAAGGAGCATACATCGATGTGAGTCAGCACTGGCTACATACTTCATCTTCTTCGAATTGTAGGGAGGCATACAAAACTCAGTCTATGAGCGAGATTTGCTCCAGGCAGAGATGCTCCTTCATCTTCTTTGAATATAGCCACTCGAATACAAGGACTATGCAAGGTTTGCAGAGAAGTTTGGCTTCCGGAGGCACATGGAGTTGGCATCAGATGTAACATGATGTGGTCCTCACGTGTATATGCACTGATCAAATGTAACATGGAGGAATCCCACCACATGGGATTGTCTCCTGGAATGTCGTTGATGTGGCTCACATTGCCTGGAGTTAGAAACGATGCTGGAGATCTGGCATGGCAGTGTTGGTATCGCCTAGAGATTGACATGCGGCTAGAAGGAGTGGCGATACTGGGAGAATTATGGTGCCAATCACCATAATCGGGGTTCCAAAATCCTAGGAACCATTGTATGGAGATGCCGAACCGTTCGCATATGAAGAGGACGAAGCGCTACTGTCGTCTTGGGTCTAGGGTTCCAAATATGAAACCCTATTTTTTTTCAAGAACTGGTAACCACGCAGATCCGATCACCTGGGGGTCGATTGTGAAGAATCCTGAGGATTGAGTTTCTCTACGAGAACCCTAGAGAGTTGCTGATCGACTTGCATGATTGCTAAAGCCTGGAACTTGTTGGAACGATTGAAAGGTTGTGATTCAATGATGTTGCATGGAATTAGGGTTTCATCAGAAACCCTAGATTGTTGATGCTGATATTCAGAAGAAACCCTAGAACTTGATCTTGAACAAATCACGAATATGAACTTTATAAAAATTAATCTTCAAGAACGATTAAGAATTGAACTTCTCTGACAATCGAATCTTGAATAAATCAAAACATAAAACAAATCCTCGAGAATCGAACATGCTCTGACACCATGTAGAAAACGAGAATGCGGAAGCGTAATATCAAAGATAAATAGATAAGAACGATAATGAACACCAGGATTTGATGTGGAACCCTACTCCGTGAGGAGCAGGATGAAGCCACGAGAGAACACCACTAAGGGCTGATTCTTCTGTTGAAGTTTCTCATCTGATACAATGGGTGTAGAGATTCTTATATAGCACCACTGAATCTCCAAGTCCCACGAATAACCGATGTGTGACTAAACATAAGAATGTGTGGTAATTAGATCCTGTAGGTACATGAGGCATGCCTTCCAATAACTAAGTGAATACTGTCCCCAAGCACTTAATCGAGATGTAACCGAGCACTAATTAGTCGATTTGGCCATTTGTTTTCTTATGCCAATTCCAAGGGTGGAAATTCACTTTTACGTGTGAGCAACTGGTTGATTTTGAAGTTGATGTTTGGTTCTTTGTTTGAGCAACTGGTTAATCACCACTGACTACTTGGGTGGACATTTGCATTTGTATTTAAGCAACTGGTCATTTAATAATGATTGCTCAATCTTTGGCTTCATAAGTGCCTTAGGGATGTAGTCGTTATTAGTGACAGACATAAGCATTTATTGGTGTTACCCCTGTGTACGTTGGTACTCGTCTTTGCATTCAAGCAATTAACCGCTCTCTGTGATTGCTCAGTTTTTGCATCATCCTCTTATTTAAGCAATTGGTTAATTACCAATGGCTTGCTTGGGCATTCGTTGGCCTCTTGTTTAAGCAGTTAGTCGATTGCCAACAATTGTTTAATCGTAACATTACTCTTGTTTGGGCAAATGGTTGGTTAGCGGCAACTGTTGAGGTACTTCAATGATGCTTCTCTTCCTATTCCTTGACTATGGTTGCATGTCGTGTGATCGAGCAACATAATCCTATTTAGCGTTTGTCCAATTCCAAGCATATTTACATTGTTTAAAAGGACATAGATAAACAATAAATTCTTATTTTAGAGAATTTTAAGGATTTGATAATAATATTTTTGTGTTTCTTTATATGCACACTTTTTCACCTTTTTATGTCATGATGGTTGTTGTCCACCCTCAAATTATGTGGTCATAAATGTACGTGCAAACATTATGAGATACTTCAAAAGTCTGTAGAAGTGGTTATCTACAGGAGCCTTGGAAACTCGTCGCCATCAATTGTATGTGACAATGGAGAGCATCATAGAAGAGCATTAGATTAGAAGCATAGTGTTGTGGAGCTGGTAGCAATACAAGTGCAGTAGCCAGTAAGTACACACAACAATGCAAGACATGATAATGGCTGCACGCAACAATATGTATGGAGGCATAGTAGTGGTAGGAGCAGTAGAACATCAATGGTGTTGAGGAGCAATGGGGTGCAATTACACATGCATACACATAGAGGTGCATGGTATTGGTATCGAGCGTGGTGATCCAAGGAAGCATGGAGCAATGCAGGTGTTGGGTACGAGCATGGGCGAGCATATTTGATGATGCATGTACTAGAGTGGTACGAAGGCCACGACAATGAAGTTCTCATGGACTTCCCCTTAACATGTAGAGAACTAAGGACAAGTTACCACACGAAGGCTCCAAAGCCACATGTTCTCCTTTTAGTACAAGACCAAGTGTTTTGATGAATCTTGGTGAGAATTGGCATAGCTGCATCAATAAGGAATTGGTCAATAAGGAATTGGAGCGCGAGTGTGTTGATGATGTGGTGGGTGATGTGGCATTATCCGTGAGAAGATGAAATGATATCAAGAGTATCAAAGAGAGAAGCAGACAGAAAGTTGTCGTAGAAAAAATGAAGGGTTGCCATTGAACTTGGAGAGTCATGTTTTTTGTTATTATTAATGTAAATGAAATACTAAGAGTCTTTTGGGTTTCCTTGAGTCTTGTATATAAGGAAGGCTGGTGGTTTATTTGTAAATACACCTCATCAGAGACAAGTGTAGAGCACACCCCACTTCCATAGCGAGTCTCCTACTTGTAATAAGAGAGAAGAACCTTTGTGCTCATCTCCATGTTCTTGAGCATTCTTGTGTATTCGTGTTTGTGCTTGTATTGGAGCGTCGATAATGAACAAGCGGAAGTGCGAAAAGAGTTGGAGTGTGTCTGTGACCGTTCTACTTGGAGAAAAGCTAGTTAGCTTAGGATGAGTTAAATGCCGTACACGTAAATCGTCAAAAATATAGTTTGGAATTTTGATCCTGTGACAAGAGGTATCCGAGTTGAGACGCGATGCCATTCATTGGCACGAGTTGGTATCATAACTTGCTTGATAGCAAGAGAGCGAGCAAAGCTTGAAGTGGTTGTTGGTGTAATCGTTCATGGGAGTAGAGGGAACTTGTTGGTCCAAGTTCATCTTTAACCTTTATAAGGAAGATGGTGGGTATCATTGATCTTGTTGCGGCATTGGTAGAAGCTGTGATGAAGATTGCGTCCGCCATTGGGACTCATGGGCATCTCTTCGCAAGCTTGGAGGCTCATTCGCCAGAGGGATCATGTGTCGAGGATGAGCCCGAACGTTCTTCTGAGCAGATCAAGTCCTTGGAGGACAAGCTAGAAGCATTCAAAACGTTGATGGATGATCTTCAACACAATATCTCCCTCATCAAGAAGGTGTTGGCAAGTAGCAGGAGCTCCATGAAGGTGCAACGATCGAAGGTACCAGAACCCAAACCCTTCACAGTCACTTGGAGTGTGAAGGATATGAAAAACTTCCTAATGGACCTGTTTGTTTACTTCGCGGTGACCAAGACCAAGGAAGCTGAGAAGGGAGGCTTGACATCGATGTACTTGTTGATTGATACCAAGATTTAGTGGAGAAGTCATGCAACAAAGGAGGCGAGACCGAATTTAAACGGATGGGAGGATCTAGTCACAGAACTGAAGGCACAGTTCCTACTGAAGGACACTACGTGTATTGCACGGGAAGATCTTCGATGCTTGAAGCTGACATGCACCATTCGATTGTTCCACCTCATGGTCGTGTTGCAAAGTTGGGCCCGAACCGAACTGTGGAGGGACGGAGTGAAGGACTTGAATTTAGCGGTCGTGGTGGCATACACGTTGGTCGACTAGGGTGCCCAACCAAGCCACGTTGAAGAGATGAAGTTCACTAGTAAGGCGAAGACAAGGTCGAAGGATAAAGACATTGTCCAGGAGCCACCAACAAAGGAACGAGAGTACTCCAAGGAGTAACCCAAGAGCAAGGGATACATCATATGCTAAGGAGCGCATCAAGCACGAGACTTCCCAAAGAAGGAGAAGTTCAGCTTTCTTCCTATGGACGAAGGGAAAAATGAAGGTGAGGTAAACTTGGGGGCAATTGGTGTTATCCACAATGTACGCCTCATGACTCTTCGTAAGGGACGAACTTGGTGGAGAGAGAGATCTCTACCATGAAGTGCAGGTTTATGGAGAGATCCAAGAGTTGTAGCGGTGCCAATGCGTGATTCAGATCGCATAGGAGTGCGAAGGTGCATGTTGAACATTGTGTGGGATGGAGCTGCATACCAGAAGCTGTGAATAGGAGAATACCTGTATACGAGAAGACATTGCAGAGTCGTGGAGGGCAATGTAACATGGACAAGGCGATGGATGTCCATGTAGGTGAAGTGATGATATACCATGTTGCATCTTACATAGAGCAAGATACTGAAGATGCTTAGATTGCATGAGGTGCTCACCTCTCAATGTATGAGGTCACCCGTAGAAAGATGTGGAGACCGACAATGAGTGCACATGGAAGCAAATTTTTCACAAGTGGAGTTGGAGCTACCATACACCAATGATGAAGATGATGGATCCTCTCATGAAAACATGAGGGATACACCGAGGATGTGAGCTAATGAGGAAACTCCTCTCCTCCCGATGGAGGTCAAGACAAGAAAGGACATGGTGGTTCGCGAGAAGAACATGTGTGAGAAGGGAACAATGCGTGCCTGCACAACCCTTTACCTTAAGAAATATCATGAGGTGCATAACGGAAGGAGGATCGTGATGGGACACCAACTGAAGAAGGCATGCTCAGTTGATGACAATTGGATCTTCAGGTGGGGGAGACATGTCACACCATTAAATTCTGTGATTGAGAATGTACGTGTAGACATGATAGTGGATGCACAAACATGAGCAACATGGTATACTTCAAGCAGAGTCTGGAGAAGTGGTTATCTTGGAGGTTATCTGCTGGAGCCTTGGAAACTCATTGCTATTAACCGTATGCGACAATGTAGAGCACCGTAGGGGAACACATACCTGGACACAAAATATCATAGAGCAATATCTAAGCGAGTGTAGGAAGTACAAACATGAGTACAAGACATGACAACGGATATAAGTAGCAGTCTGTATGCAGGTGTAGTGATGGTATGCGTAGTGGAGCATCAGAGATGTTGAAGAACAATGAGGTGCAATCACACTGACGTACACATAAAGGCTCATGGTATCGGTATTGAGCGATGGATGAAAGGAGGCATGGAGCGTTGCAGGTGATCAATACAAGCATGGGCGAGCATGCTTGGTGATGCACATACTAGAGCGGTCCAAAGGGCACTCTAACGAGAGGTTTGAAGGCTAGGGTTTGAGGCCTTAGCACATCACAGAAGCATGAAGGTCGCATCGAATGCGACCAAGTGCAACTAGTCATACTAGTTGCAAGGGACAACGAAATTTAAAAGAATTAAATGATGAAGCCACATCATTCAAAAACACTTCTCAAATCATTTCATCAAGATTACAAACGAGTAATAGAATTACTTCTTGGATCGTGTTTGTGATTGCTTGTCTCTAAAACAAGAAACCTCTTGTCTCAATTCTGATTCGTCGACGAATGCACTTGCGGGTGCGTGGATGAGACATGTGCTTCGCACAATCCAAGTTGAAGATTTGAGCGAGGAACCTCCTAATGTCGCCTCAAGAGAAATATGGTCTTCCTCACAAGCAATCGATCCGGCAACACAACGATGTGACAGCGACAACGAAGCTCTCTATGAGAATAAGGTGGACGACCACAATATTAAGAGAGAGAGAGATGGGGAGTTTGGACGTGTGTATGAGAATGAGAGAGAGATTTCAACTCAAGAGGTTGAAGTTGTGATGTAAAGGAAAGGGCAACCCTTATCCTTTCTTCATAGCATATTGGACGGTGGAGATTAACTTCTAATTTTAAAATCAATGACCATGATTTTTGTTACTTTAATTTGTAATAACTAATTAGTTTAAGATAAATCGAATATATCCTCTCAAGATAATTTAATTTATATTAAATCAATTAATTGTGAGATAATTTAGAAGAGATAAAACTACCTTTCATATTCAAGGTGAACGCCCACCTTGAATTAATCCAAAATGGACATCCACTCTATTTATGGTATGGAGTTTTATCTCTTTCCAATAATGAGATATATTATCTCATTAATAATGCAACAACATCTGTTGCATTAAAATTCTCAAAGATGATTCCAAATTTTCCTGTGAAAATTTCAATCATGTCATTTACAATTATGAATCTTATTCAACCATCCAATATAAAATGTAAATTGATTTTACAATTAATTGCATAATGTGAATCCAATTCACATCAACATTTAATCTGTAAATGCTATTTGCAAATAAATCTCTCTAGCATATTATAAATCATATTTATAATATCCATGATTATTATGGATAGTGATATCCACATTAATCATATCTTCGATAATTAAATCACATTTACTTATGTAAGATGACTATTCTCATATGTCTAAATAACATGAATCATATACACATTATTCATGGTAATTAAATCATATTTAATTATCAATATTTCTAATGCTAGGATACATGATTCAATAATAGAATTATTCCTGAACTCTTTCAAGAACAATGTGCTTTCTCCGCAGATACTTGGAGATACGTACATAGCAATTATACATTTCATGTATAATGACTTGGATAGTGATATCATATTTCAAATCCAGATATCGAGTACCTCTTAAAGATGTTTGATCAAATCAAACTGTAAATTTAATCTTCTAATTGCATCCGAATCACATTTAGATCAAGGTCTAATATTTGGACTAAGATCAGACTACCAATCTACTGAGAGGAGTCACTAAAATCCAAACCTGTTTCATCATTCCCTCGAAATGGAAGTGTCATGGTTACACAATCGTTTATGATCACATCACCCTCAAGTATTCTCAATACCCATACATTCTGTATATTGGAAGACCTATAATAAATTCGAAGTTTTAGATCATATTTGAACTGTCTCCCTCAGAGTTTTATCATTAAGTTTCTCATTTGATCATTACGAGTTGGTATCGATCATATACTTTCCAAAAACATATATCATATCTATAAATTCTATTAAGCTTACAAAGCGAGACGACCATGCATGAAATTTAATCCCAATATCTCATGAATGAGCTCATGTCTTCCAGTTCAGTAGAGAACATGTATGTTCCCTTTGAGAGATCGTATTATTCATACGTCCTCTTGTGCACACCAGCTTGTCGGTGCATAGACCTTGGTTAGGTCATCAACCTACATAGGTCTTTGGTTATCTCGACCTAGTTAAGTCAAATCTTTAATCTAACTTATCTGACACATCCAAATCTCTATTCCTATGCAGAGGACTTGCATCAAGAGGTCGATTAGATATCAACTTTTAGAGAAGGATTGTTATTTCCTTCTCATACTAGAGTTCCTTTCTTAACAATCACTTGACGGTGCTTGATGAGTTCTAACTCTTACTCCTTAGATATCATCCAAGCACCAACCCTTATGATTCAACATTTGAATCAACATCTGTATAATAATTAAGATGGCCATGGTACATAACCCTAATTGTACCAAGGGACCTATTTTGCAATGATTTATTCTTTATTTCGAATTAGAGAATGATTTGCAATAATATTTATTGCTTAATGGCTCGCTATGGGCTCGCATGTTCAACAATCTCCCACTATCCCAAAGAACCATTAATGGACTAATATTTAAACCTACACTTATGTGCTAATCATAGGCTATTTAGAAAAATAGCTTGGTAAGCTGATTAGTCACTCTGTTCCCGAGAGACTATACCAAGTCTTTTTACAGACTTGCATATCTCCTAGTAACAAAGCTTGCATCCAATGGCAATGTTGCATCTTATGCAACCAATATTCAATATTGTTAAAGTAGTTATAGTGCCTTTGACACCATAATAAGTACTTTCTATTATCCTTATCAGAGTACTCTTATACTTGGAGATGTCTATCTCCTTATATGACATCTGTAATTAAGACCTTTTATATCACTATTTATAAAGTCTTAAGTTCTTGAAGATAAGGCTTTGAGATCACTATTTCTGAAATCTTGTCATCTTTGGAGATGTTATTGCTGCAATTAAGTGTTTTATCTCCATAGTAGGATAGGTAACAATTTATCATTCCTACTACACGACAGACATGACTTTTCTACATATATATTATACTACAAGCTTCCTATAACTGATACACTAGGGCATGCAACTTTAGCATTCACATCTTCAACTCTTTGAGGTGCTATCCCTTTAGATAGGTCGGTACCATATCTTACAGAATTTTTCGAAATGGAATATGTCCAAGATGTACTACTAATATGATGGCCCCAATGTCCTCTTTTCTTTTCTTTTGAATAACTTCAGAACATAGATCTAAGAGACATCTTTGAGATCTTCTATCTCAAGGTCTCGAACAACCAGATTATAGAACACTTATTATCATCCTTATATCATTCCAAATGATTAGAATTTTATCTACATTTAACATGATGGACACAATGGCACTCCCACTAAGTTTTACATGGTTCATTAAGATTATATCTGAAATCATAGCCTTTATAATTTCATCAAATCTGATGTTCCAACTACAAGAAGCTTATTTGAGTTCATAGATGGGGTTTTTTTAGCTTGCACATCTTGCCTTCCTCGACTGTGAATTCCTAGGGCTACTTCATATGAATGTCTTTGTTGAGTTATCTATAGAGGAATGCAATCTTGACTTCCATCTTGTAGATGTCATAGTATAGTCAAGTTTCTAGCTATAGTTAGCAATAGTTAGCGATATTCTTATGAGTTTAAGCATGGTCACTGGAGAGCAAATCTCATCTCAAGGGATGTCTTCTCTTCGTGTGTAGCTCTTGGCGACGAGTTATGTTTTGAAGGTCTCTGCCTTCTTATTAGGTTTCCTCTTTCTCTTGAAGATCCATTTACACCAAACGGTTTTTACCCTTATAGGTGGATCCTTGAGGGTCCATACACAACACTTATGTACGAAGTCTACTTTAGACTTTATTGCTAACATCCATCTTTGCATGTCGTGATCTTCATAAGCTTCATCATATGAAGTTCGATCATTGTCAGACATATCTGACACATGGAATCCATACCCTTTATGTGGTCTTACTATCCTCAAACTGATTTGAAGAGGTATGAGTGTTTCATCTTTAATTGTCCTTTTGGTTTTCGATTTTAGGAGCCTCATTATCCTCTTAGGATTCAATGAGTCCCTTTACTTCATTCTTATCGTGATTCTCAAGAAAGCCATCCTCTAAGAATCATATCTTTAGAGATGAAATCCTTTAAGAATCTCAATGTCATAAAATATATATCCAATTCCACCCTTTATATTCCTAATGAAGTAGAACTTTCAAGTGCTAGATTCTAGCTTTCTTACATCCATGTTATGTCATGAACCAAGCAACCCTTAAATCCTCGAGTGTCTAGCATGGGGCTTGGTTCCATACCATAGCCTATTAGTGTTTTTGGTTTCAAATTACCGGAATCTCATTAAGGATATATATACTGCAGTCTATTGCATATACTCGGAAACTAAGAGGTAATTATGCTAATGATCATAATTGATCAGATCATGTCAAACATGATCTAATTGCATTTCTCTACAACTCCATTGAGTTAAGGTGTATTAGGAGTGAGATAGGAATGACATTCCTTTCTCTATAAGGTATTCCTTGAATTCATCTCATCGGTACTGGTTACCTGAGTTAGATCAAATTCTTATCAGCTTCCTTCTAACTTCGATTTATCAACCAAAATTATAAAATCTTTGAACATTTCAAAGGTTTCTAATGGTTAAGGAAGAAATCTCATACCACAAATAATCATCAATGGTATCACATATCATTAATGTTTATTATGATATAGACGATATGCATATATCAATATATACGAGATCTTGAATACTTGTGCATCTAACACCATTCTCAGAGAAGGGTGCATCATACGTACTTTGAATACAATATTCACAAGTATGTAAGCTTCGAACTTTCAGATAATCTAAAGTTCAATCTCTCACTAATCTATTGATCTTATCAATAGATATATGTCAAAATCTAAAGTTCGGGTGGTGTGTGCTTCTGGGAGCGTCTCGATGGAGGGGGCGGGGGGAGCGGGGGGTGCAGCTCTTTCGGAAGGGGGGCCTGGTGTGTCGCGCCAAGGTCGGGTGCTGGTAGGGGTCTTCCTCGACCGGTGCCTCTCCTTGGAGGAGGTCCGCAACAGTCTGCTCGAGCTTCTGGGGTCGAGCTTCTCGGGCGACCTGTTCTTGCTGAATTCGAAAAGATGCGGCGTTCGAGGCCTTCTTGGGGACCAGCGTTCTCGTTTGATTCAAGCAGGTCCTCATAGAGGCATCGTGTGGAGGGATCTGCGTTTTGCAGACGGTGCCTGCTCGGACTTGGAGGTTTGTGTGGTTGAGGTCAGGGGGGTCCCTTTCTTATCTAGATCCGTTCATTGCCTTCGGCGTCCTCTTCGAAGGTGGGGTGAGGTTCTAGCCGTTACCAGCGACGGCCTAGCACCTGGAGATGATCCTGCGGCAACGAAGATCCTTATGGAGTGCAACAAGGCCTTCCTCGACCGGGCGGTAGGGCAGGTGTTCTTTGAAGTGTTAAATTTGGGAAGATTCTTCTGTAGAATCGAGCTCTCTGTAGTGCTGCCGCCGCCGCCTCCCTCGCTGCCGGAGCGGCGGGCTCCGGGAAGGGAGACCGACAGCAGAGTCGTTTCGTTTTCCGAGGAGTCGCGGCCACGGTGGGGGTTCGAATCGATTTTCTCGCCGCAGCTGGGGGCGCCTCTCGAGGGTGCACCTTGCTATGATGTTTACGTAAGGCCCTCTCCCTCTGGTGTACGTGATGGCCATCCCACCGCATGGCATCGTTGCATGGTAGCCGCCCTCGGGAGTACGCGGGGGGACGTGGCAGGCGGTTGGGATGATGTGGAGCGTAGGTGCACGGGTTTCGGTGCGGATATGACATTCTTGGTGGGGTCGCAAGGCTCTGCCTTTCAGATCTTCTCTCCTGGCGCTTCCATTCTTGGGCGTGCCGCCTCGCCATCATTCGGTACCATGCGTCATTCGGCTTCTCGGGGTGCTGACGCAACCCTGATCCATTTTTCCAAGGCGGATCCATCCTTTGCGCCGGGTCGGGCGGGTGCGATTTCGGGTTCGGGGCACCCTCTGGACTCTCTTTCGCAGTCGGACCCGGGCGCCCTGCTCCTCTCCTCTCCTTTGCTCCATGTCCCGCTCTCGATTTCTTTGTCTTTCAACCAGCAGCCGGGCTCTTCCTCGTCTCAGGCTGGGGCTTCGGCTATGGTGGGGGGCCCTCATGGGGCTTCGGCTGTGCTGGGGGACGCTCTTGACCTGGAGTCCCTCGTTGACATGGCTCCTGCCATCGATTCGTCGAAGAGATCTTGCAAGCGTTACAGAGGAAGGCGGAGCGCTCGCTCGCGATCTAGGGAGCACCACACCTGCCAGTCCTTCGAAGAGGCGGTGGCGGAAGCAGCGGGGGTGGTTCCTTCAGGGGGTCTCAACGAGGTTTCTAAATGAAGGTCCTCTCCTGGAACGTTCGGGGCATGGGGGATGCGGGTAAGAGAAATACCCTGGGCTCCAGATTCAGGGAATGGGGGTGCGACGCGGTCCTGCTTCAAGAAACCAAGTTGGCCTCTCTGGACGATGATGTTTGGCGCTCCCTCATGGCGGGGGATCTTGATCAGTTCTCTGCTCTTCCTGCGGCGGGGAGTGCTAGAGGGTTGCTTATCGCCTGGAAGTCTTCTCGGTTCTCCCTTGTCTCTGCTGTGAAGGGTAACCATTCCATCTCGGTTCTGCTCTCAAGGAAGGACGACTTTCTTTCCTTGGTTCTCTCTTGCGCCTACGGCCCTTGCGACGCGGCGAGAAGGAAGGAGTTATGGGATGAGCTTCACAGCATCTCCGTGGATTTCGCGGGGTTGCCTTGGCTTATCGGAGGAGATTTTAATGTCACGCTTCATTCGTCGGATAGACCCCGGTTCAGGGGAGGTTCGGACCCGGGCTCGGCGGAGTTCAAGGCCTTCGTCAATGACCTAGCTCTTCACGACTTAACGGCGGCGGACGTCAGGTTCACATGGAGGAGCTCTTCTTCGAAATCATGCATCGATAGGTTTCTCGCGTCGATGGCTCTCATGGATCTATTCCCTTTGGCGTCGGTCCTCTCGCGTCCTCGCGCGTTCTCCGACCACTCTCCGATCGTCTGGGAGTCACAGGTGTCTTCTCCACGGGCTGGGTTCTTCAGATACGAGAGATGTTGGATGCTGGAGGAGGATTTCCGCGTGCTGGTGGCTTCTTCTTGGGCGGAACCTTGCGAGGGCCGATCGGCGGTCGTCAGGTTCCGCAAGAAATTAGAGCGGCTGAGGGGCGTTCTGTCCCACTTCAAGAAAAGATCGCGGGAGGCTAGGCTTTCGGCGAGGAAGGAGGCGGAGGCTATCGTCAGCGAGCTGGACTCCTTGGAGGGGCTGAGGGAGCTATGTGCTGACGAGTTGGCTTCTAGGTCGGCGGCGATGGCTGCGATTGAGAAGGAGGAGAGGAAGAGGGTCACGGAATGGCGCCAGCGTGCGAAGTTGAGGTGGATCAAAGAAGGAGACGCAAATTCCTCCTTCTTTCACAGAGCGGCTTCAAACAGGAGGCGGTCAAATCTGGTTCGCTCGATGTCGTTTGGGGGGCACGAGGTGGTGGGCGAGGACGCGATTGGGAATGCGGTGGCGGACTACTTCAGGGACTTCTCTTCGGTTCCTTTGCCTAGGCGCTGACGCTGGCTGGGGGAGGAGGTTCCTACCCTTCGCTCCGCGCAATGTGCGGAGTTGTCTCGTGGCTTCTCCATCGCTGAGATAAAGGATGCTGTGTGGGATCTCAATGTCGATGCCTCGCCGGGCCCCGATGGCTTCCCTATTGCTTTCTACAAGGATTTTTGGGACGTGGTGGGACATGAGGTTTGGGAGGTTATCGTGGAATTCTCTTCGGGGAACTTTGGCTTCGATGGGATTAACAGGGCTCTTATTGTTCTTCTCCCGAAATCTCAATCTCCAATTGCTATTGATGACTATCGCCCTATTACAATCTCCAATGCTCTGTACTTGATTGTTGCGAAAGTGCTTGCGAGGAGGCTGGCGGTGGTTTTGGATGGTCTGATCCATCCCTCTCAGGTGGCCTTCATCCCCGGCCGTTCGATCTCCGATGTGTCGGCCCTTGCCTCTGAGATGGTTGACAGCTGGCTGAGGCGGGGGAAGCAGGGCTTTCTTTGGAAGGTGGACTTCGCAAAGGCGTATGACTCCTTGGACTGGAGCTTCCTCTGGTCTGTGCTGCGTGCTCGCGGGTTCCCAAATTTATGGATCTCCTGGATGCGCCGATGCGTTTCTACGGCATCCTTTTCAATCATGTTGAATGGCCGTGTCGTTGGTAGCCGGTTTCAGCCAAGGAGGGGTGTTCGGCAGGGGTGCCCTCTGGCACCCATGCTCTTCGTCATTGCCGCCGACGTGCTCCCGAGAATGGCGGAAAGGGTGATCGCGAGGGGCTTCTCCTCCGGCTTCTCGTGTAACTACAACAACTCTCCAACCCTCCAGTATGCGGACGACACAATCGCCTTCATAGAGGGGGGTCTGGAGGAGGTTAGAGGTATGGCGGTCACTTTCGCCATCTTTTCCGAGCTCTCGGGGTTGCGAATCAACCATTCCAAATCCAAGTTGATTCCTTTCGCGTCGGATGATCGGTCTGCGGCGGCTTGTGGCGTGATTCTGGGGTGCTCCCCCTCTGCCCTTCCAATCGATTACCTGGGTCTACCGCTGGGCGCGAGAAGGCCGAGATTGTCCCATTGGAACAGGGTCATGGAGAGGGCGGAAAGAAGGCTTGCTGGGTGGAGTGCGGCGATGCTTTCCAGGGGTGGGCGTCTTGTGCTCATCAGGTCGGTTTTGGCGGCTATTCCAATCTATTTTTTGTCCAACTGGGCTATTCCGGTGGGGGTTAAGAGGAGGCTTGAGGGCCTTATGCGGACATTTCTATGGGGAAGAAGGGGCTCCGCGTCGCGGGGCATCCATCTGGTGGCCTGGAAGGATGTGGCGAAAAGGAAGTGCGATGGTGGGCTCGGCATTCGTAGCCTGGATCTGGTCAACAATGCACTGATGCTTAAATGGGTCAACAAGCTTTGGGGTAGCGCCTTCGGCTTCTTTCCCTCTATGCTGCGTGATATTCTCTCCATCGGTGCGGACTTGCTGCGAGACGCCGACGCTTCGCGTTCTGGGACGCCTTTTTGGAGGGGGATCGCCTCGGCGGCAAGGCGGTTCTCTCATCTGTTCAAGCAGGTTCTGGGTGATGGCAACTCGTTTCTTTTTTGGCACGACGCTTGGGCGGGGGACGCCACTCTCGGTAGCTCCTTCCCTCGTCTCTGTGCCTTGGCGTCCAACTCTGGTGCTTCGGTGGCTTCCGCTTGGGGCGGGGGCAGCTGGTTCCCTTCCTTTGCGACCAACCTCTCCGACGAGCGCTTTGATGACCTCTTATGCCTCCTGCAGCAGCTTAGGGATGCGCCATCGCCATCCAGTGGCAGGGATCACTGGATCTGGCGTGACGGCGCCTTCTCTTCGAGGCGGGCTTTCAAGGTGATCTCACATCAACCTACCTCCGATCGTACCCCCCTTTGCAACGATTTGGGGTGGTTGTGGACTTTAAATTTGCCAGAGAAGGTGGCCTTTTTCCTGTGGCTTTTGCGCCGCGGTAGGGTATTGACCCGCGATAGATGTGCTATGTTTCTATCGGGGGTTGGCTCCATGGATTGTGTGCTGTGTTTCGGCGACCTGGAGACTTTGCAACATCTTTTCTTCTGTTGTCCGTGCTCGACCTCCATTTGGGAGGGCCTCAATGTGCCCTGGTTGGACGCTTCTTCGGCCGACTCGTTCTGGATCTCTTTGCGCTCTTGTGCTGATCGGCCAAGGAGGGAGTTGCTCCGCCCACTCGCTTGCACCTGGGCTTTATGGCTCGCTAGGAACGCCAAGATCTTCAGGGGCCAAAGATTCTACAGGGAAAACGTTTTAGAGCATGTGGAGTTAATTCTGAATGATTGGATGCTGCGGTAATGCTGTTGTCGCATGTGGATGTTTGGGTTGTGGACTGGGGTATTGACAGGGATCTCCTCGATCCCTGGTGTTTGTATCACTTTGTACCTCTCTTCTCCTCTCCCTCTTCTCGTTTTTAATAAAATTTTGGGGCGAACACCTCCATGTGTCTCCCCCGAACCGTTCTGATTTCAAAAAAAAATAGATATATGTCAAAACTTAATGGCGGATCATTGTGAGATGATCTTTATCATCCTTTTGATCTTTTAAGGTTTAATTTCTAGTTAGAAATGTTAATGAACCATTCATTAATTTTCTATTTTAGTAGAGTCCTTTATATATTACTATCTGAAATATATATCCATCATAACTCTTTATGATATGTATAATCTAGAATGTATGTTTTCCCAACAAGCTTAGAAATAGACAATGAATGTATTCTGATATCTAGGTCGTAGAGACATTCTCTAAGACTATGGGCTCTTCCATTGAAAGTATGAGGTCTGTCTATCCAATGGAGATTGTTGCATCCATTGCATCAACTCCCATATGGATGACCATTAAACCTTAAGATCAAAATTTCAAATCTTCTAAAACATTTGCAACCAATTGCAAATGATAGTAGTAGAGTGAGATACAAATATCATACTTTGATCTTATCTAATAAGTAAGTCGATATCAATGATGACATGTAGATGTAGAATATCATGATGCACTATCTGTGTCTTTCTCTGAGGATCTTAGATGGTCTAGATAGTTATACAATATGTACATTGGCTTGCTGTAGTATTGACATTCATCTAACTCTTTGGATGCCATATATATACGGAAATTACAAAAGTACAAGCAACTCTTTGACTCTCCTTCTTACCTGGTTCGGATCCATGCTTCCACTGCGTTTCCTTAACATTTAAACAACCATTTATTAAGATAAAGGATCTCTTAAATTGAACATGTCCTCAAAGGACTTCAATATAAGAGTATTTCAACATTTATTCTTGCTTCTTTCCGTTCATACAATATGAATATTATGATGCTTCATGAAAGACTTGAGAAGATATAGTAGAACGATGACATTCATCACATGCACATTCATCTTAACTTTAAAGGTCTTTGGTTCAGGCAGGTATGCAAATATTTTGAGTACATCATCTCTTATCAAGCCGGTATTCTACACAATGTAGTGAACCATGTCATCCATGATTAAATGTTGAGAGCATATATGTTTGCCAAAGCATGTCCTTTGGTTTCAAGAAGGATCTTGACAATTACGATCATGATCAACATGTTACTTCCAAAGCACACTCGATGAGAGATCAAGACTGTAGACACACAAACACTAGGTTGTTGTCTTATTGTCTATTTAATTGTTAATCCTCATCACATAAATATACAACTTATTGTGATTAAGGATTTTATAGCAAAGTTGTCTTGCCTTTTAAACTTGAAAGTTCATTCCCTTGTTCACTTTCAAAGCAAGAGATATATTTACCCGTATATCTCTAGCAAGATCTGAGATCTCTTTTTTACCTTCGTTACATCTCAATTATATGATAAACGTCAACTTAGATAAAAAGAAGCGGGGAATCATTCCGCCTTGCAAGTCCAACTTGTATTTCCCAATTCGGTCTTTAACACCCGAACCCACCGCCCTTAAAGTGATGTTGATCTGTTAATTGAATCAACCGTCAATAGGAATAGAACTCGCTATGCGCAATCCAATACTGCCTCAATTATATGAGGAATCAATATTGAGATCACTACGCATACGACCTTATTCTTCCGAGAAGGAAAGAGCTCGATCCATGTGCGCTTGTATGTAGGAGCTGTCAGTTTGGATAGGCGTCTCCAGCATACAATCCATGGCGACGTAGTCCTTCACCTTGACTGGAGACTGTGGATGTCATTTATATGATCCTCCATATCCCATTCACATTTTAATCAATCATTATGAATCATCATGATGTCTAAGGTTAGAACAGAGGAAACTGTCACAAACTACTAAATAGCGAACAAGGAAGCAAAGAAGGCTGTATGCGAAGCCAAGTCAAAAGGTTATGAAATTTTGTAAAAAAATCTCGACTCTAAGGAGGTCCAGAAGGATGTATTCAGGTTGGCCAAAGCAAGAGAAAGAAAGACCAAAGACCTTTCTCAAGTGAGATGCATTAAGGACGAGGAAGATCACGTACTTGTTACTCAGAAGGATATAGAGACTAGATGGGAGCAGTACTTCCATAAACTTTTCATTGGGGAAGGAAATAGAGAGATCACTTTGGGTGATTTAGCCAGTAGTTAAAGTTACTTGAATTGTGCAAACTATAGATGAATACAAAGAAAGGAAGTAGAGGAAGCTTTGAAAGTTATGAGGCCTGGGAAAGGTGTAGGACCACATGACATCTCTGTAGAAGTATGAAGAGTTTTAGGCGAGCGTGGTTTAACTTGGCTTACGAATCTATTCACTGTTATTTGGCGAAGCAAGAAAATGCCTAAAGATTGGAGGAGTATCGTGGTTCCTCTTTATAAAAACAAAGGAGACATTCAAAATTG